>CM032626.1:38882540-39323001 GCA_019097785.1 Fraxinus excelsior | reverse complement strand
GCTAGCTATTGTATTTATGGAAGGAGGAAGGAGTGTGGGATTTGGGGGCGAATGAAAATTGAGAGGGAAGATGGCGGAGGTACTCAAGGAGGTCACAAGGGTAGGGGCCTGTAATTATCACTCCGTAATAAATGTTTCATTTCAATTTATTTTAATAATTTACCTTTTTTAATTATATATAGCTCGACAATCATCAAAATGAGGTTTTTTTTTTTTTTTTTGGGTTGAGAAACTATATTTTGAAATAGTAATTTTTGAAAAATATATAATTAAAAATTAGATTTTTTTTTTCAATTTACGTGTAAAATATTTTATTATGAAAATATATGATTAATGAGTTTGAGAAAAAAGAGTTTTGCTCTAATGCAAACAAGGGTCTTATTAGTATTACTAGGTGCAAGTAACGTACAATGCACGTTTGCTTAGTTTATATTTAATAGTTTTGTTTAAGAATTAATTTGTTATTAATAAAGATGTAATTTTTTGGTTAATTAAATAATTAATGATGTAATGTTTATGTAATTGATAAATAATTAAATAAAGTGCTTCTCTCTGTCATCTCCAATCCAAAATCACAAACAGAAAACTCAAAGTATGTTAAGGGGCAAGAAGATGAGTTTACTTAGGCTCCGTTTGATTCTCATTAATGTAGAATGATGATGAAAAATATAACCGTTATTGGACCCCACACAAGAGATAGAAATTCAAAATTGATAGATTGATGTGATAGATAACGGTTATATTTTTCATTTTTATGGATTTTTAATGAGAAACAAACGGAGGCTTAAACTTTTTGCATGACTTAAGTCTTTACTCTTTTTTTAAGTAATAATACAATTCATTTTATCGCTAAAGTATAATATGTATTACGATAATATATGTATATCATGTGTTAGACTTAATATTGGTAAGTGACGGAGAAATTTTTGAGGACGAAAATATTTTAAGGGGGTGAGAATGTAATACCCCAAAAATTTTCATAAAATATAATTCAATTTTTATATACTATATTTTAATATTTTGAAAGTTATGGACTAAATGATACATTTATCAAATTATATTTTATTTGTGTCAAATGTTTAGATATTGATGGAGTTATCGTAAATATATGAATATTGGTCTCGTTGGATAAATCGTAATTAGATACATAAATCAGATTCGAGAAAAAATCGATTCGGATAAGTTAGCTCCAAGATATTTTAGTTTGAATGAATTATCAAAAGCTAATTTATTATTATTATTATTTAATTATAATTTTGAAAGTAAGGGGTGGTGAAAAAAGATTTTCCGTTAAAACAAGATATTTCGTTAGTTTTTTCGTTAAATTAAGAAATTCCGTTAGTTTTTCCGTTAAACCAATATATTCCGTTTGATAGCTACTTTTTAATTTTTATATATAGAAAGATAAGGCACGGAGAAAACGTCCCACCTAGCACTTAGGTGAGCATGACTAGACAGCAAAAGATACGTATCATGTTTTGAAGTCTAATCCAACAATTGTTGAAAAAAAAAAAAAAGAGTTAAGTCCCAAAAAATTCACACTAGCCCAACCCTAGCATACGAGCAACAATATTGTTGACCATTTGATTTTTTATTTATGAATTTAAGAATATGCTTTTGTTGAAAACATAAAAATATAATCAAATTCTTATAAATTTCCGAATATTCATTATTTTATTTACTTATTGGTCTAAAGTAATTAAAGTTTCTATAAAAAAGATAACGTCCTATTACGCCAAAACTTGTAAGATCTGAAGCTTAACCTCCGAGTCTTAGGTATTGCGTCTTTTAGAATATTGTATATAATCGAGTCCATCCTACAAATTTTTTAGTTCAATGTACTAAAAATCCTAAAAATTAAAGAGATAATTTTATAAATTGATAAGTACACCACAAATAATTGATATAATAGCAAGTTGTTCCACTAAAACTAAAAGTAGCTGAAAGCCAAATGTAAGAAGGAAAATAGAAAGCCAATATTTTAGGTCGGTGCACTCCCAATACTCTTTAGAGATAACTCGTTTCGATCGCAAATCAAGAAGAAATGTTACACTAAGTTGATATAATATTTATTCGCATCTAATGTCATAAATTCTTTACCAATGAATTGAACAAAATGATAGAAACAAGTTATTTCACGAGCTCTAGAGTTAGGTAGAAGTTTGTAGAATTACTAACGTAGCGTGTGTTATGCTTTTCTGTGAATGTTACGCGGAATAAAATTTACGGGTGATTATAATAAGACCAAATGCATCGAAATAAATTTAATTTTGACAAAACAACTCTAAAAATCCCATGGAAGCTTTATAGCTATGACATTCTTTATTTAGAAACATGAGCATACGATCACATTTCTTTTTCCGTTCTTTTGATATTTTCTGAATTTGTTTATGACGTATCTCTGTCTCGACATAATATTAGTAAATACTACTTTATTTAACTTTTTGTCGATTTGTATGTTTTAAGTTGGTACTTTCGGCGATTTACAAAGAGCTTTTTAATGTATTTTTACTGAAAAATCTTACTGAGCAAATAAATTTATAAAAGTCGACTGTATATCACCGATTCACCAAAAAAAAATTCGATAAAAGGTAAGCTTCCATTTCAAGAGAAACCAAGAACTAATAAAAAGTGTCATAAGTTATAAATAGCATGAAATTGACAAGCTGTCCCATCCCTTTCCAGATTTTTCAAGGTTTTCTTAAGGTGGAATCCTAACCTTGAGGCCCCCACTGCCCCCACTCCAGTATCATGGATGAGATAAATCGTGAGATGTGTCTCAGCAGACCAGTGTACAAGAACTGTCATACTGGTGCCCACAAGGAATCAAATCAAAATTTTCTTGATTCACGTCTATCTATCTCAAGCACGTAGTTAGTAAACAAGACAAAAATTATCAGTAATAATTTTTATTTTATTTTTTATAAAAGTTATGACAACACATCTAAAAAAAGACAATGCTAGTCAGCCTAGTCTTATGTTGGGCAAGCAAGTCATTGGTCCCAACAATTTCCCATTTTCCTTTTTAGTTAATTTTCTATATATATATGGCCTTGTTTGATTCCTTAAATTTTCCATGGAAAATAGAAATTTATTTTCCTATTTTTTTGCTGTTTGATGATAAAAATTTTCCATGGAAAATCTTTTCCCACCCCTCACCCACGCGCCCTTTTTCCTTGTTTTGTGGGAATTCATTTTCCCACCATCCAGGTTTCAAGCCTTTTTTTTTTTTTGGACAATGGAAATAAATTTCATAACCAATTGTAAAAAAAAAAAAATCACTTTAATGGACAATTTTCATGTAAAACGAAGACAAACATACACTAAGCTTTTGATGAAAAAATAGTTTTCGAGCAAACTAATTTTTTTTTTTTTTACTTTTTGGCAATGGTAATAATTTTCATAATCAATTGTAAAAAAATTCACTTTAATGAATAATTTTCATGTAAAATAAAGTCAAACGTGACCAAAAGATCCAAAATTTTAAAAATTTTCGGGTGAAAAATTATACCAATCAAACATACTTAATTAACAGTTCCCTGAAAAACAAGTTTCAGACAATTATTTTCTCTGACATTCATTTTCTTTCCACTCATTTTTCACTCTAACAATCAACCAGACCCTTGTATATTTCCAACACAATTTGATTTCCCAGGCAATTTATATTTTATTTTTGATAAAACATCTCTTAAAGTTAGTTAAAATTAATGTTAATATGTCAATTCATGAGCATTTGTGGCCATTTGCTATGAAATGGCTAAGGATCATGAGAGTGCCAAAAACGAAAGAACACTAGCACGTGGACCGTTAAAATTGATTTTTTATTCTTAACCCTTTTGCAGTCGTCCCATCTAATAACAAATACATGCAGTTTACCATGTGATGATGCCTTTATTTCCTTTTCTTTATTTGGTCAATTTGTATCAAACTATTCTTGACCTTAATTTCACATTTTAAAATTCGTTTTGTCTTTTAATTAGGATACTACCGCGTCTATACCTATAAGACAGAATATATGACAGCCAGCTAAATAAAAAGTAAAGTTAAAGTCCATACAAGATCAACATTTTGCTTCGTATAGCCTCTTTCACATATGCCTTCCGAGGCGATTGGGTATGTCAACGGACACTTCGCTTGGCTCAAAAAGTTGTTATTCAAACAAGACATCACCTATCTGCTACATTATATTTTTGAGCCGTTGGTGTATATCTTTTGTACGTCTTGCCTTTGTCAGGTTACACAGTACACTTGATTGATTAATATAATAATTCTATAGCAAAGTGGTTCAGTCAAATAACCATATAACCTATGTTCAAGCGAAGGAGGCCACATGCCTATGACGATTATGGATGACACAATAGACAACTATGAATTGATGCAATAGACAATTATGGATTGACATAATTGTTGGTAAATTGTATGTAAGTCCATCAAGGGGAATGGAGATGAGAGCCACGAACCAAACCAGAAAATGAAGTACACAAAACCAAGAATCAAGTGTGAAGATGAAAAATCGAAGGCTGAACACGATATCGATGTCTTCAAATTATATTTGTCTCATCTCGAATTGAAAATTATGCTTCAAGGGGTTAATGCAAATGATTTGCAGGATTAAAGAAGCCTTGTAAAGGATTTAATATTCAAACTTTAAGTGAAATCCTCTAAAACTTGAAGATCACAATAATAAATTTGAATATGAAGAAGTAAATGGTTGATTTCTATGCTTTTTGGAACATATATTGTTCATGAATGATTTTTCATCATTTTGCCTTAAACATGGATCATCTATTTATAGCCCTCAAATGTTTTCTACAAAATGGTACAAAAATGTATGAAAAGTTGTCCAATTCAAAAACACGACGACAAAAAAATGGCCAAAAAATTGATATATGCGGTCGCATAGGCCAACCCTATGTGACTGCATAGTTAAATCAATACTGGGGCCTCAAATCTTGGTATTGGTCTATGCGACCGCATGGTTTAAAGAATATTTTCAACAACAATTTAGCTAGATCAGTGAGCAGTTAGAAAGAGGTCATGTGTCAAACATCTAATGGACATCAACACATCTTTTTTTTTTTTTTTTTTTAACTCTAAATACTTACTCTTAGTGATATCCAAAGTTAATGAAATTTATAAATTCAATCCAGCAATCACATTATTGTTCATTGTCTCTTTTACATTCAAATATTCATTATCATTTAACTCGAGCATCAATGTTATCATGATCATCTCACTAGTCGGAGCTACGGTTCCACGCTGTCTAACATCGATATACAATTGTATAGATAACATACACGTAAACGAGAAAAGAGTTTGATCTATATCTCAACTCAACAATTTCTATTATTAATAGTGAGGCACATTAATTTATAATTTATACGAATCGGTTTGTGAGTTGTCAGGATGCACCAAGATCTTATTTCATTATCTTTTCCCAATTATTCACGTGACAAACATTAAAGACATCATATGGTACATGTTAAAAGATGGCTTATCGTACGACCACTGTACCTTACACCGTTAAATGTGTGAAAATTTTATTATTCATTACAATTTTTTCTTGAATAGAAAATTGTCTGCCCTCTGATTGTAAGATAGTCGTAAAAATTTCGATATTAGTTTTTTTTGAAAACTCGGCCCTTTTTTAATAGAGATTAAAATTAGATTTGTAATAGATTTTTTTTTACAGAAGTTGATGAAATTCGTAATTGAAAAGTTGTGGTTCCAATAAAACGTATGATTAAAATAATTGTTAACTTTAACTCGAGATTTTAATTGAATTTTAATTCAAACCAAACAAGGGCTTAGTGCGTGTTTGAGCCAAATTTTAATATGATTTTAATCTAAATCAAAGTCAAACAATTAATATATCAATTACATCTTTCATAGATCCCACATCTTTTCAATCATACATTTCAAAAACTTCTATCACAATCCACTTAAAATTTGATTTTAATTTACATCAAACACCCTCTTAATAAAGCAGTGTAACAAAATTTATAATTTACTAAATTAATTATTTTGGTTTCTCACTATTTAATATTTATTTATCCAATAGGAGCCATTCGAGTTATCAACTAATAATTAGCACATGCAATCCCTGTCTGAAAACGACAACAAAATTTTTCGACTTTTTTTTTATATACAGATTAATTAATATCATGTTAGTACAAATCTAAGATTTTAAGTTTAATTCCAAGTTAATAATTTCAAACTTGACCATAAATCTTTGACTTTGATGGGTTTACATTTCTTGAGATCCAAAATCACATGCAACTAAATGTTTTATCTTTTTTTAATATAACTTAATTAATTATTAAAAAAGTGGGCTTAGGTTGTGGATCTGTGTAATTACTAGTTGCATTAACATCTCGTCTATGTATTTCAAGTGTTAATAGAACAATTTCTAAAATGATTAATTCAGTTGATTTAAAGTCAACTTTCTCTAAAAACTCTTATAGTAAAACAAAATGCTTTCAAAAAATTATTCAAATTCTTTCAGAAATAACTTTTGACTTTTTGAAAGTCAAATGAACCCTTAATTATAACATTAATTATTATTACCACCCTTTTTTTTCTTTGAAGTTGATAAGAAAATAAAGAATTGTCGTGAAGGGAAATGTTTTAGAGACTAGCGCCAAATTGAATAACTATCTTGAAATACGACTTATAATTATAATACATGATTTTAGGGTGTCTCTTTAACCATCGTGAAAAGTCTTTCACGATTTACGAGAATTTTAGGCGTCACAAAAAAAAAAAAAAAAAAAAAATTTGTAATGTCAATGAACTTTATTTCATTGCCTCTTAGCCATAGCATGTATAGAATATTAAGAGTACATCTTAAATAAATAAAATAAAATAGACATTGTATTATTCTTGTGATTGTCGTCTAATTGAATGCTGCCTGCATTTAGTTAGATTTTTCAAATATACGTATTGTAAATCATAGGTTTATACAAAATAATGAGATTCATTCCTTAAACAACATTTTTTCCATCGATATGGTCAATCATGGTAGAAATGTTTATTTTCTAAGCAAAGGACAGTACATATTTTGATAATACAAATGGTCCGTATCACTTCATTATTAAGGAAGCTAATACGATCAAGTATCAATTAATAATTATACTTGTTGAAGGATCAAACAACAAAAAATTCTTAATGTATTATGCTTACTTGTAGTTGACTTAACCACCCCCCCCCCCCCCCCCCCCCCCCCACCAAAAATGGTTCAAATGGTTAAGGGTACTTGTGTAGATTTTCAATTACAAAATGAGGGTAAAATAGTCCTATACACCTCAACGGCATTATCAATATTAACTCTTTTTGACAACTGAACTGACTCGTTTTATAATTTTAAATCCACATGCTATTATAGAAAAATAAGATTTGGTCAAAAAATGAGTTTCAAATGGGGGCTCAAGTAAAATTATAGGTCGATGACTTGGTGCCATTGACTGCAAAGGCACCTCGTGAAACTTGGGTAAGGGCAAAAATAAAATGTAAAAGTTTTCTGAAACTAGAAAGCAATAGGAGGGAAAAAAAAAAACATGAGATGTATGTGTCCCTCCTGTCTCCCATCACGTAAGTGGCTACACTCGTATGATGGATGGTTGCACTTGAACAGAAAGTAGCAACACTCGTATGATCCTTTGTCTTATGGATGTTACACTTGTTTGCGGTGGTGGTATTAGCAAACAGTTGTGTACTTCTGTTTTGGATGGATAATATAATGTCTTGCTCCGATAGGGAGTGGTGTGTAGCTATGTAGACATATAACGTATATTTTACTCGCGTTTTTTTGATTGTGTTGTTTTTTTTTACGGACAACATATGTGTCACTCATTTGTGATTGAGGTGGCAAACAATTGTATGAAGATTTTTTAAAGTAACATGATGTGTGACTCGTATTTTATGTTGATGTTGACGAAAAATAGTGGTGTGAAGTGGAAAATAAAAATCTATCCATCCCTAAAGAAAATATTTTCCCTATTTTTTAGGGAAATGTGATCATTTGACCAATATTTGGAAAATATTTTTCATAGGAAAAATGTCAATCAAATGCCCTAAAAGTAAGAATTTGGATAGAAAAATAACGATTTTCATGAAAAATAAAGTTAATCAAACACATATTTATATGTAATTTTATGACCAGTACATTTTTGGACAAATTACAGTGTATTTATTTTTTTATAACTAACTTATACTATGTGTTAATCATGTTAAAGTGTATATAATGTTTTGATATTGTAACTTGCACTCCTTGTACGTAATTTTTTAGTCCGAACTTTTAAATTAATCAAAATCAACCATTTAAAAAAAAAAATGAAATTGAAAAAAGTAGAGAGAATCGATGAGGGAGATGTAAGTGCAATTCCTCGTCATTTTCTTGCAATTTAATACGGATCGTATTGTCAAAACTTTTGACAATTCTCAAAATGTATGATTGAAGATTATTGTATATGTGGCTCATATGGAGTCGAAGACGGGTTTACTGAATCAAAATAGTCGATGTCGGAGCTGCCATGTGGGTTTAATTCACTGTTTGTTTGTCAGAGACGTTGAATAGTTTAGGGGTGTAGGGACAACACCCCCACCGTATGACACAAGTGTATTTCTTCTTGTACATGCCCTAAAATCTTACAAAGAAATCCACTTGTACAATCATTAAGGTGTTGTAATTTTTACAACACCTCACATTAGGGTGGGACCCACAAGTTAATTAATTTGTGGGTCTCACCCTAATGTGAGGTGTTGTAAAAATTACAATACCTTAATGATTGTACACCTAGCATTGTTGAAAGTCTTATATGAGCTTGGGAGATGGTTAGTATAAATACTAATGATGTAACTCTATTATTTATACTGAATAAAAATCTTCGCTCGCTCCTTGTGGATGTAGGCACTTAGTCAAACTATGTTAAATACTTGTGTTGATTTTTCTATTTCACTTCTCTATTATTTTGCGTTTAACATCCAACAAAGATAAAAATTTTCATTTATAAATAATTTATAAATTTTGTCAAAAGGCGTCCTTAATGGTTATTAATGTATTAATCGTCATCACTATCTTTCAAGACTTTATTCTTCAAACGATAGCTTTCCATCCATACATTAGCCTCTCTGAACGTTAATAAATCCTTCTATTTTTCAACGTCTTCACGAAAGAATCGACTAGTAAGATATTACTTCACATGAATTACTGCTTCAGATTTTGCTTAAATATTGTGGTTGTACTGTAATGATTTTAAGAATTTCCCATGCAGGAGGGTTGAACAACGAAATCTTCAAACTGTAAAATCGAACCGTAACCACTTTTTTGAAATCGTTGGTTTGGGTCCTCAACAATTTGGTTTTGAACTGAAACAAACCGCTTCAAAGAGGTTTGGTTTATGCTTCAATATTTGTAAACCATTTCAAACCGTTTACAAAAAATTCTGAAAAATTAATTAATTTAAATTTTATGCAACCCCATATTAAATATAACACAATTAAATTCAATACATAAATAGAAAATTATTATTCAGAATTAATTAATTAAATATGAACCCAAATAACCATCAGACATTACAATTGGGTGAAGTGTTGAACAACCGTCGTTAAATCATATTTATTGATCGTCCATTATAATTGAGCAGACAATCAAATCTAGATATTAATTCAAACTTGTACGTTTCTTTTCCTTGTACTAATAATTTCTCAAATTTTGACTAAATATCTAGGTTAGATTATTCAAATTTTCTCATTTTTGGTAATTGTGTTGTTTTGTTCTAATTTGTATTAATCTTCTTAAATTTTTAGTGGAACATTTTTTTTTTTTTTTGTTTATTTGTGTTTCAACTTTGGTCAGATCACTCAATTAATTATTTATATTTTAACTTATTTGATTTATTGTTAATTGGTAGAATGATTTGGCGGATTACTTAAATGGTTGTTTTGAAAATTGAGTCTTTTGATATATTACTTTATTAGAAACTGAAAACAAATAAATACAAGATTATCCCCCCAAATTACTTTGACAAATTCTTTATTCTTTAGAAGTTTGTTGAGTGCAAATATGGTTGAAGCGGTGATTTGTCCTAAAAATTGATTGCATAATAACAAGAACTTATATTGATTCGTCAATATTTGGATAAAGTAGAAGCATTAAATTATTAACAAAAAAATTATAGAAGGTATTATTGTATTTGATCTTAATTATATTCACTTTTTTTATTAGTTGTTTTATATCATTTAACTATAATCAATGAATTATACTATATTCTTATTTTTATGGTTAAAATGTTTCTCTAATGTTGTTGTATTATAGGGATTAGAATTTTTTTTTTTTAATAGGGATTAGAATTCCAAAACTTTGATTTGTAACATTTTTAATGATACTATTTATATTTTAACGTGAAATTTTAGACTAGTATTTATGATTTAACTTACTCGATATACTATTTTTTTTTTGTTAAACCGTGTCTTTAAATTGAACCAAACTCAAAAAAGTGGTTTAGATTGATTTGATTTAAAAAATTGAAGCGGTCTGGTTTGGTTTGGAAAAATTTCAAGTAATTTGGTTTGAAGATTTGTCACAAACCAAACCATGTTCACCCTTACAACCATGCTACTTGTACCGAAAATCTTGACAATTTTTTTGACAAAATGCTACATGGCGGCCCCCTCGCCGCAGGCGGCCCCCAATAGGAGACAGTCATGTGGCATTTTGTCAACAAAATTGTCGAACGTTTCGGTACAAGTAGAATAATTATCACCCCTATATTTCAGGTTGAGCCAAACAGAATTCGGATTACCGTACTCTAATAATTTGTTGTGGTAGTGTTCAAAGAACATAATGACATCTTCATGTAGTGATAGTAACATTGCTTATAATGTTAATATTGAATATACATTAACAACGTTATTTAGTCATTGTTACTCAGTGTTACCTTCTACTTCAATTATTCATGATTATATTAATGTATTAAGCTTAACTTGTTTGATACCTTATAATGCTAATATTGAGTACACATTAAGAATGTTATTTAGTCATTGCTAATATTGAATCTCCAACCCATTTACAAAGTTCTACTTAGGAAGTCATGCAGTACAATCCCGATGAGACGTGGTTCAACATAGGTTGTAGTCTTGTTAGGTTTTTATGAAAGACTTTCCATGGAATCTTTGGTGTTGGTTGTTGTCCAGACGATGAGGACTCTCATAAGTCATACCTCGTATTCTTCGGCAGCAGAAGGTACTGAAAGTTGTAGTCCTAATGCTCCATTACCATGCAGATTGATCAAGTATATACGAAAACAAGACAATGTGTCGATTTTCTACATATTTGGTTTATTAATTCGTCCCGACATGACTTTCTGTAACCGATATAAATAATGTGCATAGTACAAAGTTCATGACGTAGAACGCATAGCTTTTTATTTGTTTTATTTATTTATTTATTTGGGAATCATCTCTAAAATATAGAATCATATAATAAGAAGAGGAGATCTTTCTTGATCAATCTCTTTATCCCTCATTCTTCGAGAATCAACAAGTTAAAGCACGATACAATGTCTTGATCACATCGGTTTACCCTTGTTTTTAGGAGACTAATAGATGTTCCTACTCTTAGCCGTAAGTAAGATCTATTCATAGTTGGTCAATCCCCCACAACATATTTTAACATTTTCCAATACTTCATTTCCATCATCACTTTCAGATTTTTTTTTGTTGTTCTTGAAGTTTGCTTTTAATTTTAGAATATAAATAGTCTCAAACCAATATTTTTGTGCTAAGTCGAACGGGCAATGTCCAAATTGGCTAAAGCGTTTCGTTTGGGCTATCTTAAAATTAGGTCGTGTTTGAATATTGGGGTACTTACAAAAATACCATTAAAATTAGGAATGTTTTGAAAAATCATATGAAAGGTTTTTAGGAAGTAAAAAATACTGTGTAAAATGACACGATGTCAATCAAATGCCCTAAAAGTAAGAATATGGATAGAAAAATAACGATTTTCATGAAAAATAAAGTTAATCAAACACATATTTATATGTAATTTTATGACCAGTACATTTTTGGACAAATTACAGTGTATTTATTTTTTTATAACTAACTTATACTATGTGTTAATCATGTTAAAGTGTATATAATGTTTTGATATTGTAACTTGCACTCCTTGTACGTAATTTTTTAGTCCGAACTTTTAAATTAATCAAAATCAACCATTTAAAAAAAAAAAATGAAATTGAAAAAAGTAGAGAGAATCGATGAGGGAGATGTAAGTGCAATTCCTCGTCATTTTCTTGCAATTTAATACGGATCGTATTGTCAAAACTTTTGACAATTCTCAAAATGTATGATTGAAGATTATTGTATATGTGGCTCATATGGAGTCGAAGACGGGTTTACTGAATCAAAATAGTCGATGTCGGAGCTGCCATGTGGGTTTAATTCACTGTTTGTTTGTCAGAGACGTTGAATAGTTTAGGGGTGTAGGGACAACACCCCCACCGTATGACACAAGTGTATTTCTTCTTGTACATGCCCTAAAATCTTACAAAGAAATCCACTTGTACAATCATTAAGGTGTTGTAATTTTTACAACACCTCACATTAGGGTGGGACCCAAATAATTAATTAATTAAATATGAACCCAAATAACCATCAGACATTACAATTGGGTGAAGTGTTGAACAACCGTCGTTAAATCATATTTATTGATCGTCCATTATAATTGAGCAGACAATCAAATCTAGATATTAATTCAAACTTGTACGTTTCTTTTCCTTGTACTAATAATTTCTCAAATTTTGACTAAATATCTAGGTTAGATTATTCAAATTTTCTCATTTTTGGTAATTGTGTTGTTTTGTTCTAATTTGTATTAATCTTCTTAAATTTTTAGTGGAACATTTTTTTTTTTTTTTGTTTATTTGTGTTTCAACTTTGGTCAGATCACTCAATTAATTATTTATATTTTAACTTATTTGATTTATTGTTAATTGGTAGAATGATTTGGCGGATTACTTAAATGGTTGTTTTGAAAATTTGACCAATGAGTCTTTTGATATATTACTTTATTAGAAACTGAAAACAAATAAATACAAGATTATCCCCCCAAATTACTTTGACAAATTCTTTATTCTTTAGAAGTTTGTTGAGTGCAAATATGGTTGAAGCGGTGATTTGTCCTAAAAATTGATTGCATAATAACAAGAACTTATATTGATTCGTCAATATTTGGATAAAGTAGAAGCATTAAATTATTAACAAAAAAATTATAGAAGGTATTATTGTATTTGATCTTAATTATATTCACTTTTTTTATTAGTTGTTTTATATCATTTAACTATAATCAATGAATTATACTATATTCTTATTTTTATGGTTAAAATGTTTCTCTAATGTTGTTGTATTATAGGGATTAGAATTTTTTTTTTTTTAATAGGGATTAGAATTCCAAAACTTTGATTTGTAACATTTTTAATGATACTATTTATATTTTAACGTGAAATTTTAGACTAGTATTTATGATTTAACTTACTCGATATACTATTTTTTTTTGTTAAACCGTGTCTTTAAATTGAACCAAACTCAAAAAAGTGGTTTAGATCGATTTGATTTAAAAAATTGAAGCGGTTTGGTTTGGTTTGGAAAAATTTCAAGTAATTTGGTTTGAAGATTTGTCACAAACCAAACCATGTTCACCCTTACAACCATGCTACTTGTACCGAAAATCTTGACAATTTTTTTGACAAAATGCTACATGGCGGCCCCCTCGCCGCGGGCGCCCCCCAATAGGAGACAGTCATGTGGCATTTTGTCAACAAAATTGTCGAACGTTTCGGTACAAGTAGAATAATTATCACCCCTATATTTCAGGTTGAGCCAAACAGAATTCGGATTACCGTACTCTAATAGTTACCGTACTCTAATAGTTTGTTGTGGTAGTGTTCAAAGAACATAATGACATCTTCATGTAGTGATAGTAACATTGCTTGTAATGTTAATATTGAATATACATTAACAACGTTATTTAGTCATTGTTACTCAGTGTTACCTTCTACTTCAATTATTCATGATTATATTAATGTATTAAGCTTAACTTGTTTGATACCTTATAATGCTAATATTGAGTACACATTAAGAATGTTATTTAGTCATTGCTAATATTGAATCTCCAACCCATTTACAAAGTTCTACTTAGGAAGTCATGCAGTACAATCCCGATGAGACGTGGTTCAACATAGGTTGTAGTCTTGTTAGGTTTTTATGAAAGACTTTCCATGGAATCTTTGGTGTTGGTTGTTGTCCAGACGATGAGGACTCTCATACCTCGTATTCTTCGGCAGCAGAAGGTACTGAAAGTTGTAGTCCTAATGCTCCATTACCATGCAGATTGATCAAGTATATACGAAAACAAGACAATGTGTCGATTTTCTACATATTTGGTTTATTAATTCGTCCCGACATGACTTTCTGTAACCGATATAAATAATGTGCATAGTACAAAGTTCATGACGTAGAACGCATAGCTTTTTATTTGTTTTATTTATTTATTTGGGAATCATCTCTAAAATATAGAATCATATAATAAGAAGAGGAGATCTTTCTTGATCAATCTCTTTATCCCTCATTCTTCGAGAATCAACAAGTTAAAGCACGATGCAATGTCTTGATCACATCGGTTTACCCTTGTTTTTAGGAGACTAATAGATGTTCCTACTCTTACCCGTATTCATAGTTGGTCAATCCCCCACAACATATTTTAACATTTTCCAATACTTCATTTCCATCATCACTTTCAGATTTTTTTTGTTGTTCTTGAAGTTTGCTTTTAATTTTAGAATATAAATAGTCTCAAACCAATATTTTTGTGCTAAGTCGATCGGGCAATGTCCAAATTGGCTAAAGCGTTTCGTTTGGGCTATCTTAAAATTAGGTCGTGTTTGAATATTGGGGTACTTACAAAAATACCCTTAAAATTAGGAATGCTTTGAAAAATTATATGAAATGTTTTTAGGAAGTAAAAAATACTGTGTAAAATGACACAATGTCACTTTTTTTATACAAATTGTCACTTTTTGCCTTTTTTAAAAAAATGACACAAACTAAAAAAAAAATGACAAAACTCAAAAAAAGTGATACAAAAAAAAAAAAAAAAAAATTTGACACACTAAAAAAAAAAAAAGTGACAAATTTAAAAAAGTGACAAATACCACAATTTTACCACATTTAGTTTTGGGAAGATAGAAGACAAAAAAGCTTGTCAAACTTTGTCAATAAAAAAACTTCCACCATTTGGACATTTCATCAAATACATGGTGAACATATTTGAATACTAAAAAACTGTCATTTTTTTTTTAAAAAGACAGATACAAACTCAAAAAAAGTGACACACGCTCAAAAAGTGATACAAACTCAAAAATTGACACAAACTCAAAAAAAGTGACGCACATACTAAAAAGTGACAAACTTAAAAAGTGACAAATACCACAATTTTACCACATTTAGCTTTGGGAAGATAAAAGGCAAAAAAACTTCTCAAACTTTATCATCAGTAAAAAAAACTTCCATTATTTGGACATTTTATCAAACACATGATGAACATATTTGAACACTAAAAAAAAGTGACAACAATAAAAAAAAACTGCAAAAAAATCAAGAACACCAACTTGTGTTCCCCGAATGTTTCTACACTGTCTCCACTGTATGTATCTACGGTTCTCCTTTTTATGACTTTACTTATTATCTTACAATATGTTTAAGATTAATCTGCAAACATGAGTACTAATTTTGTTCTATGCCCTTAGTATTTATGCTGATTTTCTATAAGACATTCGTGATTGACTTCGGTAACAAGATTTTAATAAAAGACGGCGAATCAGAGTATAAATGCCCATTTATCACAGAACTATGAAATATTTCTCCTTTTTTCTTGCACCGCACTACAGTTTGGATCTTGTTTTGAGAAAGGCCAGAAGGAATCTTAAGGTTGTTAGACGAATTGCTAGTATTCTGCCATGACTTTATGCATAGTTCAGGAGAAAATACAAGTAAAGCGGAAACCATGGTTACGTGAGGGAAGGGAATCTTTTTTTTTATAACGTATTAATTACGGTTTTCAAGGATTTTAATTAATTAAAAGAGTATAAATCAAATTGGTTAATTTTTTAGGGCACTAAGCCTAATTTCCCCTTGAATATTTAACACCTCGACTTGAGCTTCTTAGGATTTGCGTCCAAATTACTTCTCATATGGCCCAATCAACAGCTGCGATTAACTGTCTTCAGGGCCCAGATAGAGTCCATAGTTAGGAAGGCCCTTCCATGTTTAGGACTATACAATTATACACAAGGAGTTGGTATTTGAGTAACAATTTTATTCTATTTTAAACATATTTAGAATTCGGTTGGTAGGATTTTTGCTTTAGTTTCTATTTGTTGTAGAAGAGACTTCCGATAAATAGGGACGGATGTGGTCGGGGTAGGGGTTGCGGCCCAGTCCCCAACCCACTGAATTATTTAAGGTAGAAAAAAAATTATGTAAAAAAGAAAAATTAATGTGTAATTTTTTTTTTTTACGTATTAGCCCGACCTGTAATCTGGTATTGGATCCGATCCTACCGATAAAGTTACTTTATACCAACTTTCTCAAAGCAGTTCCAAAAAAATATTCAAAAATAATTTCTTAATTTAAGAAGCAGTTTTTTCTACTAAATATAATCTTAGTTGGTGGATTATGCTAGAAACAAAGTGGTCGGTCAATTCATTAACCTTAACCAAAATAAAATTTAATTGAAATTTTATTCGTGAGGGTCTCTTATCCATGACAATTAATATTATTTTAGATAGCGTGTTATTTATCATTAATAATTTTGAAGTAGGACTTTCGAGGGACAAACTCTTTTTACTGTGCAACAATTTTTTTAAATTATAAATCTAAAAATACTTTTTAAAGTATTTTAACAAAATTACTTTTAAGTCAACCTACGAGATAGACAAAGAAAATAGGGTACTAGGATGAGCCACCATAGTATTGCTGATTCATATGCACGTGGAAACACTTTGAATTGACACGTATGATGTGCAGGGGCGGACGCAAACTTATTAAACAGGGGGCATAATCAAACTTTCAAAAAGTGACGAAAAAATTAAAGTAAAATATATTTCATTACAACCGTTCTCTACTTGTCCATAACGGAAACAAATAAAAAATCAATCACATTAGAAGTTACTATATCATTTTATGTGCAAGTTACAATTAATCCCTAAATCTAAAATCCCTTAATATCAATGACAATGATCAATCCCTAAACAGCAAGTTACAATCAAAATCCCTAAATCCCTAAAACCCCTCATTTTCAATCCCTAACAATCAATCCATTATTCCTAAATGTAGGTCAAACTTCAAAACATTAGCTATTATAACTTGGTAGAAAATGAAAATGGAAAAACTGTACTTACAATTTACAAAACATTAGATTTAACACTTAACAGTCAGTGGGCATTAAGTTACCTTGGAGGTCGCTGTCACAACTTGGAATTTGTACCTGGGCGGAGGCGTAGCAGTAGCTCGAAACGAGCACGTTCACGGGGAGAGATCGAAAGAGGAAGGGGCAGAGCTCGGACCGGACTGAGAGAGCTAGAGAGGGACGGCGGAGCTGAATCAGCCGATTCTGCTACTGGGAGAGAGCGTTAGACGGGACGGGAGAAAAAGGATTCAAAAGGGTGGTGTGACTAGTGTCGTGTTGGAGAGGAGAAAAGGAGTTTGCGTGTGAAGTTGGTTTAGGGAGAAAGGGGTCTTTCCTTTGTATATTTTAGAAAAAAAAATCTTCAAAATCTAGGCTAGGGGGAGGGGAGGGGAGGGGGGCACATGACCCCCAGGTCCGCCCATGATGATGTGAAGCCTTATGGCCCTGCCCACTTCAAAATAAATTCGTGTTTGGCTAAGCCTAAAGTGGTTTCTCATCAACTTTTATCGGTCGTAAAATCATTCTTAACTCTGATTGGTACATATTCTTTTTAATTACACATTATTGTAATAAATTAATTTTGCACTTTGACTCATGATTTTTTCTACTTTTTAACTACACATTAAAAAAAAAAAAAAAAACACTTTTCATCACATCTACTCTAAGGCCCCGTTTGGCCCCCATTATACAAAAAAATTATTTTTCTCTCTTATTTTAAACCACACAATCTTTTATAAAATAATATTATACGTAAATCGAAAAAAAAAAATCGTTTTCAACTATACATTTTCAAAAATACACTGTTCCAAAAAATTATAATTTCAAATAATGAGAGTTAAACGGGAGCTAAAAAAATTTATATCAAACAAACAGACCCTTAGTGTCAACAAAAACGGATAAGATGCCTTCTTTACTAGCAAAACTTTCTATATGGTAGCCAAACTTCTTTTTATAACGGGGCTTTTAGTCGATACACGCCAGTAATATCGATTATAATTCTTTAAGAAATATCAAGAATACATGTTAAAAGCAAAAAATTAACTTCCACTTACTATATCCTCGTATCACTTTCATTAAGATATGACATTCATCATATTTTTGTATTGTTCACTAAAATTGGCTTAAGATAATGTTATAATTTAATATTACATCTGTTCCATAAAGATATGCTTATTTCTACCTTCGCATGTATTAAGTTTAATTAATATAGTTAAAAATATAAATTTTTTTCTTAGAATAATATTATTTAACACCACTAGTTTTTAACATCAGTATATGTGACATAATTAGCGACATCAAATTACATGTTCAATTAAGGGTGTGTTTGAAGTCACATTATTTTGGAAGAATGTATTATGGAATAGTAGATTGATGGAGAATGTGTGATTGAAAAGAATGAAAAGTTATTAATGTGATGGAAAATATTATTTTATTGAAATATGTTTGGTTGAAAATGAGAATTTTAATGTGTACCAAACATGGGCTAAATGAATAGTATAATTTTATCGTTAATTGAACATGGGGTTAATTTCACAAACGGTCAGTGAAGTTACCTAAAAATTACAAAACGGTCACTAAAGTTTAAAATTTGTAGAAACAGTCACTGAAATTTCACGCGCTCCCACAAATGGTCACTAAATGATTGTTATGATTTTAATTCAAACTTAAAGGACCAAAACATGTTGACATAGAAGTTTGACCACCTCAAGTGCAGATTTTTTGCAATTAAATGTCACATTTGGAGTAAAATAGATGGAAATTGTAAAAATGATATTTTAATTCTCGTTCCGCCTATACACGTAAAAGACCATAAATTTAAATATGAAACATAAATATTTTTCTATGTTTTTTTGTGATCACGCATATATTTCCTAATTTATAATTTTTAATGCACTTTTATTTATTTTAGTTCACATAAAAAAAAAAAATATAGTGTATTCTTGTTTAAAAGAAATTTTCACTTGAGGTGGTCAAGATTTTATGTCCACTTGTTTTGGTCCTTTAAATTTGAATTAAAATCATAACGGTCATTCAGTGACCGTTTGTGAAACAAATTAAAATTTCACTGACCGTTTCTACAAATTTTCAACTTTAGTGATCGTTTTGTAATTTTTAGATAAGTTCAGTGATCATTTGTGAAACTAATCCAAAATAAAATTTATCGAACTAGAGATGATAAGGAAATCATTTATTGATAGTAAAATGACATTTATTAATAGTAAAATGAGAGGAAGTACGACCAGTAAATTCCTGTAAGAATTATGCTATATGTATAAAGTTAAGTTATAAATTTGGTAGACAAAATAACATCTACACCAATCATTTTAAAAACAGATTTTTAAATCATTTGAAATTCACTGTCTGAATTGTAACCCAACTTTTATAATTCAACTTTGTACAAATAGCTTTATTGGTTTGGTAAACATGTGAAAATGGAGTTGTTTGTCTAAGACTCTGAGGAGGTAACCCAAAAAGTCGTTACCAGTCGACACGTGTGGTTTTCGCAGAGCGTTTACCAATGTAAATCGACTGTCTAGATCAACGGCTGAGATTGACTTCTTTCTTCTTCCAGCTTATAAACCTATGTTACACGACCAGATTGACCAGAGCTCCCTCCTTTCTCCTTTCTGTTTTTGTGCGTCCAGTAGGGTTCTATTCCTCCAAGGTACAAAAAATTATCGGTACTTTTTTTTTTTTGTCTCAAAGTTCAGTTTAATTTTTTTTTTTAATTTAAACTATAATTTTCTTGGATTTTATTGAAAATAATAGAGATATTGTGAGCTGAACTTGGTGAAAATGGCTGATTCTTGCTTCAATGTGTAAAATTTACTTCTTCAATGTACACCAATCTGTTAACCCTCAAATTATTCAGCTTTTCCTATTGAAAATTATAGCTTATATGGTGGATTTTATGCATTGATAAATTTTTAACTAAGAATTCTGTGTTGGTATTATCAAGTAGATTGAAATGGACCCACGTTTTCGTGGAATTTCAAGTTCTTCTAAAGGAATTCCATTGGGAAATCAATCCATGATTGAGTTTTCCAATGGGAAACTAGTGAATGGATCAAAATTTGAGATGCATTATCCAGATCAGAAATTAGTGGATGAACATAGATTTCTGAATAATTTCCAAGAACACGATTTTGAAGGTGTTCAATTACTTCCAAATGAGCCCTTTTTAAATAATACAGCCACTAGTTCTTTTGTGGGTATTGAGGATGATTATCAAGAAGATTGTGATTTATCGGATGCGATTTTGAGATATATAAATCAGACCCTAATGGAAGAAGACATGGAAGACAAGACACATATGCTTCAAGAGTCATTGGATCTTCAAGCCAAAGAGAAATCGTTCTATGATGTCCTTGGCAAAAAGTATCCTCCTTCGCCAGAACAAATCCTACCTTTTATTGGTCAATATGGAGAGAGAATTGATGATTACTCTTCTGGAATTCACTTGAATTCCACTAGTAGCAGTAGTGATGCTAGTGGTCATCTAATTGATTCAGTTGATCCAAGTCGGATTAATGGCTTCTCGGACTCTCCTATTAGTTCTCTTCAAGTACCTGATATATACAGTGAAAGTCAATCTTTTTGGAACTTCACGAAGGGGGTTGAAGAAGGGAGTAAGTTCCTTCCAAATCGTAATAAATTGTTAGACAATGGGTTGCCATTTCAGGAACCAAGAGGAGAATGTGATAATGTGGCAACTAAGGTGGAAAAGAAAGATGAAGCAGAATGTTTGCCATCTGAATTGAGGAGAAAGAAAAATCCTCATGAACGGGATACGGATTTAGAAGAAGAGAGAATTAGCAAGCAACCATCTATCTATACGGAATCAAACATACCCCAAGAGGAATTCAGTATTGTTTTGCTTCATAGCATGGGGGAAGGTCAAAAGAAGTTGGCGGCCTACAGAGCAGACCTTCAGAATGCTACAAGCAAGAGTTTGCAGCAGTCCAGGCAAACAAAAGGATCAAGGGGTAAGGGGCGAGGAAAGAAGCAGAATAACAAGAGGGAAGTGATAGATTTGAGAACCCTTTTAATTAACTGTGCACAAGCTGTGGCTGCTGATGATCATCGGAGTGCTAATGAACTGTTGCAACAAATTAGGCAGCATTCTTCTCCATGTGGTGATGGAAATCAGAGACTATCTTATTATTTTGCTGGCGGCCTTGAAGCACGTTTGGCTGGCACTGGTAGCCGGATACATAAGGCTCTTGTCAGTAAAAGAACAACTGCTGCTGATTACTTAAAAGCTCACCACTTATATCTTGCCTCATCTCCATTCGGGAAGATTTCTAATTTTACCTCGAACAAGACAATTCAGCTGAAGGCAGAAAATGCAACAAGAGTTCACGTCATAGATTTTGGTATCCTCTATGGTTTCCAGTGGCCTACCTTTCTTCAACGTATTGCAGAAAGGAAAAATGGTCCTCCAAGAGTTCGGATTACTGGTGTAGAATTTCCTCAACCTGGATTCAAACCCGCAGAAAGAATTGAAGAGACGGGGCGTCGGTTGGCTTATTATGCTGAAAATTTTAATGTTCCATTTGAGTACAATGCCATAGCACAGAGGTGGGAAACCATCAAAATGGAGGATCTTAAGATTGAAGACGGTGAATTTCTCATTGTCAACTGTCTGTACCGAACCAAGAACTTACTTGATGAAACAGTTGTGGCAGAGAGTTCAAGAACTCTTGTTCTTAACATGTTTAGGAAAATAAATCCAGATATTTTCATTCATGGAATTGTCAATGGGGCGTACAGTGCTCCATTCTTTGTCACCCGATTCCGGGAAGTTATGTTCCATTTTTCTGCACTATTTGATATGCTTGAAGTGAATGTACCACGTGAAAAACCAGAAAGACTGTTAATTGAGAGAGAGATCTTTGGGAGGGAAGCATTGAATGTCATAGCTTGTGAGGGCTGGGAGCGTGTTGAACGGCCTGAGACGTATAAGCAGTGGCAGGTTCGTGTCATGAAGGCAGGCTTCTCCCAAATCCCTTTTGAGAGGGAGGTCATGGCCAGGGCAACATATAAGGTGAGATCTGGTTACCACAAAGATTTTGTGATCGATGAAGACAGTCAGTGGCTGTTGTTGGGATGGAAAGGTCGGACAATCTATGCCCTGTCTTGTTGGAAACCATTTTAACACATAAGAGACATTGTTCTAATGGCAATCTATCCATCCACTGTACATGTTTGTTGCATCAACTTTCTTACTGTTGTCTCACTTAGATAATGGATTTTCAGGCATTACAATTCACTGCTTGATGATATTGATCATTGACTGCTCGCAAATGTTAAGAATTTGGTGGTTTTGTTGATGATTTCCCTAGCTGACGTAGGAGATTTACCACACTATCCCTCTCTGTAATTTAATACAATCTTGAGAAGTTCTATAGATAAATAGAATGTGGTGAATTGCGACTTTGATTTATTTGCAGCACTTTTTTGGCCGATAGTTGCTTCATTCTCGTGTAAATGAATTGCAAAATGCTGTTATTTGATATGTCTCTCAACCCCAGGTGCCTCATTCGATAGTTTCAAGTGCTTGATAGAGCTGGTGAAGTTTGAATATTCAATTTCATGATTTAAGTTCATGTTAATTACATAGTATTAGACACATCTAACCGTGTAAGAAACAAGAGTTCGACTTCTTTTCCTTGATGCTGCCTAGTGATATGCAATTCTTTGAATTGGTTGTCAGAGGGCGATTTTACTTCTCGTTATATTTCTTTATCTTCTGGAATCATTTGTGAGTTGACCAAAAGGGACGATTTTCGGGTTCTGAGAAACTGTTTTAGCACGTCATTCTGTATATATTTACATGATATTCATCTTCTAATCGTAACCCCCGGTTAATTCTCAAGCATACAGGATTACACTACAGCAGTCCCAAAGCATTAGAAATGCTGGTGATTTTGCTTCAGTTTAATGGTCCGTTTTGATGATAGAATTAGGCTCAATTCTGAGGACTCGGATTCTAATTTAAATTTGTCATTTTGCACTAATTTTGTGCATAGAATTTGTGGAATTACACTAACGTGAATCAGATGAATGCCCCAAAAGTCAGAATGCATTCATCACATCACCTAATATCTGGTAAGTTGGATGCTGTTCTTTTGGCGGAAAATGGTGGTCCCCCATTTAGCTCCTTCCTCGCAGGTTCCTAAAAGAACATGGGGTTTCTAAAATAATCATGTTAAGGCTATTGAGTTTTGTGTGTAGTGGCCTTCAGATGTCTATAGTTTATAACCATTATTCAAGTGCCCTATTAAAATAAACTTTGTCGACTAGTTGAGGAGAAGAAACGTCAACTCGATCCTCTACCCTGTCCACTCACACATAGGGGTGTTAAAATATGTCGAGTGGCTTGAGGGTCGTGCAAGTTTTAGGCCACCAACATGGTCTGGTTTACTCGAAATCCACTAGTTGAGGAGCAGAAATTCCAATTTAAATAATCACTTTTTCTGTCCGCTTACACATAGGGGCGTTAAAATGTGTCGAGTGACCCGAGGGACGCGACAGTTGTAAGCCACACACATCGTCCGGTTTACTCGAATATCGATTAGTCGAGGGGCAGGAATTTCAACTCAAATAATCAATAGACCCTCTTCCCCTTCCAGTCACTCACAAGCGGCTTAAAATATTTCGAGTGGCTAGATGTTCGTGCCAGTTCTAGGCCACCAAAACGGTCCAATTTACTCGAAAACCCACCCACAACCACAAGGCTAGGTTTGTACATGAAAGAGGTGTAGTTTTAAAAAAATGCTGCTTTAGATCAGGTGAATGGACGGTGTGAGGGATCATTTAAATTGTCCAATTAGAGCATATGAGATGAGCACTGATTATACAATAACTGTTATAATAATGATTTTTTAAAATAAGAAATTATAGAAAAGGACTTATAGATTATTGGGACCACGACCACAATAATCTGATCTTTACTTTGAATGATCCTTAAAAAAAGTGTATTGACACAATAAATTCTTTATAAAATAACAACTAACAACCTTATAACCTCATCGTGTTTGACAAAAAAACGATTAATCTTAAAAGTGTAATGAACTCAAACATCGCTGCCAACTTATTTAATTGTTCGAAATTTTTAAGATTAAATGAAAATAGTCAATTTTAGAATACAACATTTGCAATTCACACCTAAAACACGGGCACGTCAATCTAATTAAGTGTCCTAGATGTCGAGAACACAGATTTCTAGAAGATAATACAATAATATACAAGTGACGAAGATCGATTCAATAATCTTAGAATCTTGAATAAAATAAAATTACGTGCATTAAGTACTTGCTTATGGATATTGTAAGATTATACCCATATTTAATCTCTGTAATTGTAAAAAGAGGTGGACCACTCTCTTTCAGCCATTGGCCAATATTGCACATGGTTTCTGCTGCAGATTTTGTATCATGCGATTAAAAATAATAATAATTTAATTACTGCTGGTTCAAGAAAATGTTAGCGATGAAACAACTGCAAAATGGAAGATCCATCAATGATATTCTGAAGATTGAATAAATCCACCTTAACGTATTTCAAGTGAGACTTTTACAAGAATTGTTGTTTAGAGAGAATGTTGTGGTAAAAATTGTAGATGATGTTCGAATAAAAATGAGTTAAAAGTCTATTGTTGACCTTTATATGTGGAGTAAAAGATATGTAACTCCAATTTATTCGGAGTCACCAATCAATCCCATTTTCAAATGGAGCAATTGACAATTTAATCTGATTTTGACCATTATTTTCATATTTGTAATAGTGTGAAAAGAAAGCCGGGCTCCAAATTGTCCAAGAATAGTGGCATTGAGTTTTCGATTCTTTGACTTAAGGTTAGTCAATTCTATTTCTCGATGGGGGCATGGAAAGATATTACTCAGCAATAGAGAGTAACCTTGACGTGGTGGAAGTCATTAGTTCGATCCTGATTATCCCTAAATGCAATGTGAGTTCTTAACTTTATGCACGTCATATTAATGAAGCATCTCCAATGCAATATGCAATCTATGTAATATTTCAATATTTTCGCTTTTGGTCTGTTATTAACAACTAAATAAAGATAATAAAATAGAGTGAAAGATAAAGAATATCTAATGTTGAATATTGATGCCATTTTTGTCCAAGATTGTGGAAAAGATTTACTTAAAGCCTTTGCCCAATAATTCAAAATGGATGTAGCCCAAAACCCGGCCCAAAACTTGATGACAAGTGTGCTGCTCTGGACCATTGATCTATTGCCTAATCTAACGGTGGTGTGGTGCCTATATACTAGAAGTTGGATGGCCATTTCACGTGAACTTCTTCATTCTATTTTCAGTCTCTTTGTGAGAGAAATTTATGGGCTTCTCTGTCTCGTTTGTCTCTCTACTGCTTCTTTCGATTCATTGTGAAATAGCTTAAAACTCTTGGTTTTAATCACAAATTTGTGTGGTTTGTATCTGTGTGATTCTTCAATTGAGCTTGGGAAGGGATTAGATAGGCTGTAGAGATTGGGTCCATTGAATAGCTGCTATGTTCGATTCTTGTTAGGGTTTGAGTGTTTTGTTGGCTTGTCATTCTTTGAACAGACGGGTACAATGTACTCTTTGTGAATTTTTGAGCCCCCAATAAAATCGATATTACTTTGTGTATATTACTTCATTCTTGGTGAATATTGGCTTGCTTCCGCTTGATTTCGAGGCCATGTACCTTACAAGTGGTATCAGAGCGTTTCTAAGTGTATGAGGAGGCCTCGATCAAGATTTTGTCATAAGAAATCAAGGTTCTGTTCAATATTCAGTTTTCTTGATTTCAATTGCCGAAAACCCTAATTGTTTTTTTTTTATTCTCGAATTGGCTATTAATTCTATTTCCTTTTGTGTTGCCTGCGAGGAATTTGTCCTTTGGTAAATGGATTGGAGGATCGTACTGCAAGCTGAGTGTCTGTAGAGTCTTCAAATCGATCCTTCTTGTTGCTGGTTCTTTGAACCAGCTTAGTGAGCCTTCATAACCTCCTTATTTTCTTGTTTTCCTGATTATGTTATTACTATATCATAAGTGCTGTGAATTCTCCTTGATTTTCCCTGTGATTTGTGTCCCCTTTTGGTGTTAGAGTTGAGCCTTGACATGGGGTCTTGAACCTCAAGAAATCCTGGTAAATTCTAACACCTGAATTGTTTAGAATATTGATTGTTAGTCTGCTTTATCTACAGTAGCTTATTCTTTGTGAATTCTTATGTTTGTTAGTATGTTTTAATCTCACTGTTAATTTGTTGCTGATTCTTTGAGTTTATTAAAACTGCTCAACATCATTGATAGTTATTTTTCACTGTGTTGATAGCCTATTTCAGTTTGATATTATTCATTTCTGATTTGATCGTACTATGATTTGTGTGATATTAAATTGTTGATTGAAATATATGTTTTCTATTTGTCTTTTTGTGGAATTGTGACCTCAGAAAATTCTTTGTATTAAAAACTTGAAATGACAATGACAACATTTGAACTTGGAATTTTTAATAGAAAATAGGATTTTCCCATTTGGTAACAAAAAAAGAGAGGGGTCTTAGTTCAACAGAAAGTGGCAAAGGCTATAACTAGTGAATATCCTACTACTATGACTGATGATCAAAAGAATGAATCCGATGAACTTGCATATACTTCTATTATCCTTCATTTATCTGATCAAGTGTTGAGAAAGATAGGAAAGCAAGATAGTGCTAAGGATTTGTGGGATAAATTAGAAGAACAATATATGTCTAAGAGTCTGCTTAATAAACTCTTCTTTTTAGAGATGTTCTTTAGCTTTAAGATTGATATGTCAAAGGACTTAGATGATAATCTTGATACTTTTAATAAGTTAGTTCAAGATATCATTAATGCTGGGGATAAAGTTTCTGATGAGTACAAAGTTGTTATCCTTTTGAATGCTATACATGATGTCTATAAGAATGTTAAGTCTGCTATTAAGTATAACAGAGATACCTTAACGCTTAACATAGTGATCAATTTTTTGAGAAGTAAAGAATTAGAACTTAAAGTTGATAGAATTGGGAAGGATTTTGAGAGTTTGTCTGTGAGAGATAGACCCATGACTAGGCAAGTTAATGGTCAGAATCATCAAAGTAACAATTATAACAATTTCAAGAAGAAGGGGAATGAGAGATCTAGATCTAAGTTTAGAAGTGGAAATGAAAATAAGAAGTGTTATGGATGTGGTAAGACATGACATTATATAAATGACTGTTACAAGAAGAAAAATGAATAGAGAGAGACGAGAGTGGATGATGGAAATGTTGTTGAACTCCTAGATGAGACTATTGTTGATGTGTATGTGGTGACATAACCTACTTCTGATTTAAATACTGTCAATTATGTGGATGACAGTAATCAAGATAGTGAATGGATTCTGGATTCGGGGTGTACATTCCATATGACCTCTAGAAGACATTGGTTAGAGAACTTTAAGGATCTTGATGGTGGAGAGGTAGTTATGGGTAACAATGCAGCTTATAACATTAAAGGAATTGACAGTGTGACTTTGAAGTTTGACAATGGATATACATTTACCTTAGAAAGAGTAAGACATATCCCTGATTTGAATAGAAATTTGATTTCAATGGGTAATCTAGATGACATTGGCCTTTAAGGCCGGATTGGTGATGGTTTTTTGAAAATAATTAAAGGTTCCTTGGTTATCTTTAAAGGTACCAAGAGGAATGATATATATGTCACTAGAGCTAATGTATTTCAGAGTCACATTGTTGAATCCTCTAGTGCTGAGATTGATGCTACTCTGAAGTGGCATAATAGGTTAGCCCATGTGAGTAAAAAGGCTTGCATATTTTGAATAAGAGAGGGGAATTTGGTAAGGATGTGATTTCTAAGATTTCATTTTGTGAGTACTGTACCTTAGGAAAACAACATAGAGTTCATTTCAATACTCGTCAGCATAAGACTGCCTCTATCCTTGAGTATATTCATTATGACCTGTGGGGCCCATCATCTACTACCACTCAAGGTGGTAACCAATATTTTTTTATCACTTATTGATGATTTTTCAAGAAAAGTTTGGATTTATCTTTTGAAATAAAAATCAGATGCCTTTAAAAAGTTTAAAAATTGGAAAATTTTAATTGAAAATCAAATGGATAAAAAGATAAAGGTTTTAAGAACAAACAATGGTTTGAAATTTTGTAATTCTGAATTTGATCAATTGTGTGGAGATTATGAGATCCTCAAGTATAAAACTGTTCCTTATACTCCTCAACAAAATGAAGTTGTTGAAAGAATGAATATGACTATACTAGATAAGGTTAGATGCATGATGATTAGTTCTGGAGTACCTAAAGTCCTTTGTGATGATGCTGTTATGACAACTGTTTATATTGTGAATAAGACTCCTTCTAGTGTCTTGGATGATAAGACACTTGAAGAGGTATGGTCAGGGAGATTATCTGATTATACTACCTTGAGGACTTTTGGGTGTGCTGTTTATTCCCACCAAAGTATAGGCAAGTTGGAGCCTAGATCTCAGAAATGTGTTTTCATGGGGTATCCTGAGGGAGTGAAAGGATACATGCTTTGGGTGAGAGATGAGAAATGTTTTAAGATGATAACTAGTAGAAATGTGACTTTTAACGAAGTTGATATGCCATGTTTGAGTAAGAAGGTCTCGGTGATGTTCCTGAGAGGGTTGATGATGACGAGTCTGGGATGCAAGTTAGATTAGATCATTCTCCTGGACTTGTTGAGGAGGAACAAGTTGAGAATGAGGTTGATGGAGAGAATGATGGTGTTACTGGTTCTCATGAACCTGTTGAAAGTGGTGAACATGACTTAGTAGGTGATGTAGTTTGTCATCTAAGTGATTATCAACTTGCTCGTGATCAAGCTAGGAGGGAGATTAGGGAACCCATGAGGATGGGTGATTATCAATCCTTTGCTATTTTGTCTAATCAAGACTTAGCATTTAAGGAGCTTAAGACTTATGAGGAGGCTGTGAGTTGTCGACAATCAAATGAGTGGCTAGGTGCTATGGAAGAATAGATGAAGTCCCTTGTGAATAATAATACTTGGACTTTGGTTCCTAAACCCAATGATAAGTCTTTGGTAGACTGTAAGTGGGCTTATAGTATTAAGGAGAGTAGTTCTTCTAAAGAGCCTATTAGGTTTAAGGCTTGACTTGTTGCAAAGGGGTTTACACGGAAACATGGTATTGATTATAATGAAATTTTTTCTCCTGTGGTGAAATATACTACTATAAGAGTTATGTTTGTTTTGGTTGCTCAATATGATTTGGAGCTTGAACAAATGGATGTTAAAACTGCCTTCTTGCATGATGACTTGGATGAAACGATTTATATGAAACAACCTCATGATTTTATTAATTCTAAAAAGTCTAATTATCTTTGTTTGCTTAATCGATCTTTGTATGGTTTGAAACAATTACCTAGACAATGGTATTTAAGATTTTACAATTATGTGTCTTCTATTGGCTTTGTGCGAAGTGCCTTTGATCATTGTCTTTATTTTAAAAGAAATGATAAGAATGATGTGATTGTTTACTTACTTTTGTATGTTGATGATATGATGTTGGTTGGACATAAAATGAGTGATATTAATGACATTAAAAAGGCTTTGAATGCTGAATTTGAAATTAAATACTTAGGACATGCTAGGAGGATATTAGGGATGTATATTAAAAGAAATAGATCACAACAATCTTTTCTTTTAACTCAATCTGATTATGTGAAAAATGTGTTATCTAAATTTGCTATGCATGATTCTAAGCCTGTTACTTTGCCTGTTGCTTGTCATTTTAAGTTGAGTAAAGAACAATGTCCACAAGATGAATATGATATTAAATACATGCAAAATTTGCCTTATGCTAATGCTGTTGGACCTGTTATGTATACTATGGTGTGTACTCGGGCTGATATTGCGCATGCTATTAGCATTTTGAGTAGATTTATGGCAAATCCTGGTCCCGATAATTGGATTATATTAAAATGACTTTTAAGATACTTGAAATGTTCTGTTGACTTAGGATTGCATTTTAAATCTTATAAAGAGGGTATTGTGTTGAAAGAGTATGTGGATTCTGATTATGCTAGTAATAAGGGTAATAGGAAATCTACAACTGCATAAGTGTTTACTTTGTGTGGTACTTGCATTAGTTGGAAGTCTCAATTGAAATCTATTGTTGCCTTATCGACTACTGAAGCTGAGTATGTAGCTACTACTGAACTAAATGAATTGCATGAACCTGTTGTGGTTTATTATGATAGTCAAAGTGTTATACATTTGTACAAAAATCCTTATTTTCATGATAGGACTAAGCATATAGATGTTAGGTTGTATTTCATTAGAGATATAGTTCATAAAAAATCTATTTTACTTGAGAAAATCCCTACATAATTCAATCCCACGGATATGGGAACAAAGGTACTACCTCTTTCCAAGTTTAAATCATGTTTGCAAATTCTAAAGATTGATACCGGGTAACTTTGTGTTTTGCAGGTACTAACCTCCTTGGTGTTGGTGTTATGAATCACTAATGTGTTTGGTGGTTTATGGCATTGGCATCAAGGGGGAGATTTGTTGAATATTGATGCCATTTTTGTCATTTATATTTAACACTTGGGGCAATGATGAAAATGGGCTGGACCCAAGATTGTGGAAATGTTTTACTTAAAGCCATTGCCCAATAACTTAAAATGGATGTAGCCCAAAACCCGGCCCAAAACTTGATGTCAAGTGTGCTGCTCTGGACCATTGATCTATTGTCTAATCTAATGGTGGTGTGGTGCCTTTATACTAGAAGTTGGATGGCCATTCCACGTGAACTTATTCATTCTTCAGTCTCTTTGTCAGAGAAATTTATGGGCTTCTCCGTCTCGTTCGTCTCTCTACTGCTTCTTTCGATTCTTTGTGAAATAGATTAAAACTCTTGGTTTTAATCACAAATCTGTGTGGTTTGTATCTGTGTGATTCTTCGATTGAGCTTGGGAAGGGATTAGATAGGCTATAGATATTGGGTCCATTGAGTAGCTGCTATGTGTGATTCTTGTTAGGGTTTGAGTGTTTTGTTGGCTTGTCCTTCTTTGAACAGACGGGTACAATGTATTCTTTGTGAATTTTCGAGCCCCCAATAAAATCGATATTACTTTGTGTATATTATTTCATTCTTGGTAAATATTAGCATGCTTTCGCTTGATTTCGAGGCCCTGTACCTTACATCTAACATTCCAAAAATAGAAACGTAATTAATTAAATCATTGAGCCATCATGTTTACCAAAACATTTACATCTATACCACCATCTCAACATTCTGATGAAGGATCAGAGGATGATATGGATATCCATAAGGCTTATGACTGGCTGTATAGGGAGATTATTAAGTTACATAAGGTTAATAGATCAATCTTTAAGAAATCGAATAAACTTGAATTAGAAAAAGGAGACTTATAGTCAAACTTGAGGAATTTTCTAGAGGTCTGGATGAGTTGAGAGTTAAGAAAGATTTCTTAGAAATTAAGGTTAAGATTCTTGCGAGTGATCTTGAAAAACCAAATACCCAACTTCAATCTTTCTTTAAAGAATCTAAGATGATTGATAATATGGTAGGTCTCATCAAACTAGCTGGGAATAGAAAAGGTTTAGGCTTTAATAAAATAAGTTCTGAAACCGCTTCCTCCTTTGAAAACAAGTTTGTACCAGTCTCGATTCAACCTAAGGTTCAAAACTTGAAGCCTAAAATTGCTCCTAGAATCATTCCCACATGTCACCATTGCGGTAAATTAAGACACGTAAGATCTAGGTCGCAAACTCTTGAGTAGGGCCAACTCTGTATCTGCCTTTAACAAGCCTAAGAGTGTTGGAGCATGAGGACCGAAATCATCTGTACAATATATGTTTCCTTCACCCAAGGTTCAAAGTTTTAAACCTAAAGTAGCTCCTAGGTTTATTCCCACATATCATAAATGTGGTGAGTTAAGGTTATATAAGATCTAAGTGCCATAAGCCCCTGAATAGGAACAACAAACAAGATCCAACTACTCATATTAATTTTTTTACTAATCAAGTTACTTGATTGAATTGATGGCTCAATTGACTAATATTACATATCCTTCTAAGAATATTTGGGTAAAGAAAAAGTGAACTCACAAGTCAAAGTGATGATATTAATCGCGATATTGCTCTCATTGTTCTCCTTGATAAGAGTACTTGTGTGCCTCGTTGATTATGTGTTTAGGTGCATGCATTTGCATTGTTCATAAAATTTATATATTTAGGCATACACTCACATTTATTGTATATTTGTTACTTTTTGCTTTATCCTTATTAAAAAAAAAACTACAAAAAAAGGGAAGAAGAATTTTTTAAGTCATTGCATTTCCAATTGATATTGTTTTCTGGACATGTCATTTTGTAATCGAGTACTAGTTTAGTTTATGAATGGTGAATGATAAATGTACACTTATGTGAGACCCTGTGAAAAGAATGCAGAAGACGGCGAAAAATAGCAAAATAGAAAAAGAGAGAAAAAATGGTAGAGAAAAAGAAAGGAAAAAAAAGGGAGAGGAAAAGAAAGAGGCTGAGAAGTCAAAAAGAATGTCTGTGAAAAGAAAAAAAGAGGGAGAAAAAAAAAGACAGAAAAGAAGGAAAAACGACAACGGAAAGAAAGAAATAATAGAAAGAAAAAAAAAATAGGAGTTTTTTCTTGAAGTCAAAGTTGGTGGCTACAAAAAGAGAGTTAAATACACACACGGAGCTTGAAGAAAGGAGACGACAAAATATAAATCTCACGTTTCGTCAATTTTTTGTGATGTCGTTCCACTTTTGCGTGTTTTTATTCTTACAATATGAGTAACTAATTTTCATATTAGGAAAAACAATGCAGTCGACTTGTGATCCTTTATTTTTCTATTCAAGATTTCTGTGATTTATTCTTATATGTGTTGGTTTTACTATGAGTTTAATACTAATTATTGCAGGTTATGAAATGAATTTTTAGAACTAGTTTTTCATTTAACTAAAGTTGATTCAATAAAGATATGAAATTTAATTAGTTAAATATGCTCAATGAGAACTCGAGATGGGTAAATTGAATACAATATAAGAATTCGATCAAGCACTACATTATGTTATGAATCTTGAAATAAGAATTAAAGTGATCAATAGATGAATATGTTATACCCTAATATCCACCACATATTTGAATATTCAATCAACCATTGTTTACAATCTTTTTTTTTTAATATTTTTTAAAAGTAGTTAGGAAAAATAATCACAACTATTATAATTATTTACTTGTTTTTATCAAATAAGAGTTAGAAAAATTTTATTAAATCCCGAAGTATAGTATTCATGGGACTGATATCCGGACTCACAAGTCCACTATAGTGCTTCTTGTATGTTCCCCATAAAAGAAAGAGTATTGTATTTCAAAAAATTAAATTATTGTGATATATTTTATACTTATCTTCATAACGTTTTGAATAAATCTATTTGTACATAATTTTGTACTACTTTGTTGTCAAAATGACCAAGTGACGGCCCCTTAAAGTTGTAAAGATTTTTGTATAAGTAGCACTACTATAATGTTTTTGACTTAAACAATTAAGCATAATAGGTATCTTAAAAACTGGTGTCCTATACTTATCTGTTTTTTAAATCATTTGCCTAAATCTCGTTACATGGTGTCACGGGTTGCAACTTTGCTTAAGCCCCGTGATCCTATCATTGTAAATAATTTATTTAAATAGATAGAAATTAGAAAATTTTAATATAATTCTTTGGCCAAAAGACGTCTACTCTCGTCGGTTGGGTTTTTGTTCCGAAATCTATTATAGGAGGTATTGGTCTTTCAAATATTTTCAAGCTTACTAGTGTTCGCCCTCTGCACTAGCCATTGTAATTTACTGCTTTCGTCTATTGTAATGTTCAGCTTTATAGCAATCAATGATCAAGTTTATTTCAATGCGTTTCAATTTCATGTTGCAAGCTTTCTTTAAATTGTGATCAAATTTACTTTCATCCCGAAAAGACCGAGTAGGCGGAAGGTAATCTAGCGGAGTAGACTACTGCCGCACGGTGTCCTCTTTCTGTGCTAAGAAAAGGTTACCCGTGAAAGTTGGTATCAGAGCTGCGGCTCAAGATCTCGATAAGAAAACTATGGAAATTGATCCAAATTCCTTGAACACCACGAAGGTGGTAGATGTTCAAAAGAGGAACAACAGACAGTGTTTGGAGGCGCTTGAGGTGACAAATACTAGGTTGTGTTTTGCCACGGAGAACTTCGGAGAAAAGGTCGAGGTGACAGAGACGGAGATTCGAGAATTACGCATCCAACTGGATGAAAGCCAAGAGGCTTACGCAGCTATGACTGAAGCTGTTGGTATCATACCTGATCTGTAGGATGAGATGGGAGCATTGAGAACTCAGTTACTAGTTCTTCAATGCGTGGTTGGTAACGGACAAGCCATCGCACATGAGTCGGTGCATAGACTCAGAATTTCAGAACCGTGTACCTACGGAGGGGCACACGATGCTAAAGAAGTTGAGAACTTCTTGTTCGATATGGAACAATACTTTCTTGCGGCTTCGATCAAGGATGAAGCGAGAAAGGTCACAATAGCTACCATATATCTAGGTGGAGATGCAAAGATATGGTGGTGGACGAAGTATGTTGATATTCAGGCCAACATGGTCCGAATAGATTATTGGGATCTTATCAAGGAAGCAATCAAATCTCAGTTCTTCCCAGAGAATGTGGAATATGAGGCACATCGGGCCTTACGAGAACTGGAACACACAAGTTCCATCAGGGAGTATGTAAAAGCCTTCTCGGGGCATATGTTGAATATCTGGGATATGTCAAGAAGGATAAGCTATTCACTTTCATGGAAAGGTTGAAACCGTGGACATGTACGGAACTTCAGAGACAGAAGGTTACTGATTTAAGCTCAGCTATGAGAGCTGCTGAATGTGTGAGTGACTATCAACAGGAATCGAGCGAGGATTGACCTTCGGGAAATAGTCAATCGGTTGAAGGTGGAAGGAGACCTTTCAGACCCAGCTCGAACTCAAATGGGGGAGAGCGTTACTCTCAGAATATGAGATGACCTTATCAAGGCAACCGCCAGAGTAACTCACAGGGAAATAATCAAAATAGCCGTCAAGAAAACTATAACGACAGTACCAATAATGACTGGAATCATGGAAAAGCAAAGAAGGGCATATCTGATGTCGCTCCTAAATTGAAGTGCTTTCTATGTGATGGACCTCATCGGGTTGTAGAGTGTCCTCAGAAACGGATGGTGAATACATACTGTCAACTAGCAATTGGGGGCTTGAGTTCAAAGTAAAATACCCCACAAGCTAGCTGTCGTGGTGGCACCGACTCCGAAGGGGATGAGAATGTAGTTGGTGCATTCTTTGGTGCAATACATTATCGCACCGAGCTACTAAAAGGGATAAGTTCCCTTGAAAGAGTCGAAGATCGAAAAATCGAAGGCTTACACTTGCAAGGATAAAGGCCTAATGTACATTGATGTGAGGATCAATGGAAAGCCAATCAGGGCTATGGTGGACACCGATGCCACGCACAAATACCTTACAAGTTCCGAGGTAGAGAGGCTCGGACTTGTTCTGGAAAGAGGTAAGGGGAAGGTTAAAGCTATCGACTCCGCTGCTCAACTAATAGCGGGAATAACAAAATTTGTGCCAATCAAAGTAGGTCCCTTCGAAGAAAGGACAAATTTATCGGTAGTTCAGATGGATGATTTCAAGCTCATTCTCGGATTGGAATATCTTCGGAATACAAAGACAGCAGTGTTGTCGCATTCTGACTCATTAATAATGATGGGTAGCAAACCATTCATTATTCTCACACAGGTTGGGAAAATTGGCGAGAAAGTCGTCTTGGCCATGCAATATAGTAAGGGTTTGAAGAGGAATGAACCCTCATTTTTGTGCTCTCTTCGAGTAGAGGAAATCGAAGAGACAACCGACTCTACTCCAAAACATATCACCAGGTTTAAGGAATTCGAATACATTATGCCGGATGAGTTACCAAGAAAATTGCCAACAAGAAGGGCAATCGATCATGGGATTGGACTTGTTCCGGGTGCCAATCCCTTACCAAGGCACCATGCAATATGGCTCAAACGGAGCTTGAAGAGCTTCAGAAACAAGAGAGAGAAGTGATTGGAAGTGAGACTATCGTGGAGTACGCTTCTGCAATACTACAACGTGCATACTACTGGCCTCAAAGGCGGGATGACATTGCAATTTATTGGAAAACTTAACTTGTTCGTCGCTAGATGTGGCAGATCATCAGAAAAAGACAGGCTTACTAGAGCCCCCTTCCATCCCAAATAGATCAATCGAGAGTGATCGATGGACTACATTGGTGGATTGCCAAGAGTTGGAGACTTTGGCACATCATCATCGGGGTGAACCGATTATATAAAGATGCAACTTTCACCACAGCGCCCAAGTATGTATCAGCCGAAGAGATAGCTCAACTCTTCTTCGAACTTATTGTCAAATACTAGGGACCGCCTATCGTCAATGATCGAGATTCTCGATTCACTGGCATATTCTGGACCGAGTTGTTCAAACTTCTTGGTTCAACTTTGAGCATGAATTATAGTTCTCACCCACAATCAGACGGACAGACAGAGCGCTTCAATTCTATGTTGGAAGACTATTTTCAGCATTTTATCTCTGTTTCGCATGAAGTTTGGGTGAAACTTGCGAATGTGGCTTGGATGTGTTTCAATGTTCAAAAGAGCTCTCCTCCCAATAAGAGTCCTTTTGGAATTACTACTGGCCAACAACCGTTACTCCTCCATACTACAGACACCGATCAAAAACAGTACAAAAAGTTTGCAGAAGGTTGCTGCAAAGATTCTTGGCTACCAAACTGCTTGAGCTTCTAAGAAATATCTTCAAGAGTACTTGGTCAAATGGAGCGGATGCAACAGCGAGAAGAATACTCAATGGCTCCGAGGACATAGCCAAAACAAATAGGAGAAAATGTCAAGCTTAAGCCCCATGATCCTATCATTGTAAATAATTTATTTAAATAGATAGAAATTAGAAAATTTTAGTATGATTCTTCGGCCAAAAGACGTCTACTCCCGTCGGTTGGGTTTTTGTTCCGAAATCTATTATAGGAGGTATTGGTCTTTCAAACATTTTCAAGCTTACTAGTGTTCGCCCCTACACTAGTCATTGTAATTTCCTGCTTTCGTCTATTGTAATGTTCAACTTTCTAGCAATCAATGATCAAGTTTATTTCAATGCGTTTCAATTTCATGTTGCAAGCTTTCTTTAAATTGTAATCAAATTTACTTTCGTCCCGAAACGACCGAGAGTAGGCGGAAGGTAGTCTAGTGGAGCAGACTACTGTCGCACGGTGTCCTCTTTCTGTGCTAAAAAAAAGTTACCCGTGAAACATGGGGTCATTAAGTATGCTTAATGAAAATAAGTTTACACATAAGATATAAAAAAAATAAGATAAAAAAATTATACACACACATGCACATACAGATAGGGGAAGAAAAAAGGTTATACATTGAAAAAAAAAATTAAATATGAGGTTTTTAATTTAAAAAGTCATAGTAATACTAAATTTGACTTCATACTTATAGGAATATATTCAAACAGAAATGATTCTTTGCATGTCATTTTTCATTAATTTAAGATTTTGAAACTTTCTTATAGAAGTTTAGTGAAACTTTTCATGTGTATTTTATACAATTTACTCTATATAGGTTTGAAACAAGTTATGTGAAAAAGTTTCGTTGTTATTAATTATACATGTATAAGAAAACAAAAAACTATTCGTGATATTATATTTTAAATTCCATGAAAAATAGTTGTCTCAAAAGGAAAAGAAAAAAAAGAAAAAATGTATTCTCCCATTACATCTAACTATGATAAAAATGCACTTTCTTGCTACTGTAGATGCAATAGTAACCAATAAGATGTTACTGTTCATGTTTTCAATTTTTACTCATCTAGTCCTCCGATTTTATCTGGTATGTTAATTGCATATACTATATGTTATATGTTATTTACATATCCGGTATGTTGCATGTACAGTATGTTGCATATACGGTATGTGGAGATTTATTTTTTGAACGATTCTATCTTTATTATAATTCAATAATTTCAATAATACCTTACTTTTCATTTTTCAATATACATTTAATTATTTCAATAATACACTACTTTTCATTTTTCAATATTTATTTATTTTATTAATCATTTGAACAATATTATCATTAGTTATTTTTTCAGTTATTTAGTTATGATGAATGTACATTTGACATGTCATTTTTCAATATGTATTTGATTTATTTAATTATTTGAACAATATTCTCATGGATTATGTTGTTAATTATTTAGTTATGATCAATGTACATTGAACAAATTCATTCTACTTAATTAAATAGTAAATTAAATTCATTGAATTTTTTTTCCGATGAGTTACATATATGATATGTTGCATATATGGTAAGTTGCAAATATGATAAGTTGTATATCTGATATATATGTTGTAAATTCGGTATTTGTTAAATTTACCGAAAGTGGATAATTATTTTTTGAACGATTCCATCTTTATTATAATTCAATAATCTCAATAATACCTTACTTTTCATTTTTCAATATACATTTAATTATTTCAATAATACACTACTTTTCGTTTTTCAATATGTATTTAATTTATTAATTATTTGAGCAATTTGAACAATATTATCATTAGTTATTTTGTCAATTATTTAGTTATGATGAATGTATACAACTGACACGTCATTTTTCAATATGTATTTAATTTATTTAATTATTTGAATAATATTTTCATGAATTATGTTGTCAATTATTCAGATATGATCAATGTACATTTGAAAAATTCATTCTACTTGATTAAAGAGTAAATTAAATTCATTGAAATATTTTTTCGCTAAGTTGCATATCCGGTACGATGTGTTAGTTTCATTTTCAATATATATGTTGTAAATTCGATATTTGTTAAACTTACCAGAAGTGGAGAATTATTTTTTGAACGATTATATCTTTATTATAATTCAATAACTTCAATATTACCATACTTTTCAGTGTTCAATATATATTTAATTATTTCAATAATACATTACTTTTTCGTTTTTCAATATGTATTTAATTTATTAATCACTTGAACAATATTATTATTAATTATTTAGTTATGATGAATGTACATTTGACACGTCATTTTTCAATATTTATTTGATTTATTTAATTATTTGAACAATATTATCATGAATTTTGTTGTCAATTATTTAATTATGATCAATGTACATTTGACAAATTCACTATACTTGATTAAATAGAAAATTAAATTCATTAAAAAACTTTTTGGTAAGTTGCAGATACGGTATGTTACATATTCGGTATGGTATGTTAGTTGCATATCTGGTAAGTTGCATATCCGGTAGATATGTTGTAAACTCGGTATTTGATAAACTTACCGGAAGTGGAGAAATAGTTTTTGAACGATTTTATCTTTATTATAATTCAATAATTTCAATAATACCTTACTTTTCATTTTCAATATACATTTAATTATTTCAATAATACACTACTTTTCGTTTTTCAATATTTATTTAATTTATTAATCATTTGAGCAATTTGAACAATATTATCATAAGTTATTTTGTCAATGATTTAGTTATGATGAATGTACATTTGACATGCTATTTTTCAATATGTATTTGATTTATTTAATTAGTTGAACAATATTATCATGAATTACATTGTCAATTATTTATTTATGATCAATGTACATTGGACAAATTCATTCTACTTTATTAAATTGTAAATTAATTCATTGAAAAACTTTTTCGATAAGTTGCATATCTGGTACGATATGTTGCTTGCATATTCGGTAAGTTGCAAATACGATAAGTTCCGATGTATATGTTGTAAATTTGGTATTTGTTAAACTTACTCGAAGTGGAGAATTATTTCTGAACGATTCTATTTTTATTATAATTCAATAATTTCAATAATACCTTACTTTTCATTTTTTAATATACATTAATTATTTCAATAATACACTACTTTTCGTTTTTTAATGCGTATTTAATTTATTAATTATTTGAGCAATTTGAGAAATGTTATCATTAGTTATTTTGTCAATTATTTAGTTATGATGAATGTACATTTGACACGTAATTTTTTAATATGTATTTGATTTATTTAATTGTTTGAACAATATTATCATGAATTATGTTGTCAATTATTTAGTTATGATCAATGTACATTTGACAAATTCATTCTACTTGATTAAATAGTAAATTAAATTCATTAAAAACTTTTCTGTTAAGTTGCATATACGGTATGTAAGTTGCAAATATGGTAAGTTGCATATCTGGTACATGTTGTAAATACGGTACTTGGTAAAGTTACTGAGAGTGAAGAATTATTTTTTGAACAATTCTATCTTTATTAAAATTCAATAATTTCAATACTACCTTACTTTTTATTTTTCAATATACATTTAATTATTTCAATAACACACTATTTTTCATTTTTCAATATATATTTAATTTATTAATCATTTGAACAATTTGAACAATATCATCATTATTTATTTTGTCAATTATTTAGTTATGATGAATGTACATTTGACACGTCATTTTTCAATATGTATTTGATTTATTTAATTATTTGAACAATATTATCATGAATTATGTTGTCAATTATTTAGTTATGATCAATGTACATTTGACAAATTCAGTTTACTTGATTAAATAGTAAATTAAATTCATTCAAAAACTTTTTCGGTAAATTGCATCTATGGTATATTACATATCCGGTACGGTGTGTTAGATGAAGTATTAGCGATGCAATAATATGCTCCCAAAACTCTTGAATAATCCAATAAATTTTAAACTACTTTTTTTAACATCTACAATTTCTACAATAATAAAAATACAACAAATACAAACTTCTTGCAACGCACGTGTCAACGGTTAGTGTTTTGCATAATTTTACATAAATTTCTCATGTACATTGTTATTCACTCGTTAATCTCCATGTTATTCAAGTTTCTATTACTTGTTTTCCTTTGTTATTCATGACAAAAAAGGAAATATAATATTTATTTATTTATTTCAGGAGAGTTGAGTTGTGTAGTATACAAGTTGCGGTAGAAGTTGATATTTTTAAAATTTTTCTTAGATATTTGAATGAGATGGAGTCATAGATATCTTGATTGATTCCCGTTTGGAATCTTAATGTTGATATTGTGTATTTTGTCAATATTGAAATTAATAATCTATATTTTATTTCTAAGTTATTAATGCATGTAATATTACATACTTTGGTGTTACACATGTTGTACTTGAGTTGTTTTTTATGACTTAGCAATATGTTGTAATTGTCAGTTTTCTCTTTTCACGTGATATTGTTGTCTTAATATATTTTATAGAACACGTCTAACAAGATTTGAATTGATGTTACGGAATTGAGTCTTTAGGTAGATTGTTTTGATTTTGACTTCGAAATAAAAGATTTTGTCACGGAATGTCAAAGGGAGAATTTGTTAAGTCCTAATTGTAATTAGTTATATCCGATCCAACATCATGGTTTTTTGAGTTATAAGGAAAGTCAAAAGAGTCAAGGTTGGTAAAGTCTTAGTAGGAGTTAAAGACATTCAAGAAGATCAAGAAACGAAAAGATGATCGCTTGCTGGCCTCACGTTGAGCGCTCGAGGGCTCAGAACATGAATGTCACTGTTCACTAGGCACGATCTTGGCGCTCGAACGACGGGCTTACCGCTTGCTAGGCTCCGACCAACACTCGGGTAGTGGTGCAACAAATAGAAACCCTAGTTTGCATGAAACAATTATTTCTCAATCATTTTCAATCCCAACCATTACCCATTATAAATATTCAAGCCATTAAACGATTTTAAATTTGGTTGAACATTATTTTCATAATAGCGATCATTTTTTAAGATCAGATACACATTCCTAAAGATCTCTTTATTCAACCTCAAGATTTTTTATTCATATTTATCCCAAACATATTTTTTATTGGTCGAGCCTTAATTTTAGTCAAGAGAATATTAATTGAAGATCAAATTCATATTCATACATCTCTTGCATCACCACACATCAAAACACAGAACGATCTAAAGATTAAACACCAAAGTCTTACCTTCACCTATAACCTTCAGAGCTCTGAAGTTGGGAGAAGAGGCGCTTGCAGCTCCAACACTCCAGAACAAGTTCATTTTTGGTGATCTATACAGAGGGAAAAGTAGCTTAGAGTTGTTGGAAAGTGTGGTCACACAATCGAAGAGTTCTTCGATGATTTACAAGTTAGGTGGTAAGAATCAACTAAAGTTTAGTGGTGCTCGGACTAATTGTAACAAGTTTACCCAGAAGTTTTTTATCATGAAAATGGCTTTTCCCCTGTGATCATATCTGGTGTTAGTTTACTTTATTGCTTTTGCTATATATGTTTATTTGATTGCTTAAACTTAGGGTTAATTAGATTAATTATCTTAATCATCTAGAGATAATAAAAGTGACTTGTTGCTTGTCATTGTGTTAATTCCGTACGTTTAGGTCTAAATATTTCCTAATATCAAGAAATATTTCTTGATTTCTCCTTATATTTTAATTTAACAAATTTTTTATGTGTTAATGGTCAAAATAGTTTAAAAAGTAGAATATTGAAATCTATGACTTAATAAATACAATCGTTGTAACTTAAGAATATATAGTGAATTTAAGGGTGCGTTTGATTGTGATCATGAAAAGAAAATAAATTCTAGACAATTCAATTTCTAGAACTTATTTATATGGAAATTATTAATTAAATGTGTTTGATTGATTTAGTTTTCAACCTAAAAAATATTATATTTGTCTATTTTTTTAGAGAGAGAAAATTACCTAAAAAAATAAAAACTACCACTCTCTAAAGAAAATATTTTCTTTTTTTTTTTTGAGGAAAATTTGATTAGATGACCAAAAGTTGAAAAATATTTTTCATGAAAAAATTGTCAATCAAACATCCCAAAAGTAGAAATTTGGGCAAAAAATGACATTTTCATGAAAAATAAAGTCAATTAAATACACTCTAATTCTCTAAATCTAGAGAGCGAAAATATAGAGTATCTCCAAGAGACTTTTTAAACATATGATGCTGATGAGTGTATTTCACTTATACTTTAGATATTATCTAAATTTGATATTCAACTTATTTCTACGAGTTTTAGAACATTTTAATGTATATTTTGATGTTGTGATATATATTGATGAAATTGAAGGAAATAAGTAAGAGTAGGCAAAAATTGGAGAAAAAAAGCTAAATTGTAAGAGATTCAAAGTTTGAGGACTAAAGTGTAAATACTCAAAACTTATGTCGGACCTCAAAATGAAGATTCGAGAGTGCTTGGAGTCAATCGGACGAAAAAAGAAGTCAAAGGGATCAAATATAATCAAAGTATGAACACACATCATTTTCCAACCGAAAAAAATTATGCTCCAAAATTGTAGTCTTATATTGAGACTCATTTTTAATATAGAAAATTTTTGAATTGGAAAATAATATCTGAATAAGAGTTGTAGATCATTGAGCTATCTTTCCAAAACATCTTGAATTACCTCAATCCAATATTCAGAGAAAAAGTTATGATAAAAATATTGAAGCACGCACAATGCAGTTTTTCCACCCGATGATGGGCGCCACATCGTTGGATTTTGGAGCCACGGCGCCCACATTATTGAAACTAGCAGAATTTACGGTGCTTCTACCAATGTGCCTTCGTGAGAGAAATAGGTTTTTGAATTTTTTGGACTCTTTTCTTAGCCTAATACAACTCCAACCTTTCCAAAATTTCATGATAATATAAATACAACCCCAAATACCACTTTTGAGGGGGAAAATTCAACACACAATTGAAGTAGGCAAAGTGGGCATAGTCCAGGAAATCAAAGGGAGGCAAAAACAACATCAAAGAAGAAGATTGAAGATCTATTCAAAAACTAGTTTTTTCTATTCTCTTCTTTATGTTGTTTATTTTAAATTGTATAAATTTCATATTTCTTATCATGAATTAAACTATTCTTCTAGGGTTTGATTGTAGCAAAAACTTGAGAGTATGATTTGAATTTATTTTATTTATTTCTGTGAAATTTTTCATTCCGTTTATTTGTATTATGATTTTAATACTTTCAATAAATTGACCATTAATTGAATAAGTAGATACTAGTCAATTTCGACACTCAAGATAGGGGAATTTTGGCGCGATCATAAGATTAACACAACATAAATTTTATAGGTTTCGAGAGAAAGTATAAAATTTATGAAATTTACTCTATAAAAGAATCATGAATTTGATAATTTCTAGATTTTAATTCGAAATAGAGATATTAGAATTAATTTATAGGATTAATTTTTATCCAGTACTCGAGAGACTGGGGTAGAATTATATTAGGGTTCTTACTTATAAACATGAAAAATTGATTAGAAATAACTAAGTTTGTGAGAATCATATTTGATAGTTAGGTGAAGTCATAACCCTATGCTTCCTCACTTGATTATTCTTCTAATTTTGCGTTTAGTTGTTGAATTCGTCACCATATTAGTTAAAAAAAATATTGATTATATAAGTTCATTCATCTAGATAAAATAGATTCTATATAATTATAGTACTTAGTAGAAATTTGAGTTGCAATCTCTGTGGGTTCAACACTCTTACTCCAATATTATATTACAAAATTTGACACCGTACACTTGCGATATACTTCACATTGCATAAAACTCGTGACAAGTTTTTGGCGTCGTTGCCGGGGATTGTTTTATTTGATTTTTGCTAATATTATTACCAATTAGCTTTTATTTTAATTTAGATTTTTAATTTTGTTTTAATTTATTTTATTTACATCTCTAATAGTTCTTTAGTTTTTATTTTCAGCTGTGTATGCGAAAAGTTAGGAATCTTGAATTATTACCCATTGATCCTAAACTAGAACGCACATTCCGCCTTCTCGGGGGTATATAGAAAAATGAACGTGAAACAATGGCAGAACAAGAAGCAAGAGCATCTAATGAAAATAATCAACAACGGGCTATTCTGGACTACATCAAGCCAGTGGTCAATGAAAACTATTCAAGTATTTTGCACCCGACTATTGCCGCAAATAATTTTGAATCAAAGTCAGGATTGATACACATGGTACAACAGAATCAGTTTGGGAGAGTGCGACAGAAGACCCAAATCTCTTCATGGTTCCTTTCTCGAAATCTGTGATACCGTCAAGATGAATGGTGTTACTGAAGACGCCATCAGACTCCGCTTATTTTCCTTTTCCTTGAGAGATAAAGCCAAAGCATAGTTCCAATCTTTGTCATATGGATCCATCATGACTTGGGAGGGATTAGTTCAGAAATTTTTAACAAAATTTTTTCCACCCTCCAAGGCAGCTCAATTGCGAAGTAAAATTGGTCAATTTAGACAATCTGACTTTAAGCCATTTTATGAGGCATGGGAGAGATTCAAAAATATACATAGAATATGTCCTCGGCATGGTTATCAAAGGACAATAGTGGATTCTGCAACAGGAGCAACTCCGTTGTCCAAGACTCCGGAGTTAGCTCATTCATTGCTGGGTGAGATAGGTACTAATAGCTATCAATGGTCAAGTAAGCGTTCAAGTGCTAAGAAAGTTGTTGGCCTTTATGAGGTGGATCTTATCACAACCCTTGCAACTCATATGTTATCTCTCACTACTTAAATAGCTGCGTTAACATCACATGGAACTCAGAAGAAAGCATATTCCATCATGGCTGCTTCCACTTCATACCATAAGTCCAAGTCAGAGAAGGAGCAAATCTAATATGTGAATGGTAGAAACTTCATTCAGAGAGGAAACTACTCAGCAAACCAGTACCATCTAGGATTGCAAAATCATGGGAATCTATCTTATGATGACAATGCGAACTTGCTAAAACCACCACCTGGGTTTAATAATGAAGCTTCTTCTGAAGGAAAGCCATTACTGGAGGATATTTTGGGAAATTTCATTTCAGAGACTAGATTGAGGTTCAATAAGGATGATGCAAGACTTGACAACAACGAGACTCCTATTACCAACATGGGGGTCATAGTGAAGAATTTGGAGGTACAAATTGGTCAAATAGCAACTGCATTACAGTCCCAACAGAAAGGATCATTCCCTTATGACATCGAAGTTAACCCAAGGAAGCACTGCAATGCCATCACATTGAGGAATTGAAGTATAGTTGAAGAAAGCAAGCCTAGAGAAGCTTTGGTGCTTACATCGGATCCCATTCCCATATGGGAGAAGTTGGTTAAAGAGCAGAAGACTGAAGTAAAAGCAACAAAAGAGATTAATAAACCATGCTCAATCTCATTTCCAGACAACCCACCTATCTAGAAGCCCCATCTACCATTCCACAGAGATTCATGAAGAAGAAAATTGATGAGCAGTTCACAAGGTTTCTGGAAGTTTTCAAGAAAATCCACATCAACATTCCTTTTGCAGATGCCTTGGTCCAAATGTCTAACTATGCTAAGTTTTTAAATGAAGTGATATCAAAGAAGAGAAAGTCGGAGGAGTTTGAGATGGTTAAGCTGACAGAAGAGTATAGTGCCATTCTTCAAAAGAAGTCTCCTCAAAAATTGAAAGATCCAGACAGCTTCAACATTTCTTGCAATATTGGTGGTATCACATTTGATAGAACATTGGGCGACCTTGGAGCTAGCATTAACTTGATGTCCCTACCAGTGTTTGAAAAGTTGGGTCTTGGAGAAGTGAAGGTCACAACCCTCACCTAGCAACTGGCAGACAGATCAATTACACACCCAAGGGCATTATTGAAGATGTATTGGTAAAGGTCGATAAATTCATCTTTCCGATGGACTTTGTAGTATTGGACTTGGATGAGGATGATAAAGTACCATTGATTCTTGGTAGACCTTTTTTGGCTACTGGAAGAGTGTTGATTGATGTATAAGAAGGGAATTTGACACTACAAGTTAATGAAGAGCAAGTAAAATTCAACATCCATCAAGAAAAGAAAGCCCCAGAAAAAGTTAATGTATGCCACATGATCCAATCCATCAACGCAGAGATAGATGAGAAGGGCAAGAAAGAAGTGTTTTATGACCCTCTAGAACAACATATGGCTTTCCACTATTTAAGGTCTGATACATTTGCAAATGGAAAAAGGACCAATGAAATGGTGGATTATGTCTTGGAGCATGAAACTTCTCCACCTGACAAAAAGGAGATCTATGCGGAAAAGCCTTTGAAACCACCAAACATTGTCAAACCCAAGGAAGTTTTAAAGGCTAGACCAAAGTTAAAACCATTCAACCCTATCGGCATGCTGCATTGAAGAAGGATACAAAGCCAAGGGTAAAGTTTAGAAAGAAGAGAGAAGTGACACATGAAGATCCAACGTAGACACGTCGGTTATGTCTAGCTAATGACGTTAAAATAGCACTTCTTGAGAGGCAACCCAAACTTTCTTTCTTTTATGATAGTTTAGTTTATTTTACAATTTATTTAGGAACCATCGTCTACATCTCATCTTTTCCTTAGGTTTTTGAGTAATCAAGTTGGTTATTAGATGTTTGAGGAGTTAATAACCTCAATGGTCACAAAACTTTGCAAAAAGTTTTCCACGGGGTCATTGATCTTTAAAAATCACCCAAGTCATCCCTGAACTTTGCAAAAGGTTTCCACGGAGTCACTAAACTTTAAAAATCACCTCATTCGTCAGTGACCATCTGGGAAACTTTTTGCAAAATTCAGTGACCCCGTGGAAATCTTTTGCAAAGTTTAGTGATGAATGTAGTAATTTTTAAAGTTCAGTGACCTCGTGAAAACCTTTTGCAAAGTTCAGGTATGACTTGGGTGATTTTTAAAGTTCAGTGACCATTTGAAAACTTTTTGCAAAGTTCAATGACCATTGAGGTTATTAACCCGATGTTTGAGCTAAGTTACTACTGTTCCATACACTTAATGTCTAAAATTTGATTTTTCAGAAACTTGACGTCGCAAAACACTTAAACTAATATTGACAAAGAGAAAATGGGATAAATCTCAAGTTTGGAGGAGAAGTATGACAAACATCTATCAAATTCAGCATCATAAGCACCAAAACGTCATAGGCAATGCAGATAATTCCGGGAAGTCCTCCTCGTTTTTCTTTAATTTTACATTGGGGACAATGTTTAATTTAAGTTTGGGGGTGTATTATAAATTTTTTCCTAGTATTTATTTATTTTTTATTTTGTGTGATTTGTGTATATGTTTAAAAAAAAATAAAAAAAATCATTTTTTTTGTTTTGCATGCTTGTATGAGTTAGATAACCTTATCGACAATGATGTATATTATTGAGGACATGTGTTAGTTTATGGATCACGAATATGTTATGTGTTTTAGTTAGATTTTCTGCTTATTCATGCAGAACGTAAAGTATTTATGCACATGAGTTGATTGTGGTGTTATACATGAGTAAGTGTATTCGTGTTTATAGGTTGAAATATAGAACTTAGACAATTAATCCCAAAACCGAATATTCACTATATCCTTAACCATGTATAATATAATTTGGTGCGTTCAAGTTGGTAAATGATATGATTTAGGATTGTGATAATTCCATGCATTCTGAAAAAATATTGTGTGGAGCGTTTTCAGCTTTCAAGTATGAACTAAGTGATGATCATATGTTAGGAATCAAGCCCTTAAATCATTTTTGATTTCCTGTTAAAGAAAGAGCATTGTACTTGTTAACTCATTGCTTCACGCCTGTACCTTTTTTACTCAAGTTAGTAAGTCCTTAGGGGTTTATTAATACTAGGTACCCTTTGTACCCTTTGGTTTTCAAAATTGGAGAGTTACTGACTAAAAGCTCGCTATAGGGGTCAATGATGAGTGTTCTACACTCATGATATTTATGTTACTAAATGTGTTATTTTGTTATCCTTGAGAGAGTTTTAGGGCGTTTTGATGTGTGTTTTGATGTTGTAAGAGATCCAAAATTTGAGGACTAAGGCGCAAATACTTAAAAGTTGTGCCGAATCTCACGATGAAGATTTGAGAGTGCTCGTAGTCAATTGGATAAAGGAAGACGTCAAGGGGATCAAATTTAATCAAAATATGATCACAAATCAATTTCCAACTGAAAAGTTATGTTCCAGAGTTTTAGTCTCATATTGAGACCTATTGTTGGCATAGAAAGTAATCGAATTGGAGAATGATGTCTGAAGCATAGTTGTAGTTCTTTGAATCAGCTTTCCATAGCATCTTGAATCACCTCAATCGGACATCAGATGAAAAAGTTATGATACAAATACTGAAAGATGCGCAAAACAGAAAACGGGATTGCGAGGCTGGCGCGCTGCGGCGCCAGCAGAGAACAAGGAAGACTGCAAAGGAGGTGTCGCGGCGCTGCGTACCGGGTAAAAGAGAAAAATAGGTTTTTAAAGAGATATCCAGCCCATTTCAACTCTAATTCGACCTACAACCATAATGAACTATAAATATACTTTTGGGAAGACAAAAAAGGGGGTTCTTGACGGCTAGAAGAGGGAAAAAACACAAGGCAAAGTTCTTGAAGAAATTCATTAAAGAAGGAAAGACTGACACAAGTTGGAGAAGAAATCAAACGGCGACAATCAGTTTTTCTAAATTCTTGTCTTTTTATTTATGTTTTTCATATTAAACTTCATGTTGTTAATTATATTTATCATGAACTAATACTTTAGATCTAGAGTTTGATGTAATCGACTTGAGACATGTTTTAACTCCTAATTATCTAGATCTTTTGGATTTTTTCATCAATTTATTTATGTTGTTTGGATTTAATGTTTTCAATTACTTGGTCAATAGTTGAATGATTTGATGCATGAATTTCGGCACTCGAGAGAGGGAAATTTAAGCACGATATAAGAACAACATAACCTAGATTTCGTGGATTTCGAGAGAAAGTACGGGTCTTTGAGGCTTGTTCGAATTAAGAACCACGTGCATTATAATTTCTATATATTTAATTCGGAATAGAGATATTTGAATTAAATTGTAGAAATAAATCTAGCCGACACTCGAAAGAGGGGATACAATTAAATTAGGGTTCTTGCCTATAAATTAAGATAAATCTGATTGAGTTGTAATTTTAGGTTGAAAAACATTGTCGAAAGTGCGATGAAATCATTCCCTATAATTTTATAATCTAATAACTTCATTGAATTTTGCATTTGTTTAATTGCCAATTTTTGTTTATCATTATTAGATAAAAATCACATCATCCCATTTTTCTTGGCCAGATAAAGTGAAAATTAAATAATTATAGTATTCAGTAGATATCAATATCAATCTCTGTGGGTTTGACATCCTAACTTTCATACTATATTACAAAACATGACAACGTACACTTGCGGCATAAATTCAAGTTATAGAAAACGCGTGACAGTCAAGAAGAGAAAGAAACGTTGAGGTTAATCTTGAGGGGAAAAAAAGACAACATCAAAATAAGTGAAAACAATTGTGCAATTGTGAAAAAAAATGTTGAGGGATTAGATATTTAGTGTGTTTGAATTACTTAGTATAAGCTTAATTATCTAATCACTTATAAATTGGGAGAATTATCACATGGTTTGAATTGTTGATATTGCCGGCTAAAATAAACCAAATTTGAGTGGTGTAAGAATTTAGTATTGAAAATTAACTTTAGAATATACATTAGGAAGTGAAAAGAAAACAAGTTTGGGTGTATGAATTCCACGAACGAAATAAGGAAATATTTGACTTTTAAGGTTGGGAATTGGATCAACTTATTATTGTACAGTGTTGTACTTAACTCTACACACACACGCACGCACGCACGCACGCACGCACGCGCTCACACACACACACACACACACACCCGTTTTGCATTGAATATGTGAAAATTTAGTTTGAGCATTATAACTTTGAATTGATTCATGAAATTGATGTTATGTTTTTAATCCTGAGCTATGAAGGAAAGATATCTAGCAGAATATGTTTTAATTGGTTTTGTTTGATTTAGTTGTGTTTGTAGATTGTTAGTTATTTTCTAGAGTTTTGTGTTTGTTCGAGGACTAGCAAAGTATTAAGTTTGAGGTATTTGATGAGTGTATTTCACTTAGCTATGTCAATGAGCCGAGCTGAGCCGAGCCCAAAAAAAAGCTCCAACTTTTTTGGTCCGAGCCAAGCCAAGCAAAACCCGATCAAAAAAATGAGGCTTGGCCTAAGCTTTCGGGGCGGGCCGAGCCGGCTCAGGTTTTTCTTTTTAATAATATAAAAGGCAGCCATCATAGTCAATGAAAGCTAGGGCCAAGCCGACTCAAGTTTTTCTTTTTAATAATATAAAAGGCAGCCATCACAGTCATTTTAACCATTTATCATGTTCCAATAAGGTTAATTGTTTTTATATTATAATTAGACTCTACCAAACTTCTTGACAAATTAAATATCAATTAAAATATAACAAGCAAATATAAAATTCAAGCCCACTTGCCATCTTGTCAATAATCTACTTATGTAAATAAATTAATCAATCACAATCCATGTGATGTGATTAAATTAATTTTGCTGCTTGTTACAGGTGCTGTCTTTGCCTGCAAAGGCAGCACTTTTTAAAAATTTTAATTTTAATTTTTTTTATGGATAAGCTCGCCCAACCTGGGTTCGAGTCGACGTTCCAAAATGGGGCTCAGCCCGAACCTCAACTCGATATATGGTCGCTTGGGAAATTGCGCTAAGCATTTGTTTCTTGCATGATTTCACGGTTTTTAATTAGCTGCAATAAATATGATCTACCAAATTATTAACAATCAACAGTCAGATTAGCTCGAGTGATTATGTCAACTGACAGTTGAATGATTAGCTTACAAACGCAGATTTATATTAGGATAATTCAATCGTCATTCTAAGTACACTCATCATTGTGACTGCAAATTTAATTTTAAAATCAAAATCGAAATTGAAATGCTTGTAGCTGCTTAATTTTCACACAGTAACTAATCCATAACTAATCATTTCCAATATGTTTTCATTGATGAACAAGAAACAATGAGGGCCTGAGGCCATGGAAAAAGAAATTATCTTTCATCTATTCATGTGTCCCAGTTAGATAATCAAAACAAATCTGGAATTAAACACAATTCTCAAAGGCAACAAATGTAGATGACTGGATAAATAACTTCCGCAATAGTTAATCAAAAACGAGTAGTGATCTGAGAAAATAGAGCCTTGAAATCCGTCGTTGGTGTGCCAGTCCCCTCTGGTTTTGAAGCAAGGTCGAATGCTTTAAATTTTGCCTCCTCGAAGTTTAGTGCCTGTACATAAGATCACTGTCGTTGAGAAAAATTTCTAGTGCGATACTGAGATTACTGAGCAGCTCAAAGATTAAGCAACTGTGCATGTAGAATTTTGATTTTTCAAACCCGAATAAATACTTTTACCTGAATGCAGACTTCAGCAACATCTGCTCTGGCTATAGTCCTCGTTTCAGTCTTGAGAAGTTCGTCATCCTTTCCAACAAGCAGTTCTCTTACACCACCTTCTTTATCTTGCAAACCACCAGCCCTATACCAACCAAAATTATGAAAGGTAGGTAGGTAATGAAGAAATTACGAAATAATTGAAAAACCAAACACGGGTAATCTCGGTGTGTTTGGTAATCTCGGTGAGTCGGAATTGAGCATAATTGAAGTATCAACATCTCCCTATGAAACCCTTCTTTTGTAATAAATTGAATTGTTGGATTCAAAAATCAGGAACTTCAGTCAGGGAAGAGCATATCTCACTTGTTTTCCTAAAAAAACTCATAATATTTAGCAGCATTGGCTATAGGAAATTAAGATCCTTTTGTCGTAAACACAAGAAGTCCACTCACATGAAGAGCAATTAGGAACTCAGAACTTTAGTTAATTAGTTATTAATCAAATCGAGTAAAGCAAGAAAAAACCATATGTAGTTCAACAAATAAAAAAAACATTAACAATCATGGACATTTCTCGCATCTTGATGCATACAAGGATTATGTATAGTTAATAAAGCACAATAATAAACCAAGTTTTATTCTCAATAAATTCTGAGTTAGCACTCTCCTTAATTTATCTTCAATTGGTTTCACCTAAACTGGGACACAACCATAATTGAGGCATTTCTAGCCCAAAACAAGCCTAACCCCATAGGAACAATAAAAGGGCTTGCGATTATAGATGATCAATTAGGATTTTTTGGTCAACATTCTGGTGCACATGATCCTTATCAAAGGTAACTGTAGAGCATACTAGTCTATACTACTATGTTTAAACCCTATCTATTCTACCATAGAAACTTGATGAAAGAAGACTTTCAGAAACTCGTAAATTCTTAGTTTTGTATTATTCAAACACTCGATCATTTTACAAGCAAAAAGAAAACCCATTTATATGGAGGTGAAAATCATTCCATTCACACTATTTTAATACGTACTGTACGTATGAGATACTGTTTTTATTAAAGTAGAAATCTACTTTTATAGTAGATGACAAATTTAGAGCAGAAAGAATCTGCTTTTTTTGACAACACACTACGCTACTATGCAAAGAATAAACGACAAAATGGATATATCTTTAATACAATAACAATATATGGTAGTAGGAATCTAAGGACAACAGAGTCACGATGTTCTCAGATTTGCTTGTGCTGATTCTTTATCTGAGTTACATGGTAAACCATGTCAGGGCGGCAGGGCCACCAGGTCTTATCTTCGAGCGCGTAGAGGGTCATGTAAGTCTTCAAAAGAAACTACAGCAAATCACGTGTCATGGTTGGAACTTGGATCCTTCTAGAGAGTGGTACCAATTCTGTGGGTTCCTTCAAACACATATTTCTTTCAAGACTTTGCACAGTTACTTTATAAGGGACCATTCCTCAAGAGTCTATTATGTTTGGTTTTGGCAATTGGGAATTCAACCTGAAGAGACAAAAAAATGGGTTTTGCATTCCAAATCATCATTACCGGTGGACGTAATGCCATTAAGACTAAAAAGAGCCCCACTCCTTATTTTAAAAGGCAATGATTTGAATCTTTCAACCTCGTGGAAAAGTGGCCTGATTTATATTGATGACGTGTTGTTTGTCTGATTCAGAACATAATCATGTTCAGTTACTTGAGCAATTCTCTGAGATTATTAAACAGTATGGATTCATGTTATCTCAGAGAAGATGGTTATCGTACAAGTAGTAGAATTATTGGGCATGCACATTAAAGATGGTCAATACACTCTCCAACCACAAGTTGGTTAGAACTTCTAAAAAACCAAGCAAAAAATCAGTTGATTTCCAGCCTTCTCAATGATGGAAAATGAATTCTCCAAACAGAAGCCTAGTAATTCTTTTTAGGCAGCAGTTTTGATTGAAGATAAAAATAAAAATAGAAAGAGTATGCGGTTATAAAAATGGGACTTTTCAGAACACAGTTACCATTCCACTTTCAAGGAAATTCTTGCAATCAACAGAGAAATTGAAAAGTTGCTACCACCAGCAATTTTTTTATATATATATAAAAATGAACATTTCCGCATTTCAAAAAATGCTGACATTAAAAAATAAACAAGTTCCAAATCAACTTGTCCAATAGGTTAAATTGTTTTCAAACTTTTACTTTGATGTTGAACACATAAAAGGTGAAAGATCTCCCAAATTATCATGTGAATCATCCACATTCCTATTGCTTGGATGATGAATCATCAACAATCTTCCTCCAAACTTCATTCTCTCCTCAGAACTAGAACTCTTCATTTCAGAACCAAAGAACTGATGCTTAAATACCAGTCCTTGGTAATTATGAAAACTGGAATTCAAACTCTAGGAGGTAGGTTTTCTCCCATATTTAACCTATCAATCTCCAAGTGTTTTTTCAAAAGAGTTGTTATGCTTCTCGTGGTATTTGCTAGAAACTTAACTATAAGCAATTAATTTCCATGTGAACAAAACACTTTTAACATGTTTTTGCAAATAAATGACGGGTTTCGTGGTCAGAAAGTCGTGAATATTCTTGCAAGTTTTTATAATGGTTTTATAGGATTTCCTTTGCAGTTCAAAAATCTAAAAACTTCCCAAGAGATTCTTCATGCCATTTTTCTTTCCAAAGACAAGGATACTTGACAAAAATTGGAACTTATGATTATTTTTCATATGTTCAAGAATATGCAGTTCTTCCTTTTAATCTCCATGCAGATTGGGAGAGTTTCAAACAGGAATGACAAAATCAATTCTAAAATTCCTCCAAATACTTGGTCAACATGGAAGATGATGTCCCATGGGAACAGATGAATCTCGGTTATGCTAGAATCAGATAAAACATTGACGCTTATATGGAAAATGCTAGTCAAGTTCGAAGATACAAGCTAGTCATCCTAAATTTGCCTAACAACAACTATTTTCAATAGTTATCGAGGACAACTCTATCTTGGAAGGCTTATACAAGCCTTGAAATTACAACCAGTTACTAAGAACAGATCCTGAAGAAATGGCCTTCAGAAAGCAACTTCGCAAAGATCTAGAGAAAAATATGAAATTAAAATAGTCCATGAAATTGGTACACTTCCTACACTTTCCCTGAGCCAGTTCCAACCAGGACCAGGACCCACAATTTGATGTAAATTCTTTTGAAGACTTACAAGAGATTTGATGGTACCAACATGGCTTACCACATGACAAATGGAAAAACAGGGGCTGAGCCAAAAAGATATGTTATGGTGGGATGATTTTTTTTTTCCCAATACACTTGTACCATAAAAGATATTCTATACAACACGAGATTTAGTTTAAAAAATTAAATTCATGACACTCATAATAATGTGGATCACAATATATTTTTGAACACTCATAACAAAGTTCTAACAAATATATATATTTTTAACTAATGAATATATATATTACTTATTTTGATAATAACATCCATTTCATGGTCGAAATAAATAAATTTTTAACTCACAAGTATAAATAAGTAATACGTGAAAAAATACATTAGAAAAAAATTAATTACTTTTAAGCTTAGTCAAACATGCGACATTTTATATTGTTTAAATAAGTCATTTATCTTTAATCAATAAAAATTATTTGCTATATAATAAACTAATTTGATTATAAGCGAACTCTTTAAACTTAGTTATATATGTGTGTAAAATAAAATATCTAATTTGGTAACAAGTTATTTGTGTATTGTAAATATGAATAAAATAAATATGTGATTGTTGTAGTCTTAAACTAAATTTAAAAATTAAACATTGAACTTGGGATGGAAATGAAGTTAGTTGGGCTAAAATTAATTTTTGGATTGAGCTAAAGTTTTATTCTTTTTGATTTTCACCATAAATTTGGACTAAATTTTCCATTTTTATACAAGCCAATTTGCTTCTGTGCTGGGGCAGGGCTATAGCCCATCCCAGCCACCCTCTCCATCTGCCTCTTATGGAAAAACAACGCCATAAACAACTCTGGGAATCATGACTTTAGTGGTCCTAGATCCCCAGTATTAGATTATTATTGTGCTAAAGGTCCATCCAGTGTGTTGTCTTCTAATAATGCAAATATTCCTTGCATTATTACAGTGTTGCATTATAAAAAAAAAAAAGGCAAATTATTTCTATTTTAAGTTTGTCATGTACTATAAATGTATATTCTTGCTTTAATAAAAGTAGTGCCTCGTGTACCTCGTGTGTATAATATATATTAAATATCGTATGAATAAATTGACTCTCACCTCTATATAAATCATTTTGCTTGTATTATTGAGTGATTGCATAATTAAAAATTAAGAATGTTCTCCATCATGGATTTCTTTTTATTTTTCTTCTTTCCTCAAGTTTCTAAAGTAAAGCGGATATGGTGAGATAAAGGTTTAAACCATTGTAGTACAAATTAGAATACTCTCATTTGCCTTTGTCAAGAGTCATCTGCACCATATTGCTGTCCAAAAGATCCAACCTGGCAGAGCCATAACCGTAAGAGTTCAGGCTCTTTATTGTACCCAAGGATTGTAACTTCTTGTGGGCTAAATTTACAACGATTATGGCCGACTTCCAGTTTTGTGTTATAGTAGACCTAATCGTCATTTTAGAGTGCATTTGGAAGGGCTTTTCCAAGGCCTTAAAACAACTTTTGGAGGTCAAAAGTGCCTTTGTTTTAAACAATGGTTATTTGACTAACGTCAAAAAGCACTTTTTGAACCAAAAAAAAAATGTTTTAAAAAGTTATAGAGAAGCCCAAATTTTAAATTTTGAGCTTCTCTAAAAAGCTATAATGGTGCTTTTACGCGAAATTGTAATTTACATTTTATTAAGTTTTAAAATCATCAAAATACATATTAATATATTGAAAAAAAAAATTCTACGTCCAATTAAATAAAAATAAAGTTCATATAAAATCACTTTTTGAATTCACAGCCTAAAAGTGAACAATATTTTAATAAAAGCCTTACTACCAAAATCTCCACAACCAATAACTTCACTACCAGAGGGTCTACTGACAACAGTTGTGTCAAACGGACCCTGAATGTCCTCATTTCTGCCTCTACACATTTTGCATGTTGATGACAACCACTCACTACCACAAAGCACATCTACTCTAGTAAAATTTTTCTACAACATGCTCTTTAACTTTATAAACGTGTTCCGATGACATAGAACCCTTGTACCGCTTTATCCATTTCATCCAAACTACTATAATTCTATGCATTACATCCTTTACAAAGTTGGAAAATTGATGCACATTACTTGCTAATAAATCATATTTTGTTAGAAAATTTAATAATGGTTGCATACACCCATGCATGTTTTATTTCCTGCCTGCTATGATGGTTCCATCCAAGTTCCTGGGTATTGCTGCAGATTAATGGAAAAGAAACTACCATGCATCCTAAGTTTATAAAGCCACTGCAATAAAATATACATGTAATTACTTGCATCTAATATTTGCATACAAAAACATAAGCACGTGTATAGTCTTTACTAGGTTTAGAAGTAAAATTATGTGATACCTAATAATGGTGTATGGAATTCCAGAGTCAGCCAAATATTGTTCCGCCTTTCTCTTCCATACCTGTACTCAAAATATTAATTACTATATAGTGAAAAATTTAAGAAAATGCAAAGTAGTGATATAACAACTAGCCCTTATAGTGACATTTTCTGCTCATAATTTCACCACGGAGTTTCCACTTCCATCTAAGTGTACTTGTATAGTGAGTGTGTGCAAATAATAAGGTTTTTTTTCCCTTTCTTTTCCTTTCAAGTTTCAACTATCATGGGACTGTTTTTGTAAGGAGAGATAAAATTTTTGATTTGCATGAGATGCAGTTCAAAAATTATCTAGCACCCACTGCGTGTATAAAAAAACCACGAGAAGAGCGAACAAAGAAGAAATAAAAAACATGAAAGTGAACAAAAAAAAGGAGCAAGAGTTAATAAAGTAAGTGGAACAATCGAAATGAAGGGATCCAACCACAACCCCATGTCACAAGGGAAAGGGTAACTTCAAAGGTCAGGGGAAAAAAATAAAAGGCAATATTGGCATTTACCAATATGTTTCCATTTCCCAAGCTATTTAGGGGATGGTTTGCATCTGTTCCTCCCATTGATCCAACCAAAACAATTTGCTTCACTCCAGCAGCGTTAGCTGTTCAACAAATATATTACAAATTTTAATACAACAGACCAAAAGAAAAGCAATTAGAAACTGTACACAAGTACAAGTTCTCACCTGCATCTATCTGATTCTTTTGCCCAATCCAGTCAACCTAAAAACGAAAAGCTAAAATCAGATAGATCCAGCACAAAGAAATCCAAATAAAAATCGGTAAATAATAGCAATAATAGATACCTGTTCAGGGTATGCTCCATCTTCAAAATAGAATTCTGGCCTGCCACCTTTCGCTGGGTCAAACCCAGGTTTCATCTTTGGCACCGCACTTGTAAGAATTATGAGAGCATCAATACCTTGGATTGCTGGAGCAATGCTCTCTGTTGTCCTTATATCCCCAATGTAAAGATCATCAGCTCCACCAATTTTTTCCTTGCTCTCCTGCGTTCTTACTAATCCTCTACCAACATACTGTTCTGACCTCTCCTTCAGTTTCTTATAAACAATTTGTCCTGCAACGATCAATAAAAGCATAAGAATGTTGGAAAAGGATTTTGGACATGTAATTTTGTACAGCTGGTCATGTTTTAATTCCAAATAACTTTAAATCTAACAAACTAATGTAACACTGGAGTTTTTATACTATCTATTGAGTCATAATAACTCCTAAGACAACATATATGAGCGTCTAATAGTCTTCGACATTGTTAGCCTCAGACTCGAGTAATTAAACTCAGAAATTGTTAGGGAAGGCAATTAACTTTAAGTCACACACTCAACAAAGAATATGGAAATAGAAAAGAGTAAAAAAAAAAAAAAATGTACAGATTCAATATCTAAGTGGTTAGATTAACATAGAGCGGGAAACAAGCATCAAGAGAGAACAGATGAAAGATTACAAATTATTAGCAGTTCTCTGAACAATCTTTCTCTTAATAAGTATCTTAGACCAAGCACAAACTTTAAAATATACAGGTAATAGAACAAAAACCCAACATATAAGAGTCATATGGTTTCTTTAAACCAGACAAGTAGTCCCAGTGTCTAACCTAGCCATTGAGATAGGTCTTATCGGAAATTCAAATTTCTATAATGTCAAAAGATAATCTGGTTGCCAAAACAAGGAGAATGATTGAGTAGGCTTATTAAACAATTTGGCCAACTGGATTATGTAGAAACCAGTTAGTATATATATGTTTTTCCTTTGGCTAATTTAGTTCAAGATTATACAAATTTCATCAGGATAGTCAATCAATGGTCCTAGAGCAGTTGAACTAAATGTAAGAAAAGTAGATTTCTTTCGATGTGGTTTTTATATAAACCTTAGTTTGGCTAAATTAATTGATGAATCAATTCAAGTATTCTTGTAGTTAGCTAACTTATCTAGTAATCCATACGACAAACATAAATATTTTATCAAATCATTCTATAATTGTCTTAGAATAATTAATAATATTAATTGATCATCTAATGTCTGCAATTATGTTAATCTCTTCAGTGTTCTACTCTTCCTGATAAAACATAACATTAATTTTCCAAATATACAGTAAAAACCAAAGCCCTAAGCAATAACTACATCCAAATAAAAGCAAATCAAAACTCATAATTCAAACATGGATCCAATTATATACCACAAATATATACATACAGATTATGTAAAGACTTTCACTTGAAAATAGAGAGAAAATTTATAATGTTTATTTACCAGTTCTGCCACCAGCCCCTGTAACAAGAACAGTGCTTTTGTTCAAATCAGCCATTGCGACCACCGAAAATCTCCTCAATTTTTTGGGTTTTAAAAAAGAAAATGGCAGAGAATTCTGGAAGTCTACTAATGGAGTGTACACATTTATGGACGGTAATTGAAATCGGATTGGGAAAAAGGACACGTGTCACAGCAGCCATTGTTGCGTGGAAACTAGTAGTCCATTCGGTGTTTGACGAGGAGTGATTTTTGCGAGCTGCTATTGAAGATTCTAGAATATTTATCTGTCTTAGCCCATTTTTTTTTCATTAAAATGAAAAATATCATTGTTATTCTTTACATCAAAATTAAAATTCAAACTTTCTATCTCTCGTATGAGACATTCTCATTCTCATTATAATGTGGCTGAAACAGGTTAATATATTTTCCCAAATCTCTCCAAAATCATGGGGATGTTGGCAAATTATAAAGGTTGGGCCCTGGATTTTCTTATCTATTTGTGATATACCTCCAACCAATCATGTACTAAGTTTTTTGATTATTACAAAATTATACCATTCCTTGATTTCTAACTTTTCATTTCAAAAATCAAAATTTAAGGATGTATTTAATTGATTTTATTTTCATCCAAGTTTTTACTTCTGGGGGTGTTTAGTTGTCATTTTTTTTTTATGAAAAATATTTTTTAAAAATTAGTCACATGATCACATCTTTCTCAAAAACAAGAAAAAAACATTTTCTATTATTGGAGGGTATGTTTTTATTTTTTATGCAATTCATGTTCCCTAAAACTCAATTTTATGGAAAAATACAGCATTTCTAAGTTGAAAATTAAGTTAATCAAACACATTTTATTGATAATTTTCATGCCATGCAAGTTACATGCTTGCAATAAAACATCCCCTAAGTTTATTCTTTCAAAATTTAGGTATATACTACACTTTGCCAGACTTCACATCAATCTAGCTATCACTTAATCCATTTCTTCCCAATTATCAGGTCACACCCAACGTCTTCCACCTTCACTCGATGTTCGTCGTCACACAACTCCCACCATCACGATCGAGAATGTATAAATACATGCTGATTGTCAGTCTGATAGAGCAAGGTGGTTCAACGATTACTTTCAAGGCTTTTATGAAGACAAAGGGAAGAGGGAAGGGTAACGAAATGGATATTATGTACTTCACTATAGAAGGTGGAATAACGGTCGGTGGCGAAGAGGTTGACGGTGGAGATTTCTCCATTAGTAATCGGAGAGGCGTGGTTGAGGAGGTTGACAACGAAGACGATGTAGCTTTAGGCAGTGTAGGGGATGCAAATCTTATGGAAGAGTACGATTTGGGGGAGGTAGTGCAAATTTTGGTTGTGGAGATGGTGGAGTGGGGTGCTGCTTTCTAGTTTGTTGAGGTGGTGCTCTACTTGTGGAAAATGTGGTGATTTGAGGTGGTCATTGTGGATTTGAGGTGAATGTGGTAGTAAATTTAAGTTGGTAATGACGACTAGTGGTGCTGACATAGGTGGAGTGGGGGTGAAATGATGAGTGATTGTGATCAATTGTGATTTGTGACTTAATATAGGATTTGCAAACAAAAAATTTTGTGGTATGTAATTGTGATCATGCGTGATTTTTGTAATTGGGAAGTGATCATGACCACAAATTGTGTGTTTATTGTGATAGTAACAAATTTGATTAAATATAGGTGACGACATTATCAAAGGTCAATAGTTCAACATTTAGGCTATAACACTTTCGTGCCGATCGTACCATCTCCGGTTCTTGGTAATGCCAAAGTTTGGAGTGGGAGTTGAAAAGTTAAGATAACAAGAAAATATCCTTTAGTGCAAGCAGTTAAGCAACTTCCAGTCTTCAAGATATGCATTTTCTATTTAATAGTGTGACCGCTTGATTTTTGAAAGATTTCATCAAGTTTGTTACACGTGAAAGTGTATTTTAAAAGTACATTAATTTCATATTTTCCCTTTAATTACTGGGGCTTATATTTCTTGACGCCCCCACGAGGAAACATTTTGGGCTCTCATAGGTTGGTTGTGTCCTATAATATCAACAGGTTCAAAAATATGAAGAATGTGACAATATTTAGCCACATTGATATTGTGAAGGTAACATAATGTTTTTGACCTTAGGTGATTTACCTCGTTTAATGTGTAATATTGTCTTTTGCATATAGTTCGATTATTGTGTGTTGATTAAATCTAGCACTATCGTAATGTTTTGACTTGTTTGAGTGGTTGATCCTGAAATCTTGATATTTGATTTATCATGATTCGTTGCATCTCTTGGAATGACATAGCTGTGTTGACTTTCTTTCACATTTAGATTATTTAAAAGAGTTAAGTTAAATCTTAACTATATTATCTTATATATATATCGTGCGAATTATTGATGTTTGTAAATCATTGAACTCAAATCATTTTCAGATTTGCTTAGCAACTTGGCTCTATTTTATTTATTTATTTTTTCTGATAACTGTGAATGTTCGGGTCAACTTGCGCACATCTTGACTAATCCCACGGATCCTAAAATTTACGGTCGGATACTCACCTCAGTGGTCATGAGAGGACTCGAACTGATGACCATTAAGAAGCAAACTCAAGACCTGACTAATTGAACAACCCTTCAGTGTTACTTAGCAACTTGGCTTTCTACTTCGATTTTTTCTTATCTCTTTAATCTCTCTATTACACCCTTCAATTATTTGGGTACTCCATCCAATAGACCCCTCTTATACCTTAAAAATTGCAAATAAATGTAATGATGAACCAACAAAATTCCAGATGCTCTCAATGATTGGATTTGAACGTGTCAATTATAAATGCATCTCCCATAAATCGTGATAATCACGACTAATACTTTAATCACGATTTTGATGTTGATCAAATTACATAATATTAGATTCTTCCGAACATTATGGCAAAAATGCAGTACTAATCATGTTAATCATAATGATGTGGAAGTTAGGATCATATGAACCGTCCAATGACAATAATACACAAACAATCTTGACCACGCCATTTATTAAATTCAAGTTTAGTACATTGCACGTCAAATTTTGTTTCTCTGCTTGAAGAAATGATGTTGACATCTAAATTATACGCGTAAACCTGCGTAATTTGCAAGGCTGCTTATTATATAGTACTAAAATCCGAAGATTTTTTAAGAAAATTTTATATTAAATGATGATAGCAACAGAACATTTACATCATTTGATGAAGGCGATAGAATTAAGGATTTCTCCCATACTACGAATGAACATAGAACCTAAGCTGTAACAGATGTCTCCACTGAAACACCCGCGTAGTTAACTTCAGCAACCTTATCTGTTTCCCAAAGCTCGGGTAACGCTTCCTTGAGATTATGAATGCTTTCAAATGCGTAATCTGCACCTTTTACTCTCTGAGATTTCCCGACCTACATGGAAATTTGAGCGAACTTTCAGTCTATAATGGCCATTTTGTGCAAAAATATTTGTCGACTTAGCTTATGGATAGGCAACGCAACTTACCAGCACAGTATCAAGGCCTACGCGTTTTCCAGCCTGAATGTTTCGTACACTATCCTCGAAGAACAACTGCAGGATTTAATGAAGACGTGTTTAAGTATATATGAGTAGTAGTTAGAATTATCTTTTAGAGAAAGACGTAAAAAATAGAAAGATAATCTTACTGTTCTATATGGATCAATGTTGGCAATTTTAAGAGCCTTTTCAATGGCGGCTTCTGATGGTTTGCAGACAATTGGTGTCTTTGGCAATCCTGCTGATTCTGCATTAGGCTGAGAAAAATGTCCAATTATGTCGAAAATCTTAGGGCTTGTGCTAAGGGTACGAGACAATTGTGTGGATCCCAGAAACTCGGTATCATCCTCGTCATCAGATACAGTGCCCTTGTGTGTAGGATTCAGAGTCTCGAAGCAAATGATCCCTTCAAAACAGTCTTCCAAACCAAGTCTTTTGAGAACTTTGATGGCATGGACCTCATCAGCATTAGTGAAGATCTATCACAAGATGAAGACAGAAACATTAGTATTCCATAAGAATGCATTCATACACAGACTCTTCAGTACTAAAAAGAAAGAACCTCGTGAAAAAAGGACTTACAACTTTCCGAATGGGCAAGCTTAACAAAAGGCTTCTCAGAACAGGGTCCGGTTTCAAATTTTCATAAGGTAACCTCCCATGGACAAAGCTGCAAAATTGGGAAATTCACAGTTCAATAAAATGAAACATCTACGTGAAATACATAAACCGATCAAATCAGAAATCAAAGAATCTGGCTTCCTCACCTGTGATATTCATCATAGTCGAAATCATAGCCAATTGCCTGCATAGAAAATATCCCTTAATAAATGGTCTTCATACAGAATCATCACTCTGCTATTAACAATCGAAAGTAAGTAGAAATACTTACTCTAAGGCCCGCCATTGTAGTACCGTAATTCTTGTACAAAAGATTACACAAGTCATCAATTTTGCTTTCTTCAATACCGAGCTTTTCAACCATGTAATCTGTAAAACACATAACAAATCAAACACCATATAAACATAAACAAATTTTTTGAACAAAAGGAAATAATCTTACCTTGAATGTTCTTAAGAACTGCTGTTGCCAGGCCAGTACTAAGAGGATAAAGAGTATCATCAAGATCTGAAAAGTACATATTGTGGTTCAGATACATTTTTTCCCAAATATTCAAACTTAAAAACGCTAGTTGTAAATAATTGAGAAACTAACCAAATAGCAGACAATCATATTTTGATCTTTGAACCTGCCCATATCGATGATCGTATTCCATCTTGATCTTGAATGGGTAACTGAAATACCGAATAGGTATGCGATTAGACTCTTAACAAACTCCTTAAAAAGAAAATTCAGATTTAGAATCTATCTTCAAGTTCTAATGGCTGGGAATACTGCAAAATTACTTGAAATGATCTAATATAAAACGGACAAATTGGCAATCCATAACCAGTTCTGTATCTTAAGCCATATATCGAGAAAAATAAAATTCCAGAAACTAAACAAGAATCAAATTCATTAGAAGAGAACCATTCATGAATTTGAAATCCACGAAATTATCCCTCTCTGTCTCTCACACACATTAATTTGTGAAAAAAAAAATGAAAATACCTCAAACCCATCAACAAAAAGTCACATTAGCCTTCAAATTTAAACACGTTAATTCTTTAAACCAATTAATCTATCACCTGAAACAAATATAATATAGAGAAAAACACTGAAATTATTAAACCGAAGACTAGAACATACCGAAATTAGAATTAAAATGGACAGAACAGGGAATCAAGGGGCTAATGTAGAGAGAAAAAGAGACAGATTGCAAACTGCAATTATTCTACACAGTGATTGAAGAATGCAAAGAGAGGGGGAGGAAAAATGGAGGCATCCATTGAGTTTAAATAGACAAAACCGTTGAGCCAATTTATTTTTTATTTCAAAGTTTAAAAAAAAAATGAAAATATTACATATTTTATATTTACATCTTTTAATCATGTTTCATTAGAAAGAATTATAATAATGAGTTTGAGTTTAGTTTAGTTTAATAGTAGTACATTCTGGTCCCACTTTTACATTTGAAATCTCCATTTTGCCCCTCCAACTGTATTTTATTATACTCATTTATGCTGTGTAGTGCACAAGTTTCCTTAAAATAAATATTTAAAAGTAAAAATCCATTTTTCCCAAGTCTCTGTAAATCATTATTTAAATTCTCTTTCTACGTAATTATTTTTAATCACAAATTCATAAAATAAATTTTTTTGCACGTATATCCAATTTTATTTTATACTTTTTAATCACACATTCTCCTAAAAATTATTATTTAAAATATTATTTTGACTAAAATAATGACAATCAAACTGAGTTCAAAAGTTAGGTCATGTTCGTTAGGAATTAAAATTCAATTAAAATTGAAAATATGATCATTATTGGGTTTCACTCGTCTAATAAAAGTCAACAATAATAGCTAATTTTTCAATTTTAATCTGATTTTAATTCATATCGAACGGGCCCTTAATGAAATTACTATTAGGACAACCTTCCTCTCAATTCTATTGACGTGATAATTTAAGAGTGGTGAAAATGATAAGACAATTGAAGTTAGAAAAAAATGGGGAATAAAAAAATATTTTAGAAGTAAATTTAGCAAATGTTTGATCCACATTTTAAAAAAAATTTATTCTTCCTCTATTCATTTTCAACCATACATTTTTCAATAAAATAATATTACATATAAATTTAAAAGTTTTTTTTTAAATTTTTTAATCACATATTTTTCATCACATCACTAGAAAAAATGCATTACAACCTTTCTTTTAGTAAATGACTCGTGTACAACTCTCCAACCTTCCTCTTAAGTGACAATTGATGTGCTCTTAAGCGATATGATTGTCAAAGCTTGTAAAAAGGATAGCAATCAAAACGAAAAGTTACTTCGCACTTGTTTAAAAACGATATTTATTGAAATAACTTCATTTTTTTTTTACATTTTTTAACCAAATACCAAAAAGTTACTTCCACAAAACTCATATTATTGTGTGCATAAATGTTGTGATTTGCTAATAAAGTGTGATGCAAATTGGCCTTGAAATGTGTCGAATTTGAAAGCCTTTGCAAAAAGTACACATTTTTATTTTAAAATACGCAAATATATTCTTTTTGGTAAAAATGATCAAATTCTTTTTATTTCAAAGATTACATACTACAAATGGTTGTTGGTGCACGAATCTCGAGACCAAACCAATAACTTTCATACGAAACTTTATAAGTGAAAGATCCTCAATTAATTTTAAAAATCGAAATTGAAATCTATTGTGAAAAATTAAATTTTAAATTATTGACATATGAAATCTAGTACATGCACTTGAACAAAAATAGTTTGATTACTTCTCACCTTTTACGGTCAAAGATGTATTCTACATGAATATTGGTGCCATTGTGTATCTAAGGTCATTTGAATTTTTTTTTTTTTTTTTAACCTCACTTTAAGAAAATGACTCGTGTACAACTCTTTAATCATCCTTTGAATTTTGTTGCACTAACAATTAAAGAATTGTAAAATAATATGGTTGTCGAAATTTAAAAGAAAGATTACAATCTTATCTCAAAGTAATCTTTTGAAAATAATTTCTTTTTTCGTATTTTTTTCATCACACGTTCTAAAAAAGTTATTTTCACGTTTTGCATGATTTTTCCTACTTTTCAACCAAACAATTTAAAAAAAAAAAAAAAAACAATTCCACAACTTTAAAACTTGCAAAAATGTCATGATTTATGAGGGTTGGAGATGTCATCAAATTTGGAAGACTTTGCAAAGGTAGCATTTTTCATATCAGATTATGAATAGAGTAATGCTATTCGTCCCCAGTGTGTTTACAAACGACGATAATGTGGCATTAAATGATATGTGAAATTAAATAAGTCATTTAATTTCACCTTTCATTTAACCTATCATTTAAAGTCACCAAACTGATGAATAAAATTACTCTTACGAATATATTCTTTTTGTAAAAAATGACCAGTTTTTCATGGATGAAAATGAAATGTCGGTGAATGGACGGTCGTTTTGAGAAAGAAGAAGAGATTTTGAAATCTAATTGAAAATTGGAAAAATCTTAAGGATATTTTCGTCCACCTATTTTATAAATAGTCTGTGACGTGAACTTTCAGAATAGGTTATTATTATAAAATATTCGAAGCTTGTACAGTTGTACCAATGTACATTTTTAGTTAAACGTGTGTAAATACGTACCTTATTTGTTGCATCAGCTTAAATCATCAATTATTTTGACAATTTTTGTCCATTGTTTTAAAATTCTTTTTAATTAAACATTCATAAACTAAAAATATATTATATTTAAATTTAATTTTTTAACTTCACATTCTCTAAAAAGTACAATTCAAAATTAATTTTTCATATTTTTTATTTTGAAATAATGGGTACCAAACAAGAACTATATTATTAAGTTTTATTTGATACAAATTAAAACTTAGATTTTAATTTAAATCAAAATTAACAATTAATTTTAACTATGTATTTTATGGACCCCATAACTTTTTAATCACACATTTTATCGACTTTTATAAAAATGTACTAAAAATCTGATTTTAATCCTCACCAAACATGGGCTAAGTCCTGTTTGACAAGAATTAAAATCATATTTTTAGCAAATTTTAATAAATTTGATAAAATATATGATTGAAAAGTTGTAATCTATAAAATGTGTTGTTAAAATTAATTGCTAACTTTGGCTTGTACTAAAATTTGAATATTAATTTCCCCCGCTCATGAATTTACATGGGAGTTCAAATATGGGCCGTATTTTTTCTAAAATATAAATAAATAACCCTCGTCCGTATTTAGCCCCTGTTTGGTGGGGATTTAAATCAAATTTTTAGTAAATTTTGATGAAAATTAGAGTTAGTTTGATTGGTTTTTTAAAAATACATTCTTAAAAAAAAAAAAATGTTTTCCTGTTTCGAGAAAAATAAAAACCTACTCCCCTCCCAAAGACAATGTTCTCCTTAAAATCAAGGAAAATTAAACATATTTTTAAAAGTTGAAAATTATTTTTTCATGAAAAAAATAGTAATCAAACACTTCAAAGTATGAATTTAAATAAAAAAAACTGACATTTTTTTATGGAAAATAAATGCAATCAAATACACCCTTAATGAAATATGTGGTTGAAAGTTGTGGGTCTCATAAAATATGTGATTAAAAATAATTATTGACTCTAATTTAAATTAAATTCTAAATGCGCAAATAGTGTTGTTTCATATATCAAAAATTTCTAGATAGCTAAACTTCTGATTCCTATCTAGAGTCACATCTTTCTTTTTAACATCGTTTCTCCAACTTTGCCTCTACTCGATTGCATTCCTAAATCGAGTCTCTTGATGGGCGCATGTAGAGTAATGTTACATTATTCACGTATATTGTATCCAAAGTCATAAATCAACTATAGAACCTTATTCAATAACAAACACGTTAACTTTCTCTTCTTTCATTTGATACTAAAAGTCGAGATCACCAATCAACCATCACCGTTGTTTTAAGACAGAAAATCCTCCGAACGAGGGCATTCCAAATGTACCCAAATTAGGGTTCTATGCGTGCAACTATATTCTATTAACACTTACAATTAACTATTCTAAAACAAATTGAAATTTGCAACTACTGTCAAATGGAAAAGGAACAAGTCTTATTAAATTGAATTAAGTACAAAAAACCGGACCATAAATTCTTTAAAGGAAAAGAGAGGACCCTTGTTTAGTCTTCATTTATCATTCAAATATATTCTTACATTTTAGAAGGAGAAGAAAGATGGAATACAAATATTTTTCTTCTTCTTTGTTCAATAATTTTCATTCAATGGCTGGCTTTGACGAATATGAAAATTGTTATATTTTAAGACAGTAGGTGAGGTTGTTGTATATGAAAGCTACGCCAAAGGAGATTCTAAGTATTGTTTCATCATAGGAATTTAATATTGCCAGCAGCCAAACTTTTATGAGGGATTAATTTATAATTAGGAGCATATGATTGTGTGATTCTAGGCCAGTCGAGACAAATAATTGCTCTTATTTTGGTAAAAATTTGTAACTTTCTTAGAAGAGAGCAAGGGTTAATTATTTTCTAATTTAATTTGTTGAGATTTTGACGCGCAATATAAAAATTTACTAGTTCTTAAATATCTCATAATTGGTTTTTGTTGTTATATTCTTCGAGAGAGAAACAGAGTGGTCCACGAATTGACTCCTCGTGCTTTTTAAATTGTAAAATCTTGAACTTCTTGAATGTTCGATTTATTTATATTATATATACTATATGGTTCCGTAAGTGCTTGTATCCGACAAGCTTTAAATGTAAGAAGCACGATATTTTGTCACGAAGTGACAAAAATATCTAATAACTTGTATCGTCCTTAAATTATATAGCGTCCAAATACATTTGGGTAAGTACTCGTATTACATCATTGAATTCACCAAAGTTTTTGAAATTAACATGTGAATTAAATTAGAGATGTTGCCTCATTACGTACGTGCTTGTGTTAGATATACTCCATATGTATAAACGCAAAATATTTGTCATAATGTGACAAAAGCGTCTAATAATTTGTACCCTCGCATTATTTATATGAGTCATGCTGCCCTATAGAGCTCGTTATTCGCAGTTATGCAAATCTATTTGGTAAGTTCTCGTGTTACATAACTTTATATTTATACAATAAATATAATATGTGAAAGAAATAATTAATTAAGATAAAGTGCACAACTGGTAAAAACGTGGAATTTGTGTGGGAGGTCAGGGGTTCGAGCCACGCCTCACGCATTATATCAAAAAGTCTTTGATTGGGCTTTGGGCTTTTGGGCTTTATTGATTCTAATAAAATAATAATTATTTTTTAATTATTTTCGGAATTATTTAATGGGTCAACTAGCCAGTAAATTATGACTGTTTTAACTGCCCAGTTTTAATATCCATTACCATAGGCCATTACATCTGCAACTTAATGCTAGATCATAATGGAAGAAGTTACATCTCTTTATGCCTATATAAACACACTTTTGGGTATTAGAAAACTACAACAAAAAACGAAATTGTCTCTTCATATATGCAGTAAAATATTATACTCAAATTGTCTTTTCATATTTTCTGGAGTACACTTGAGAGTTCTGAAAACCTTTTGTGATTGCTGCACAATTGATTTATTTGATCGTTGTATCCTGGAGGTGATTGTCCACGGAGGTCGCAGCAGTTATCGACGGGCAATTTCGCTTTAGGACATCGTGCTGTCACGAGACTTGATCTATTGATAAGTTTTTTCTGCACTTTACTATTATTTTTGTTATATGTGGATGATATGCTTATAATGGGAACTAGTTTAGATGTGATTAATAAGACTAAACAGTTTCTGAAAAAGCACTTCGAAATGAAAGATTTGGGTGTTGCTGATGTTATTCTAGGGATTAAAATAGTAACACATTCCGAATGAATTACTTTAACCCAATCACATTATGTAGAAAAAGTGCTTAAGAAGTTTAAACAATATAATTGTATTCCCGCTAAAACACCGTATGATGCAAGTCATCATTTGAGAAAACATTCAGGTCCTAGTGTTTCTGCTTTAGAATATGCTAGAGTGATCGGCAGTCTCATGTATCTCATGAACTGTACCAGACTTGATATAGCATATGCCGTCGGTAGACTTAGCAGGTATACTAGTAATCCTAATAATGAGCATTGGGATGCTCTCATTCGAGTCTTGAGGTATTTGAGATACACTCTAGACTGGGGAATACATTATACTAAATATCCTGCTGTACTTGAGGGATATTGTGATGCTAATTGGATTTTAGATACCAATGAAACTAAATCTACAAGTGGATATGTTTTTACATTAGCAGGTGGTGCTGTATCTTGGAAATCTACTAAGCAAACCTGCATTGCGAGATCCACTATGAAATCAGAGTTCATAGCATTGGATAAGGCAGGTGAAGAGGCTGAATGGTTAAGAAATTTTCTTATGGATGTTCCTTTGTGGTCCAAACCACTTCCAGCTATCTATGTCCATTGTGACAGTCAAACAACTATTTCAAGAGCTCAAAATTCATCCTACAATGGAAAGTCTAGACATATTCGTAGTAGGCACAATACTGTGCGTCAGCTGCTTAAGGATGGGGTTATAGCTATTGACTATGTGAAGTCAAGTGATAATATTGCTGACCCATTAACCAAAGGATTAGCTAGAGAGCTAGTTCAGAAAACATCGAGGGGGATGGGGCTAAAGCCTATTACAAATTAGATCGCCTATAATGAAAACCCAACCTTGCGATTGGAGATCCCATGGATAAGGTTCAATGGGATAACAAAGTTATTGGAGTGATTTGTGGGGGTACTACATTGAATTTATTTCAAACCCCTCCCTATGATGAGTAGTACCAACTGTATTGATTAAAGGATGAGCAAATGCTCTTAATGCTTTCTATAGCTGATATTCAGTTGGGTGTTGAAATACAGTGCATCCTTGATAGAAGCACCTATTTGAGTGTGGAAGTGGGGCCGCTTCCTATGAGAATTGAGGCTAATTCTCTAGAGCACTCAAAGAAATCGGGAAAGTTCACGGCCGAAATGAACACAACCGCGAGAACTCGATGATTGTTTTAGAAATCATGTGTGTGTTTTATTGTCTTAGTTTGCAAATCATAATTGTGGAGTTCAAGACATAGTTCACTCTACAGTTAGCAAGCTCGATAGAATATACAAAGCTAAGGTTCAAGTCGATAGACACCAAAGCCTGCGTGATTTCTACCGTACTCCAGAATATTATTTTTATCTATCTTATTTCTTTCATGTGGGGGATTGTTATATATTTATACAATAAATATAATATGTGAAAGAAATAATTAATTAAGATAAAGTGCCCAACTGGTAAAAACGTGGAATTTGTGTGGGAGGTCAGGGGTTCGAGCCACGCCTCACGCATTATATCAAAAAGTCTTTGATTGGGCCTTGGGCTTTATTGATTCTAATAAAATAATTATTATTTTTTAATTATTTTCGGAATTATTTAATGGGTCAACTAGCCAGTAAAATATGACTGTTTTAACTGCCCAGTTTTAATATCCATTACCATAGGCCATTACATCTGCAACTTAATGCTAGATCATGGTGGAAGAAGTTACATCTCTTTATGCCTATATAAACACACTTTTGGGTATTAGAAAACTACAACAAAAAACGAAATTGTCTCTTCATATATGCAGTAAAATATTATACTCAAATTGTCTTTTCATATTTTCTGGAGTACACTTGAGAGTTCTGAAAACCTTTTGTGATTGCTGCACAATTGGTTTATTTGATCGTTGTATCCTGGAGGTGATTGTCCACGGAGGTCGCAGCAGTTATCGACGGGCAATTTCGCTTTAAGATATCGTGCTGTCACGAGACTCGATCTATTGATAAGTTTTTTCTGCACTTTACTATTATTTTTGTCCAACAAAAATTTCAAATAGTTTTGAAAGTAACATGCAAATTAAATAAGAGGAGTTTATTCATTCTATAAGTGCTTGTGTTAGACACACTTGAAATGGTAGAAGCACGACATTTGTAATAGAGTGACGAGCATCCCATAACTTGTATTGTCCTATTATTAATTTAATTATAGAAAAGTCATGCATCCCTATAAAACTTGTTAATCATAACGGTGCAAATTCATTTGGTAAGCGCTCATGTTACATAGCTGAGATCACATTGATTTTGAGATTAACATAACCAAAAAAAAAAAAAAGGAGACGTTACATCATTATGCAAGTGATTGTGTTTGACAAGTTTGAAATGTATAGAAGCACGATGTTAGTCATAAAAGCGATAAAGCTCCCCCATAGGAGTGTCAACGAGTCGAGTCGAGCCACAAGCCGAAACTTTATCCTCGGCTCAGCTTGAGTAAAAATACTTTGAGTGTTTTTTTTGCCCGAGCCGAGCAAAAGCTTGGCCAAAAAAATTAGGCTCAACCGAAGCCGACTCGATTTTTTTAAAAAAAAAAATTCGTGACAAATCTAATTTTTTAAAAAGAATTTAAAATTTGTGCAATTTATACGTATTATAAATAATAACATAAATCAACTATAGAACCTTATTCAATAACAAACACGTTAACTTTCTCTTCTTTCATTTGATACTAAAAGTCGAGATCGTCAATCAACCATCACCGTTGTTTTAAGATAGAAAATCCTCCGAACGAGGGGCATGCCAAATGTTCCCAAATTAGGGTTCTATGTGTGCAACTATATTCTATTAACACTTACAATTAACTATTCTAAAACAAATTGAAATTTGCAACTACTGTCAAATGGAAAAGGAACAAGTCTTATGATTTGATCCTTAATTATATTAAATTGAATTAAATACAAAAAACCGAGCCGAGTCGAGCCAATGTCTATTTTTTTAAAGAATTTAAATTTTTTGCAATTTATATGTATTATAAATAATAACTAAATATTAACATAAAAAACATTACAGCTAAAATTAAAAAAAAAAAAGAAAAAAGAAAAAAAGAAAGAAGTGGCAAACATATTTTTTATTTTTTTGGCTCATGGGCCGGCTCGAGCCGATGCCCCAAAATGAGGCTCTGCCCCCACCGAGTCACTAGTCGGCCCGACTAAGTCTTTTTTCGGGCAGAGTCGGAGCCGGCGAGTCATTTTGCCATCTGGTAAGTGCTTGTGTTACATAAATGGTTTTGAAATTAACATACAAATTAATTAAGGGATATTGCATCATACTCTTAAGTGCTTGTGTTAGTCATACTTAAAATGTATCGAAGCTTGATATTTGTCATAATGTGCCAAAAGCATTCCACAACTTGTGCTGCCCCATTATTTATGTCAAACATATAGAAAAGTCACGCTTCCCTATGAAACTCGTTAATTATAATAGTACATTTTCATTTGATAAATACTTGTGTGTTACATCGCAAAATCCCAATAGTTTTGAAATTAACATACAAACTAATTAAGGGAGGTTGCATCATACTCTATAAGTGCTTGTGTTAATCACACTTGAAATGTATAGAAGCATTATATTTGTCATAAAGTGACAAAAACATCCCCCTAACTCGTACTATCACGTTGTTCAAATTTGTTTTAATAAGTGCTCATATTACAACACTGATTTCTCAATAATTTTGAAATCGACATACAAATTAAATAATGTATGAAAACATGATATTTGTTATAAAGTGACAAAAGCATACAACTTGTAGCATCTCATTATTTATATAGATAGAAAAGTTGCCTCCATGGAAAACTCGTGAATTATAGCAGTGAAAATTCATTAGGTAAGTGGTCATGTTACATCTACGAATCTCATTAATCAACACTTTTATTTCATTTAATAAGTGCTCATTAATCAAAGCACTTTAAATTCATTTAATACGTGCTCAAAATGTTCATATCTAGGCTTCGAGCAAATATCGTCCAAATACTCAGATTATTGTGTGCATAAATGTTGTGATTTGCTAATAATGCGTGATGCAAATTAGCCTTGAAATGTGTCAAATTTGAAAAACGCTGCAAAAAGTACATAATTTTTTATGTTAAAATACACAAATATATTCTTTTTGGTAAAAATGACCAAATTCTTTTTATGTCAAAGATTACCTACTACAAATGGTTGGTGCACAAATCTTGAGACACGAAAAAATATCCTATTAATCATTGAATAATACCAATTATAGTTTCTCCACTCTTGTAGTTTGTGGGGACATTGTGTTAGTTCTAAATAGAGTTCATTAAAAAAAAAAAAAAAAGCTCACTTTAAGAAAATGACTCGTGTACAACTCTTTAATTGTCATTTGAATTTTGTTGCACTGACAATTAAAACGTTGTAAAACAATATGGTGTCGAAATTTTTTGAAAATAATTTTTTGAAAATAAATTTTTTTTCCGTATTTTTTTCATCACACGTTCTAAAAAAGTTATTTTCAAGTTTTGCATGATTTTTCATACTTTTCAACCACATATTTTACATTAAAAAAAGGAAAAAAAAAAAAAAAAAAACAATACCACAACTTTAAAACTTGCAAAAATGTCATGATTTATGAGAAAGTCGTTCAAATTCCAATATCGTAACATTAGAGGGCTGTAGATGTCATCAAATTTGGAAGACTTTGCAAAGGTAGCATTTTTCATATTAGATTACGAATATATTCTTTTTGTAAAAATGACCAATTTTTCATGGATGAAAATGAAATGTCGGTGAATGGACGGTCGTTTTGAGAAAGAAGAAGATATTTTGAAATCTAATTGAAAATTTTAAGGATATTTTCGTCCACCTATTTTACAAATAGCCTGACGCGAACTTTCAAAATAGGTTGTCTCTTTATTATTATAAAATAAAATATTTTCTGGCAGCCACTTGTAGTACTTTTCATCAAATAGGCTTGTACAGTTGTACCATTGTACATTATTCTTTAGCTAAACATGTGTAAATACGTACCTTATTTGTTGCATCAGCTTAAATCATCAATTATTTTGACAATTTGTGCCCCTGTTTGCTGAATTTGTGTCCATTGTTCTCCAAAATTCTTTTTAATTAAACCTTCATAAAATAAAAATATTTTATATTTAAATTTAATCTTTTAACCTCACATTCTCTTAAAAGTAATATTCAAAATTCATTTTTTTATTTTTTATTTTGAAATAATGGATACCAAACAAGAGCTATATTAAGTTTTTGTTTGGTACCAATTAAAACTTAGATTTTAATTTAAGTCAAATTAACAATAAATTTTAACTATGTATTTTATGGACCCCATAACTTTTTAACCATATATTTCATGTATTTTATGGACCCCACCAAATAGGGACTAAATCCCGTTTGATGAGAACTAAAACTATATTTTTAGCAAATTTTAAGAAATTTGATAAAATATATGATTGAAAAGTTGTAATTCATAAAATGTGTTGTTAAAATTAATTGTTAATTTTGACTTATACTAAAATCTGAATATTAATTTCCACCACACAGGAATTTACACGGGAGTTCAAATATGGACCGTATTTTTTCTAAAATATAAATAAATAACCATCGTCCGTATTTAGCTCCTGTTTGATGGGGATTTAAATCAAATTTTTAGTAAATTTTGATGAAAATTAGAGTTAGTTTGATTGGTTTTTTAAAAATACATTCTTAAAAAAAAAAAAAAAAATTTCCTGTTTCGAGAAAAATAAAAACCTACTCCCCTCCCAAAGAAATTGTTCTCCTTAAAATCAAAGAAAATTAAACATATTTTTAAAAGTTGAAAAATATTTTTTTATGAAAAAAATAGTAATCAAACGCTTCAAAGTATGAATTTAAATAAAAAAACTGACATTTTTTTTATGAAAAATAAATGCAATCAAACACACTCTTAATGAAATATGTGGTTGAAAGTTGTGGGTCCCATAAAATATGTGATTAAAAATAATTATTGACTCTAATTTAAATTAAATTCTAAATTTTAATTTCTATCAAACATGGGTTAATAATAAATGCCGCCGTGGGTATATTTTTTATTCGTTAGGGAGGAAATTGAAGATATTTACATCAAATGTGCTTTTAATATTTCTCCTTTATACACGTCATTTCTTTTTTATCTCCCGCTTTCTAAATTCACGAATAGTGTTGTTTCATATATCAAAAATTTCTAGATAGCGAAACTTGTGACTCCTATAGAATGATCAAACTCTTGTCGTTTGCTCTAGATCCATCTAGAGTCACATCTTTATTTCTAACATCATTTCTCCAACTTTGCCTCTACTTGATTGCATTCCTAAATCGAGTCTCTTGATGGGCGCATGTAGAGTAATGTTACATTATTTGCGTATATTGTATCTAAAGTCATAAATCAACTATAGAACCTTATTCAAGAACAAACATGTTAACTTTCTCTTCTTTCATTTGATACTAAAAGTTGAGATCGCCAATCAACAATTACCGTTGTTTTAAGACAGAAAATCCTCCGAACGAGGGCATACCAAATGTTCCCAAATTAGGGTTCTATGTGTGCAACTATATTCTATTAACACTTACAATTAACTATTCTAAAACAAATTGAAATTTGCAACTACTGTCAAATGGAAAAGGAACAAGTTTTAATAATTAAGTACAAAAAACCAGACCATAAATTCTTTAAAGGAAAAGAAAGGACCCTTGTTTAGTCTTCATTTATCATTCAAATATATTCTTACATTCCAGGAAAGATGGTCACGTGACTCACGTGGGGAATACAAATACTTTTCTTCTTCTTTGTTCAATAATTTTCATTCAATGGCTGGCTTTAATTGTGACAAATAAATAATTTCTATAATTTGTTAATGAAAATTGTTATATTTCAAGACAGAAGGTGAGGTTGTTGTATATGAAAGTGATGAGGTTAGTGTCGACGTTCGAAGAAAATAACGTAACTTTTGCATACAGTGTCCATTTTGGGCCCACGAACCCATTCTGGAAAGCTCGCAACTATTTCCATTGAACTCACCACTTTGCCGTGACGCATGATGAATTTTGGGCATTTGAATTTGTTTTCTAAGCCAAAATGGCACTTAATGTTGCTTAGTTTATTATTTTCGGTATTTACTTATTTTGCTTTGTAGCCCAACCCATTAAGAGATTGTTGGCCAGTAGGTTATCTGTTCTTTTAGTATTTAAGACTCCAAAACGTTTTGTAGGATTTTTTTATTGTTCATGAAATAAGAAAAACGTTTGTTTTCTTAAGGTGCAATCCAATTGTTTGTGTGTTGTAGACTCGATCTACATCAGAAAGCTACGCCAAAGGAGATCCTAAGTGTTGTTTCATCATAGTTAAAACATAATAGGAATTTAATATTGCCAGCAGCCAAACTTTTATGAGGGATTAATTTATAATTAGGAGCATATGATTGTGTGATTCTAGGCCAGTCGAGACAAATAATTGCTCGTATTTTGGTAAAAGATTGTAACTTTCTTAGAAGAGAGCAAGGCTTAATTATTTTCTAATTTAATTTTTTGAGATTTTGACGCGCAATATATAAATTTAGTAGTTCATAAATATTTCATAATTGGTTTTTGTTGTTATATTCTTTGAGAGAAACACAGAGTGGTCCACAAATTGACTCCTCGTGCTTTTCAAATTGTAAACTCTTGAACTTCTTGAATGTTCGATTTATTTATATTGTATATAAAAAATCACGCAACTGAGTAATAATAGTGCAACTTCATTTGGTAAGTGCTCTTTTTACATAATAGGACTCCCAAATTCTTTGAAATTAACATACAAATTGAATAAGAGATATTATATCGTTCCGTAAGTGTTTGTATCCGACAAGCTTTAAATGTAAGAAGCAGGATATTTTGTCATGAAGTGACAAAAAGATCTAATAACTTGTATCGTCCTTATAATATGTAGCGTCCATGCGTACATCATTGAATTCACCATAGTTTATGAAATTAACATGTCAAGAAGTTGCCTCATTACGTACATGCAGGGGCGGAGCCCCCCCCCCCCCTCAAATTTTTGACAATTTTTTTTTTTTTTTTTTTTTTTTTTTTTTTTTTTTTTTTTTTTTTTTTTCATTTACCATTACCATCTTGTCCTCAAATTGAATAAAAATTTTAAACCCTACCAATTTCATTTTTCGTTTCCGTTTTCAAAGTATGAGAACTCGAAAGAAACACTTATAATAAGGTATGATTTTGCTAAATTAAATATTTGTACTTTCTTTTATATTTTTTTGGTTTTATGTTAATAAGGTATCAAAAAAAAAAAATTTCGGGGACGCTGCCCCCTAACCCCCGTAACTTCCCATCCCTTCATCTCTATATCTTTAATTTTGGGACCCCCCATTTCAAACGGCTGGCTCCGCCCCTGCGTACATGCTTGTGTTAGATATACTTCAAATGTATAAACGCAAAATATTTGTCATAATGTGACAAAAAGCGTAAAAAATTTTACCCTTGCATTATTTATGAGCCATGCTGCCCTATAAAGCTTGTTATGATCAGTAATGCACATCTATTTGGTAAGTTCCCGTGTTACATAACTTAAAATTTCAAATAGTTTTGGAAAGTAACCCACAAATTAATTAAGGGATATTGCATCATCCTCTATAAGTGTTTGTGTTAGTCATACTTGAAATGTATAGAAGCATGATATTTGTCATAAAGTGACAAAAACATCCCCCTAACTTGTACCGTCCCATTATTTTATATTGTAAATGTAAAAAAAAGTCATGCCTCCCTATGAAACTCATTAATCACAAGAGTGCAAATTCATTCAATAAGTGCTCATATTACATCACTGATTTCTCAATAATTTTGAAATCGACATACAAATTAAATAATGTATAAAAAACATGATATTTGTTATCCACTTGTAGCATCTCATTATTTATATAGATAGAAAAGTCACACCTCCCTGCAAAAGTCGTGAATCATTGCAGTAAAAATTCATTAGGTAAGTGGTCGTGTTACATCTACGAATCTCATTAATCAAAACACTTTTATTTTATTTAATAAGTGCTAAAGCAATTTAAATTCATATAATACGTGCTCATGTTACATGCTCAAAATGTTCATATCTAGGCTTCGAGCAAATTCCAATCCTGCGAGTTAAATAATATATAAATTAAAAGAAATGAAAGTTTCACAGTGGGAGATAAATCCTACTAAATTTTATATAAATACAAGTCACAATCTAAATAACTGAGAGTCAACACCAAAATAAAAAATAATTAATTATGGGTATAGTCCCTGTCCTTGGTACTTCATATTTTGATTTGATTACCATGAAACACGACAAAATTGTGAAGATAAAGGGCACCTCTCAAAGCATAGAGCACACAGCACTGTATAAGCTGTACATAGGACCCCCCCCCCCCCCTCCCTCCAAATTGCACAATAATGTGAACAAAAAAATGAATTTCACATTGTTTTTGCTAGGAATGTCACTCTATATGTATATTTTTAGTCTCAATCTCTCCAACTATGTTCTAGGGCACAATATGGTTTCCTTTCTATATTAGCTTTTCATAAAGGGATTGTTATTAAATACAAGTTGCCTATAAATTTGAAAGAATTTTTTTAAAAGAAGTCGATTCGTTCTATTATCAATCAAATGACGAGTTTGACACGTTAAATTGTACTGAATCAAGATTGAGAGGGTGTGTGGTAGATATTAAAATCAAATTAAAATTGAAAATATAGTCGTTATTGTTGACTTTTATTAGACGGGTGAGACCTAATAACGGCCATATTTCAATTTTAATTGAATTTTAAACCGTACCAAACATGCTCTGAGTATTGAGACTTGGGGCGGTTTAGCAAGTACAAGGTCTAGCCGTCTGAGTAGCCGACCTTGGCCCTAAAGGGCCATTTAACTTGTTTGTTGAAAAAAAAAAGGGAGTTGGGCTAGCTGGCTCGTGCAAGACATGTCTAGTCATCCCAAAGTAGGTTGATTTGGTCCACTTTACAGTTGTAAGTTGAATTAGACAAATTTTGAACCCTGCATTATTATATATGTTTTGAAGTGCATTATTGGTCATAAACTTCCAAAATGAACCCTGCATTATGAGTTTAATACTCATACACAATGATAATATCACAAAACTTTAGATTTAGATCTCAATTTTATTGGGGCGACAATTATGACCTCTTTTAATCATCTACCCTTGAATAATAATAAGTGAAGACTAAATATGAGCCATCTTTTTCCAAAATGATTGCTATGTGATGGAATGTGTACTTGAAAAGTTGTGCGTCTCATAAAATGTGTAGTTAAAATTTAATTGTTAACTTTGACTTAACTTTTAATAAGTTTTTCAGCCGAACCAAAATAGACTAGGTTTTGTCACCGCCCACACTTTTCTTCACGACTATTCTTCTACTTGTGCTCGTTCATGGAGATGTTAAATTCTTTGACATCGATTACACGAGCACTCATACAATGATTCATTATCTCTCACACAATTTGTATGTTCATTGCAAACTCAGTTTTGTATATTTTACATATTTAAATTTTTTTGAAGAAAAAAAGAGCAAAACTTTGCTTTGAAAGAAAAAAGGAGAGCAAATGCAATCTACAATACTCATAGTCCGGGAGCCTAACCAATCAAAGCCATTTGAATGTCTCAATCCATTGATGATTAAGTAGCTTCTAAACAAAAGAAATGATAGGCAATAGATATTTGCATAAACTTGAAGATAGATCGTCTCCTCGATTTTCAAATGTGTCTTTCATTCACGTTTTCACATGAAACGGTTGAATATGATATCAAAACTGATAAATACACAAAGTGTACTCGGACTAACATTTCAAGACACTATGACCATATGTATTTGATTAAATATTAAAGACCCGTTTAGCGGACTTTTGAAAAGTCAGAACCTACGTTTGAAATTAAGAAATTGCTTTTAAATATGTTTCGATAATTTTTTGGAACTGTTTTTTTCTGGTTAAAAGAGATTTCCTCATAAAAATTTTCAATACAAAGCAGACACACACAAGAAACAAGTGAAAATGGAGTCCTATCCAAATCCAACCAGAAAGCACCCAGTAAGTTTATGTAATCCAAGGAAAATAGAAGCATTTAAGTGGTCAAAATAAGCAAATCCAAAATAGCCATGTATTTTCAATCTTTTGTTCTAAATCTGACTCGACTGCAATTGTCACTTCATGTCTTCACCACTCATTGCAGATAAATTTTGTACCTCTCAAGTCCCAATTCTAGCATGTGTTTTCTGTTATTGTTACGAGAATTCAAAAACTTGTATGCAAAAAAAAAAAAAAAAAAAAAACTTGAGAATATTTTATCATGAAATTCATTCTCTTTTAGCAAAAAATTGTATGGAAAAAAATCTGGAGAGTATCTTGTCGCGAAAATGATATTTAATTAGGATTGTCCTTTCACAAACCAAAGTTCTAACAAATTTCAAGCTTGTACGCGTTTTGTAAGGTAGATTAAGCTGTTTTGGACAATGAAAAAAAGAATTTAAAAACTACTTATTTTTCAATACTACATGCCAAAAACATTACCATGTGGTATAGCAGTTGGTGCTAAGTATATACTCAATTAAAGACCACAAAAGGGCTTGACGTTTCTATTTGAATAGGAAGGTTGGTGCAAACTCAAATCAATACAATCTTTTTAATACATACCACTAATTTGTAGAAGCGCTGACATTGTCACATCAAAAAGCCAATTCTCACGTGTCAATTATGACAAAAAGTAAACCTTTAGAGCATCTTTATGTGGATTATATTAAAAATACTTTCATATAAGTTGAAACATGCAATGTTTATATAAAATTAAAGAGATCTTTATGTGGATTTTGCTCCATTTACTCAGCATGGACGTGATTTGAGATTGAATCCAATGGAGAGTTTGGCTGGAAGGAAAGCAAATGATATGCACACGATATTGAGCCGAATCCAATGGAGAGTTTGGCAGCGACAATGGTGGATTGGTTGTAGCTTTGTTTAGTTGGGGTCTGTGGAGTATGGGGTGAATTGGTAAAGGAGGTGAACAGTGGTGTCCATTTTATTTTTTTAATTGAATGTTATAAATTATATCATATTAAATTGCAAAGTTACCATTTTGCCATTTTTATATTTAGTCAACATTAATCATTTTGGTCAACTAATGGTAAAATGAATTGGACTCCAAGCTAGAATTTTTAAAATGTTTGATACCGTGAGTGGTACAAATGAAAAGATTTGGCAAAATCTGTTACTAAATGAAATATTTGGTATCGTGGCTGCAAATTTTCTTTTTTTCTTTTAAAAAAAGATTTAATTAAATAATTTTTATATTCTTTGTTTGATTTTCATAATTTTCTTTTAGTTAATTTGTTTTTTTTTATTATAAATTTTTTTGGAAATAGTTTTAAAATTTCTTAAGGGTAATTAACGCAAAACATCCCTACCTTTACACGGTTTTATGCAAAACGTCCCTACCTTTCGTTTCTTGGTGCAAAACGTCCTTACCTTTCCAATTTTTGGTGTGAAACGTCCTTTTTGACCATTTTACCCTTCTATTGAAATAAAACAAATACAAAAGAAAAGAAAAATAAAGAATAAATTGCAATTATAGGTTCAAACTTTTAAAAAGGTGCAAATTAATCACAAATATGAAAAAAATCATCAACTCCTAAGCCGCCACATTTGAAGGCAAAATCTCCAACCTCCGATTACCTTGGTCGTCGGACCAACATACCACTTTGAAGCCCTCATTGCCCTCTTCACAACCCACCCAACCACCAGCCCCTACTCCGATAGATTTGATTGGAATCGAGCTACAAACTTCACCGCATGAAATGCGGTCAAACGCTGGAATCACACCGTCCGGCCACCTTCCTAGTCGGAACATACCACCGGCCAACTCCCCTACTCAAGACGACCTCGACCTCGTAAACAATTTAGCCCAAACAGCAAGGATAAGATCTGAATTTCTTGGTATGTAGTTGTAGAGGGTAATGATGAGAACATGTTGGGACCAATATCTGACGGTTTGGACGGCCGGGAGTCGCCAAAAAAATGAGCTCATGTTTTTGGCTAAAAATGGGCAAAAGAGATTTTTTTTTTTCGTTCTTTTTAATATTTTTATAAGTTTTGGATTGATTTGCATTTTTAGAAGTTTAGGAGTAAGATTGAAAATTATTCTTTATTTTTGTTTTGTATTTGTTTTATTTCAATAGAAGGGTAAAATGGTCAAAAATGACATTTTGCGCCAAAAATTGAAAATGTAAGGACGTTCTGCACCAAAAAACGAAAGGTAGAGACGTTTTGCACAAAATCGTGTAAAGGTAAGGACGTTTTGCGCTAATTACCCATTTCTTAATTATTTTTTTCATATTATAAATATTTTTTTTTCAATTTAAAATTCCTTTTAATTCTTAATTTTCTATATTTTATTTTTTTCTTTAAAATATTTTGTTTGTATTCAGTTCGTTTAATTTTTTTTTGAAATTATGCTTATTTCATTATCTTTTGTTGAAGTTCTAATATTTGAATTTTTGTGGAGTCCCATCTAACTTTGGAGTTAAGACAGATGGCGAAAAAATATACGTGAAATATTATCTTTGAAAGTTTCACTATTGTGTTGAAGTTGCTAGATGATCAACACACAAATATACTATATCAGTCCTTTCTACGGTATTTGTATCAGTTGAGAGATGTACAATACTTTGGGCAGATTATTAATGCATTACTGTGTCAGCTGCTTAAGCCAGTCGACGCGATGCCCTTAACTTCGACATTGCGGGCAATGTCGCTACTTTCTCCATATTTGAGTTTGCCTTCATAACTGGACCAATGATAATGGACGACGGGGCAGCTACGACGGTACTCAAAGAAGCAATAGGCTGCACGAAACGTATTTTCTGGGACACGGAACGGTGGTTCTACTGCAGTTGATTGTCGCAATCAGGGAGTGCGACAAGATGTTGGACAAATTGAAGTTACAAGTGGTCTACATTATTAAGAGCATGGTGAGGTATTATCACAAGAAGACTGCGATCTACTCTTTCCATTTGGAAGTTTTGAAGATATTGATGTCTTCAACAACTATCCATGGGGTCAAAGGCATTTTGAGGACATCGTACATGTCTTCATCAGATTACACTTGAAGCCCGAGGGGTCCACGTGTAAGTACGATACTTATGGATTGCCCCTAACAGTGTAGGAAAATGTTTAACATAATCAACGTTAAAATATTTTTTATACTGAATTTATATATAATAATTGTATGTCTTGCAGATCTGGGCATATGAGACATTCCCCCTTTTGGGTACCCTATTTGCTAGGCGATGAGAGATATGCTGCCATCGGATGCATAATTGATGAGCATCTTGAGCAGACGGATGTCCATCTCACAAACAGTTTTTACTGTTCCTTGACGACCCTTATGTGAGTATTACACATTTGCAATTTATATCGTAAGTCGTTTCAAAATTCCATCACATGGTCATTAACTAGTTGAACTATCAATAGGGAAAATTGCAGACACAGTACCAAACCTTTCACTTTTTTTGCAGGCTTTACCCAAGCCTTTGTTTTGTGCCATCTACGGTACCAAACCTTTAACAATTCGTACCGAAGGTCCGCATGGACGGTTTCCATCCAATTGACCGTTAGTTGACCAAAAAAAATCAAAATTGACCAATTGTTGACCAATTTTTAAAGGGCAAAATGGTACCTTTCCCTTTTTCATATATAAAAAAAAACTAAAATCAAATAATTAAATCAAAAACTAAAAAATCCTATTATCTTCTCCAACCACCCATCCCACCTCACCCCCACCCAACCCAAAACCCAACTCGACGATGAGAAATGGAGGAACTGACGGCGGCGGTTGCCAAACTAAAAATCTTCTCCTTTACCGCGAAGTAAGCTATTTAGCTCATTGGCAAATTTCAGTTCCCTCTCAAGAACTTGGTGTTGTCCTCCATCCTCCTCACTTTTCTGTAATAGTATAAAAGGAGCTTTTTATTAAAGATAATCAATTTGGGCTTAATGTTAACTACAAATTTGTTTATTTGCGTTTGTTAAAGCAATTTGATTACCATGTGTGAATTTGAGACCAGAACCGAGTCTGACTTTCTAAGTGCAGCTTCATAGACTTTCTTTCCTCTTTAGAGACATTGATTTCTTCATTTGAATTTGACAAAAGGAGAAGATCTTTAATTTGGATTGAATTCAGATAGCGTGGCATTTGTGGTGGGAAGATGAGAAAGGGAAGAGTTGACAACGGCGAAGAGAAGGAGGATGAGCAAGAGGATGATTAGGGTTGGTGTGGGGGAAAGGGGGTGGGGAAGAAGATGAACATTAGTTTGGTTTTTTTATTTTATTTTTATTTTTGGTTTTTGATTTATTTATTTGATATTAGTTTTTTTTTATATATGAAAAAAGGAAAGTTACCATTTTGCTCTTTAAAAATTAGTCAACAATTGGTCAATTTTGAATTTTTTTGGTCAACTAACGGTCAATTGGACGAAAACCGTCCATGCGGACCTCCAGTGCGAATTGTTTAAAGGTTTGGTACCGTGGGTGGCACAAAACAAAGGTTTGGGCAAAGTTTGCAAAAAAGTGAAAGATTTGGTATCGCGACTGCAATTTTCCACTATCAATATGTCAGCTTGAAGTTCTGACTGATTGATGCCATTGAAAGAGTAGGAGGGTCAAGATTTTGTGCGTGAATTAGCCATTCCACATACTCGACGTGACCAGATGTCCGAATACACCATGTACCGAGACTAGGTATGTGAATTGAATATAATTTAGGAAAAATTGTAGTCATGGTACCAAATCTTTCAGATTTTTGTAAACTTTGTCCAAACCTTTGTTTTGTGCCTCACACGGTACCAAACATTTCAAAAATATGCACTGGAGGTCTAAATGAACAGTTTCCGTCTAGTTGACCAAGAATAGTATATCTGACCAAATTTTAAAAGGGAAAAATGGTAACTTTCCCTTTTCTCATATAAAATAAAATAATTAAATAAGAAATAAAAAAACCTTATTATCTTCTCCAATCACCCACCCCACCTCACCTCACTCCCACCCAACCCAAAACTAAAATGCCAGTACCACCACCAACACCACCGCCTCCTCCTCCCACCACCACGATCGTCGTCGCCTCCTCCCACCGCCACAACGTCAGCTGCAATTTTCCCTAAAAAACATGAGCTTAAGGTTAAGGATTCCCATACCCCTTTCTTTGGTGAGAAGCCAGTCACCGTCTTTGGTGTGAGGTATTTCTCAATCACCTTGTCCGAGTGATTAATATCTGACTCCTTCTATTTTTATTACAATTTCTGTTTGATGCATAGAAACCCAGAGGAGATCCCATGGTCTGAAGCTGGAGTTGATTATGTTGTCGAGTCAACATGAGTTTTTACAAACAAGGACAAAGCTGCTGCCCACTTGAAGGTTTGTATAGAACCATTCTTTTATTGGAACTACTATCCACATTTAGCAAAAGTTAAATTATGTTGTTGTATTTCATATTTTCCTCGCTTGTAACTATTAGTTAATTTCAGAAATATGAAACATCATACTTTTACATTAGCCACAAGATATGAATTTCTTGGTTTTACAAATTTAGGGAAAATTGTAGCCGATGTTATGGTGGTGGAAGGCGGCGGTCGTGGTGGTGGGAGGAGAAGGAGGTGGTAGTGGTGGTGCTGGCAGTTTTGGTTTTGGGTTGGGTAGGGGTGGGGGTGGGGTGGTTGGAGAAGATAATATGATTTTTTGGTTTTGGATTTAATTTTTTCTTCTATATGAGAAAATGGAAAGTTATCATTTTGCCCTTTTAAAATTTGGTTAAATCTACTATTCTTGGTCAACTGGACGGAAATCTTCCATTTGGACCTCCGGTGCATATTTTTGAAACGTATGGTACCGTGAGTGGAACAAAATAAAGGTTTAAGCAAAGTCTGCAAAAATATGAAATGTTTGGTACCGTGGCTGCAATTTCCCTATAATTTATTGATTACCATTTTGTATGAGTTAGCTTATTTTGACTAAGTTAATAATTTTTATTGTTGTTATTTGTGTAGAAGCAAGGTCTAATTAATCGACGACAACCTCTGTCGATGGGATCACCTCTGCCGACGAGATCACCTCTGTTGATGAGATTTCATTCTCCTCCATCCAGACACTTCCCCCGTGGATCTTCTACAGGTCAGAGTCATTATTTTGACAATCTGTATGTCCGCCTGACTGTAATCATGGCAGAGGAGGTGGGTGCGCTATGAGGAGAGGTATGTACATTACGGCGAGAGATAAGCGAGTAGATGGGCGTGCTACGATAATAGATAAGGGCGCTGCGATAAGGAATGAGCGACGAGAGCGGCAAGATATCAAGTTTATGCCATGCTATTCCAGTGCAACGAGGCCATATAGGAGAACTTCAAGATGAGGTCTCAGCGCTTCGAGTCGATATAGAAAGCATACGAGGGAGTGATAGACAGGGAGATGGAGAAGGCGATGAAGATTAGGGTCACACATTGTTGTTGACAGATGATAATGCATTAGAATCATTTTTTTTATTTGTAGAGTGGAAGGGTTGGCCACGAGGGAACGAGAGAGGTGGCGGAGGAGAAGAGGGTGGATGGGTTGGCCACAATGAATGAGGAGGTGGTGGCGGTGCCCAGTGCAGAGGGAATGGCAGTCCCCGAGGTAGAGGATGTATTTAGGACCGATGTGATGGCCTGGATGACAGATGAGATGGGAGCCCCAAAGCGGAGGGAATGGTAGATGAGGAGATGACACCAATCGTGATGTGTTGACGTGCCCAATGTTCAATTTCCATTTTTGTTAGATAATCCCATGATGGGAATGATTTACTTCCTATTTTCACCATTAATTTATTGCTTTATTTAACACTATAAGTCTCGCCCATTCTTCTGAACAATGAAATAATACATTTGCCCCGATACTTAGTCTTCAGGTTGCTTTGTATATGGTACATGCAATACCTATGATATGTATCGGGAAAAACTTTTGCGATATCATTTATTATAGATGGTCCTCGATCAATTACAAAGACAAGATCCTTGATTTCCCCGATTACTTTCTTCAACTTTGTGAAGAACCAACGCATTGACAGATAATTCTTGCTATTGACTATGCTAAATGCAAGAGGGTAAATTTGGACGTTGGCATTTTGACACGTAACAATAATTAACTTGCCTACGTATTTAGCTTTCATAGTTGTACCATCGACTAAATTTAGGGGCCACATCGCATTTCGAAATCCCCGAATGCATTGTTCAAGAGTCATAAAAAAAATTGAAGCAATTCTCACCCTCTCTCTCAATAAAAAACGTCGAGCCAGGATTAGTGTACCCATGTATAGCTTTTTTTTGGCCGAGCCCATTAAGTTATCTAACGTACATTTTTTGGCCTTCCAGGTCTTCTGGTAGCTCACAACACTTCGTATTCTTGACGGATGTCGTTAATGATGTCTGAAGGTCTATAAATTGTCCGTGAGTCCTGATACATGTGCATTATCCGTCGACCAATAAACCATGCTCGGGATTGCTTGTAACCATTTTGACAAATTCTCACTTCGCAAGTAAGTTCCCATGCATACTTGTAAACTACAAATAACTAATTTGTGTCCATTTTCGTCGCTCGTACGACAACTGTCGTTGACCCAGACAATTGTCAATAATGACTTGTTTGATTTCCTCACTTTGAATTCAAAGTTGTATTTCGGTGCAATTCGGCGCGCAGCTTCATGCAAATCTTTCTTTTTTTTCAAACCGTTGCTCGACATGCAAATCCTTATCATCATGAACCACACGCGAAGAATTAGATGACGGTCTACTCGATATAGCCCCTGCGCTCTCGCCCCACTAATGTTTCTGACGGAATAAAGCAATCAAATTTTCATTAGTAATTCATTATCATTCTTGTTGTCGTGAACTACCGACGAAATTTTGTGTGTAATAGTGAGATTACGATGAGTAACAACTATCTCGAGAATAATCATATTATCTTCACAAGCTATCTCCAATGTGTCCTAAAAATCATTGGTATTGTGATCACTTCCATTCGAATCTTGGTGTTCACCTTCGGCGACATTCTTCCTAAAGTCACACAAAGAGTATTCACTTACATTTTGTTCAATTCAAATAAATAATTCACTTCAATATCAAAAGCAACCTTTATAGGTGGAATCAGAATGAATAAATAATAGTTGAATTGAAATTTTAGTTCCCTATCGTACTGAGAAAGATCGACTTTTAGCTTGTTTTGTAAATCATGATACATCTCTGCATATGATGTGCTCGATGTTATAGAAATTGAAATATCACCACGTATATCACTCGTCCATTTTCATACCCATTGATCTTTTTCATCCAATTCGAGCTCACTAAAGTAACATGATACATTTCTGCATATGATGTGCTCGATGTTATAGAAATTGAAATATCACCACGTATATCACTCGTCCATTTCTATACCCATTGATCTTTTTCATCCAATTCGAGCTCACTAAAGTAACAAACTGAAATTACAACCATCTCTGCATGACGAAACATAATTTTTAATTAAAACTTTTTTTCGAAAAATCGATCCAACCACTGGATGATAGGATTTTTTTAAAAAGTATCTTAACAGCTGTTACGACCATGATATACATGCAGATGAAATTTTTCTTGTTTATACTTCAAAAAATATAGATCTGTTAAAATTTTTTATCTACATGTTAATCTATGTCGAAATAAGATTTATCAATTAAAACGTATACTAATTTAATGTAAATGAAATTAAACGTATATAAATATACTCACTGGGTATGATGGATTTATTAGATTATAGGGTTTGAGATTTAATTATTAGATTATTTATGTTGTGAATTAAAAAAATAATTATAATCTGATTTTTGAAGAAAAATAGTTATAATTTGAATTTTAAAAGTGAATTGAAATGTAGGTGTAAGTGTAATTTCCACTATAATTGAACCCAAAATCAAGGAACATCAAGTCTTGATATAGAATCAAAGCTCAACAAGAACTCGAAAAATTGAGAATTTTATCAAAGGAGCATCGATTATCCTTGTACAAACCCACATTGTTTCTTATGTGAATTATTGACAAAGTTCATTCTCTCCGTTCCAAAATCTTACAGAAATATGTTTTATTCTAATTTTATGAATAATATATCTGATTCTTGTACAATGATTTTCCTTTCAAATTTCCAAATCAGGAAAAGAAGACAATTCACTTTCCAATCCAGTGGTGGATAGTATACGCGCATGCTATCTTATCTTCCTACTTGAATTGCTGAACATCTTCCAATATAAGAAATATAGAATTTAAACATCTTTCAACAGAAAAGTTACAGCCTTGCAAGTTGCTACCTCTACATCAGAAATGGTAAGTATGACCTATAGAACTTTCCCAAAGCTAAAGAAAGTAACAAACATCCACGATACCACTTAATAATTAAAGCTTGGAGGCTCACGTCCTTACGTTGTATGTTTGGTAAGCAGTATCAAACAAGACTAAAAAGTAATAAATCATATTTTTTTTTCCTTAATGCTGTCCAATATTACATAATCCACCTTACGAAACAAGCCAATAACCAATTATACATGTAATGGAAAGATAAGTATAACACCACAGAATAGCTTTGATAATTTCTGAAAGTTACAACTTTACAGCCTGAGGATCCTGTTTCTGTTTTGTACATGATAATGTATGTTAGTCTACTACCCAAAGTTTTAACGAACCCATCTGGCCCGGATTCCTCAAGAAAACCTGGTGACTCCAAGTCTCAAGTGACACAAGCTGACAGAAAGGAGAGAAATGAAACTAAACTCCCTCAGAATCATAACCTTAAACCTAATCCTCAAGACCCCTTCGACTAGGTTGTTCATGAGTCATATATGTCCATTGTGCCAGTCCTCCATCACCTAAAGCAGAGTAGAAATAGTATATAACAGTAAAGGGTATTTTAGGAAAAAAGAAAAAAGAAAACTAGCAGGAAATGCATCTTTTTTTTTTTTTTTTTAACTACACATGATTTTGTAGTTTTAGAGTACGGTTCGACATCAGGGAAAACAGATTTACTCCTCAGCCGATGTTCTAACAAGTTTATCATATTTTGTCCGAAAGTGAAGGCCAGAATCAACATGTCTTGATGTGGGGCAAACCCAGCAAAGAAAATTTGGACCAAGAATCTGTAGCATCAAGCAAAACAAAGTCAAACGGACAGAGTAGATAATTGGATGTTCAACATAATTCAAGAAACCACATCCCTTTACATCACGTTGTAGTTGTAGTTGAAGAATAAGGATATGTTGGCAGAAATCCATATCCACACAGCTTAACTTTTCAACCAAATTATGTGCCATAATAAGGCTTTGTTAATTTTTCAGTGGATTCTTGGGAAAACATAGTGAAGACAAAATAATTGGAAAGAGAGATAACTTACAGATATCAAATTCTCATATGCACCGATATCATATGGATGTGAATAGAGATTCCCTCCTTTTTCAGCAAGCCACATAGCTCTTACACCTTCATGGTACTGTCAGTTTTGAAGAATTGAAAGTCAATTCAATTGAAACTATTTAACTGTCTATCACCAAGTGACTGGGGTCAATATATAGCAAACCTCAATCGTAGTCTTGTTGTTTAACATAAGATAAATATGCCAACCAACGAAAAAACCCAATGCCAAGCTTAATGGGACTAACAGTAACCCAGAAATCACCTGGACATGAAATTTTTTTAGTGACAGAAACGATAGAAAAGGATTTCATAGAAAGGGGGAAAAAAAAAAAAAAAAAAAAAAACCTATAAGGAGAAATTACATATACAGTTCTGAGAGAGTCTTCAGAATCATCCTCAGTATCAACTGTGAGACTACCAATAAGTAAAACCTGAAATTACAGAAGCAATTAGTTTTAAAAAAGGTTGTTTGGCTGTTTTAAATAGGTTGCTTGAAAAGATTGACTGTCTGACTTCCGATTATATGTCAAGCTAAAACAATGAACAATGGAAGGCTACAAGACCAGTAAGAAATGGAATCAAAATATAAACAGAGGGAGGTAAAAGCATACCAGGGAGTATATGCATGCTAGAACTGCATAAACAATGAAAACAAAGAAGATCTTGTAGTTTGCATGGCCTACGCAATTATTCATCCACACGCAATGGTGATCCTTACATCAAGAGGCAAAACTTTAATACATTATTGAGGAGATTTAAAAAAAAAAAAAAAAAAAAAAATGTGAACTGTAACTCAAACCAGCCATACCATCCTCAAGACACATCTATTACATATACGGCAATGATGAGCGCGCGGAGGTTTATAATGAGAACACTTCTGACAGAATCTCAAGTCCCCTCCCTACACAAATAATTCGCAAAAAGATTCAGGTCCATATGAAGCTCAATCTTCAGCTTGAAGATAAAAAAATCATGACCACGTGATTTGTCATTTACATTTTCTAACCCCTCAGCCCATTCTCATCTTCAAGTATAAGAAAAAAAAGTGTAAATCACACAAGTTTTTCTTCCATTTAAGCCATATGCTTCAGGCAATATTGCAGTAAAACGAGAATTTTAAAATCTTTTTGGTTCAATACACATACAAACAGCATTTAGTAGGCAGAAGACAACTAGATGGAGAAAAATAACATTAATATGCCGAGTCATCCTGCATGGGCTGCTCTTGTTCTTAAATAGTCATTCATCAATGAGGCAACTTCTCACCAGGATGACATATGGTAAATCACGAAGCTTTGAGTGTCTGAGCATAATTCCTGTCTTTGTTGTGTTAATTTGACTTTTTGGGCTGTCTTGAATGTGCATAAGTAGATGTAAAATGTTATAAAAATAATTTTTGTTATTGCTGATATTGTAATAATTTTCACATAGGTCTAAAACTTATGTTTTTAGGACAGTTTCATTTCATTCTACATCAGGTTAGTTTGAAAAGGGCCAAATAGTAAGCTAAGAGCCCTATAATCTGGGATGTCTCAAGGAAAACTTGGTAGTATAATATTAATGCTATCAAAGTTGACCGAAACCAATTAACAAAAGAAATTGGAAGAAGTAACTTTCAGCAATTACCAAGATCAGCATTGCTAATGACAGAGGACGTCAATATACCATTCGAAATCAATTATTTGACTATTTTAAGCTTCCCCCAGCAAACATTGACCAAGGATGGTAATTGGGGAAGCCAAATAGATAGTGCATATTTGGGGAAGTGATTATAAGCTGTGGATCCTAAGAAAGATGACTACTATTAAGATAACAATCTAAGTACCAATAAAGTTAACTTCCCGAGAGAACATTATTAACCAAGAATTGAGTTGGCCTCGAGCTCAATTGAGCTTTAGCTTTCAAGGATTCGGATTGATTATGAAAATGAAAATGAAAGCTCAAGCATAGGCGTGAAGCCTATAGTAATTTTGCTTCAACTTTGGTAAAAAGATAAAGGATATAAATTATTAAACAAGCACAAAACAGCTAATAATTTCAACCTAATAAAATTAAATATCTAACATGGCAGTATTATAAAAAGAATAATTAGAAACTTGTGAGCCTGCTCGCACACTTACTAGTTCTACATCGAGTTTTAACTTTTAAGGATCACGTTCAGCTTGATTAAGAAAATAAAATCTCAAGCATAAGCGAGAAGCCTGTAGTAGTTTGCTTCATTTTTAGTAAAAACCTAAATGCTAAAAATATAATTATAAGCATAAAACAATTAATAATATAACCTGATCTAATTAAATACCTAATATGGTAGAATGACGAAATGAATAATTAGAAACTTGTGAGCCGTCTTGTGCACTTGCTAGCCCTACATTGAGGCTTGACCTAGTATTTGTCGAGTATCCAAGTCAGCTCAAGCTAATCAGCTCGGCCTCAACTTAGAAAGCTTGTGAGGCGGCTCATCTCACTTACAAGTTACAACTCTAAAAGATGGGCGCTGTATATAAGCCACTTGCATCAGTTTTTGTATCCATCTAATGAGAAAAAAAATGGGATTTCTTTCTTCTTTTCTGTGATCTGTCCGATTTACCATTTATTGCTTTAAAATAGTTGCTCTACATTGAGCCGAAAAATCCAAAAACTGCATAGCAACAAAAGCATTCTTGCAAGACTTCTTGACGTAAAAGCGTTGTTTTTTTTTCCTCATTATATTATGTTCTATTGGCCAAAGTCCATATATATCTTTCCTAAAAGAATAGGAGATTTGATAGAACTTGTTGTTTATACATATCTCTAAGTGGAATATCACCAACCTAGGAGGTAAATGAATCCCCTGATTCATTATCCAATAAATTAAATGCATCATAACTCTATTGTCAGTTGTCCTCAGGGGGGGCCAAGTGCCAGCTAGACAGATGATGATCACTACTAATGAGTAATAATGAATAGCATTACTCCTCTAAGTGTGATCTACGACAAATGAACAGAATCTAATAGCAATCCTCTAGTCAACCATTAATGCAGACATAAAAAAATTAACATCGATAGCCGCGAGATGGTCTACAGAATTTCCATAAATGTATTATTTTCCAAGTTTTTTAGCTGATCTTTGCAGATCAAGAACTATATAATCATTGATCAAAGCCATTAAATTGGGGATAAGTTATTCAGGTCAATAACTGCATTATCAAAGCCGCGTGATGGTCTACAAAATTTCCATAAATGTATTATATTTCAAGTTTTTTAGCTGATCTTTGCAGATCAAGAACTATATAATCATTGATCAAAGCCATTAAATTGGGGATAAGTTATTCAGGTCAATAACTGCATTATCAAAGCCGCGTGATGGTCTACAAAATTTCCATAAATGTATTATATTTCAAGTTTTTTAGCTGATCTTTGCAGATCAAGAACTATATAATCATTGATCAAAGCTATTAAATTGGGGATTAGTTAATCAGGTCAATAACTGCATTATCAAAATTTGAAAAGTTAAACAGACTAATTCACCATAAAAGGAAAGAAACTTGAAAACAATTTAAAGCATTGAAAGAAAAATCCTCAGTTAAATGAACAAGAAATTCGAATAAAAAGTAAAATTACAAAAAGTATGTCATCAAGATAAATAAAAGAACTTAAGAATTTCGTACAGTCCAAACTAAACCGGAAAATTAGATCATAACAACACAATATCTAAATAGAGAAATGCATCCAAGGAGACATTTTTAAAATCAATAATCCTTCATTACACACACATACATGCAAGTGTACACAAGATTGAAAATTAATGAGAAAAAGGAAAGGGACCTTGCGCTTGATCTCGTGGATCTGTCTTTCAGAGTCCTCGATGTCGGGCACGAATGAGCTGGGGACCCGACCCGGATCAGTAAAGATAGCAAGCCGGTAGCTGTAGATGCACATGACTGCCAAAAATGTGAAAGCGGTGGCATTCATCATACCAGGTGAGGACCCAAGTCCAACCCACTGGTCTATGAACACAAACACTGTCGACAAATAGATGTAAACAATGGCAACTGTAACCAGGCTGACGTGAAATGAGAATTTGAACCCACGAGCCATTTTTAATTTTATTATCGAATTCTATTGTTTCTGGAAAGAATGTTGGTGGAGCACCGGCGTAAGGTCAATATACGCGGCGTCTCCGGTGCGGTGGTGGAGAAAATTGGTATTGGTATTCGGGGAGAGGGGTGGGTTTTCTTGAGGTTCCACTTTCTAGTAAGTGACGCGGTGACCCGGTGGATCGGTGAACCGGTGCGAGGGTTAAGTTTTCTTACATGGGTTTGGAGTTTTCTTTATTTACCCGAAGACTAAGCTTTTATTATGTTGTCTTTACATCTAGAAGCTATCATTCTTGTTGATTTTTAAGCATTTGGTGTTCCTATTTCATTTCTTATTGGATAATTAAACTTATTTTATATAATTTTTCAATGATTTTTTTTTTGGGCTAAATAACATAATAAAAATAACAAAATATATACTACTTGTGAAAACAATATAAACCATTATTTAGTAGCGAATTCAGGAATCCAAGTGAATACGGATGACCATCCAATATAAGAATTTTCTTTTTCAACGGAGTCAGTACAGGTGGCCGCAAGGACTTGTTGAATGCTTGCGTCGCCCTTGGATAAATAGAATTAGCAATGAAACTGGATTCTAGTTGACACAATGTACATTATTGTGCAAATTTTATACTCTTGTTCAAATCCCATAATCTTATCATGGCAGATGTTCAAAAACGCTAGGAATAAAATAATATTTGTCATTAGATTGAGAGAAACCCTTCATCTGAAAATAGGCTTGCTTTGATTGTGACTCCACAGCGAAACAAGGCAATAAAATGATTAATTTCCTGTAAAAAAATCATTATGCTTACTTCAAAAGTTACATTACAAAAAGGTTGTAATAAAAGCAATACAATCCTAGTAAAACAGCTCAAAATCCCCGGCCAACGGTTGTTTCCAGGGTGGAAGGGTGCATAATCATTTGTACTAAGCTAAAGCTAAAAGTCCCTATCTTTAAGAAATCAAGAATGAATATAAAAACTGAAAAACTAGAAGAGAATGATAATAATAACAAAAAAAGGAAAATCCCAATTAGCATTTGGGAAGATCTGATGGCGGAGGTGGCAGCTTCTGATTCTGGCGCTTTCCGTCCAAGACAATCCATGCCATTTTCAGTCCCCAGCTTGTATGGACTTCCAAGTGACAATGCATGAACCATACACCTATTCATTTATCAAAATTGATGAATTTGTTATCAGTAACTTCGTAAAAATATATTATGAGATTTAAGTATCATATTGTTGTGTTAAAAAGTGTTAACAAATTAATGTACATTGTACCTGGATTGTCTGCAAGGAAGCGAATAGCAACCCACCCTCCGGATGGCACCCCAACCGTGTTTCTTTCAGCCGGATCAACCAAATTGAACTTGGCTGGATCCGTATTGGGATTGTAGTTGCCAAAGCCCTGACCTACCACGAAGAAATTGAAGCCGTGGAGGTGGAGGGGGTGACTCTCTGCACCAATTATGCTTGTATCCTGCATCACCAACTCGACTTTTGTGTTAAATGGAAGCACCGCCAATTTTGTGCCACTTGTCACCATAATGTTGGTTGGTGGAGTACCCGTGTAATTGAACTTGAATGGCGGATTGGTAGGAAAATCAGTGGTGTAGACTCCTTTGGATTTATTGAAGAAATGGGCTTGAAGCAGAGCAGTACTGGGCATTACAAATGACACATTGTTAACAGTAGCTGCTAACATTGTGTTATTTGGTCCCTGGCAAGTTTGGTTCTGATTTGTGCACGGGCTCAGTCCTAGTCCTATCGTGAAGAAAAAGCGCCTATCAACTGTTTGAGGGACTTTGGCTGGAAATTTCGCGTTGGCTAAGCTCCGGATTTTGTTACTGAATTTTATAGCAAAAGTTGTATCATTGAACAGAGGAAGCAGCGGTTTTAATAAGGGAAGATTATTGATTTTCTTGGTTTTGTTTGAAGGGTTATGGTATTCTAGGATTCCAGCAGTGGTGGAATTGTCAAATGAAGCAGGGCCAGTGGCATAAGGCCTAGCAGCCATAAGGAAAGTGGCATTTGGATGATGTTTTTTTGTCTTCAGAAGGACATTAGTTGTCTGTCCAGGAGTGATTAAAACTGTGTTTGTTTTAAATGGTTTAACATAGACTGCATCAGCTTCGACAACAGTGAGGTTGTGGTTAGCAATGCTGAAGAAAAGTTCATCATTGAGTGCAGCATTTATCAATCTCAAGAGGTATGTTTTCCCTGGCTTCACCTTCAGTTTAAGGGTATCTACATCACAGATAAAAACATCAAGTTTAAAATTCAACTGTGTCACCAGAAATTATACGCCAAATTTCATGTAATTGATGCAACTGCTGCATTTTGCATTACAGCATATTCTTTACCTTTAGCTGAACAATTGTACAAGGGTCCCAGAAGGCCATTAATGGTGTAGGCATCGGAAATGTTTGGTGCTCCTCCGGTTTGCTGTGCTTGACTAATAATCGTCTCAGTATCAGCCTTCCACCATTCACCTATAATCCGAAAACATAGGATTACATCCTCTCAACTAATGTATAACTATAAATTAATAAGTGATGTTATCTGCCAAAATATTACCAAAAATGATGGGGACTTCTTTGTAGGGTTGAGGAAATGGATAGGGAACTCCTCTTTTCGGAAGTATTACTATTGCTCCATAAACTGTCACTCTAAGCCAAGAAATGTGGGCATGCCAAAATAAGGTCCCTCTTTGGCCAGTTACAGTGAAGTTGTACACATAACTCTGGCCAGTCTGAATTGGACATTGTGTGATATATGCCGGTCCATCAGCCCATCCGCTCCTAAGTTGTCTGATTCCGTGCCTATCATGTACGTGGGCACGTGTTTATTACAAATACTTTTAACAACTCAAAATTATATATCATCCTGAGGGAGGTAGTTTAGTATGGTTTCATACCAGTGAATAGAGACATTGTACTGAACATGGTTGACCACATTAACGATAACTCTATCACCTTCCCTTGCAGTGATAGTAGGCCCTGGAAGTTGGCCATTAACTGTCACAATGCTCTTTGTTTGGCACAACCTTGTCACATTTTGCATTTTGATCTGTAACCGCGTATAAGACATTAAACAACTAAAGATTAACATTATGTACACAAACATTTCATTAATGAATAAGGAAGCTAAAAGTAATGCAACTTGGTGCATCAAAGAATTCACTTAAAATGCGTCAAAGCACGTACATCAAATTTGTAGCGCCTTGTTATCCCAGCATGTTTGGCTAGTGCTAGCTCTACACTAAGGCACAAAATGGTAAGAACAAAGAGCAAAAGTTTAAGGAAGCTAGAAGCCATTGTGGTTTGATTGTATGATATGCAAATAAGAGAGAATGAAGTTGATTTGATGGGCTAAGAATTTCTTGGATGGGTACAGAAACAAAGAGCAAGAGTTTATATACTGAGTTAATTAGGTATTAGGGAGTTAACAGATTGACAAAATGATCTGTTTATGCTGCTGCTCCAACTGTACTTTTGAGTGATTTGTAAGTGAAATTATATGTTAAAAATTAAATGCTGCTACATAACGGATTTGACAAAGAAATCCTAAATGTCCTTATTTATTTTAACTGTCAAATATGAAATGTAAATATAAATATTTTTTCAAAACGTTTGTACAACATGATATAGATGAAGGAGTGTTCTAAATTCAAATCTCACCGTTGCTCATTTTTTAAAATTCCACGTATCATGTCTTTAATGGAAAAAAAAATCAAGCCTCTACCTAAACTTGTAGTTGAGTTAGTTCAGCACTTCAATATTAAGCTTTTAGATGATGAGTTGGAATAATCAAATATCTTGGTTTTAAGTCTCACCACTACAATTTACTAAAATTAATTTCACATATCACGCCTTAATAAAAAATTGAATTTTAATTATGATTTACACTTGTTAAAGAAACAGTTCAACACTTGAATCGTAAACTTTTAAACGAGGTAATTCAATATGTTTTATTCACGAAAACTTCATTTGTCACAATTGATGAAAAAGCAATTCACAAATTGTTTTGTAATAGGTTGAGTGTAAACAAAATGTATAAAATGTGTTCATGTTGATGGAAAAGGATTGATGTCCATACTGAGACAATACATTGCTACCTAGTAGCCTTCGATACCCTATCACCAAACGTTTAAGCTAATTAAGGTGTTTATAACCCCCACTTTGTTGGCTGTCGGATTCTAATCTTGGAAATTTTCAAGCTACTTTGATGTATACTTTTATGAAATTATAAATTATTATTATGAAATGTATACTAGGCACGATCTTAGGTTTGGACCCAAAATGATTAAACCCAAACGAATTAAAAAATGGTGAAAGGTTGTAATAAATAATGGTTGACCCTTAAAAAATATGAGTACTGAATTGGTTTTTTAATAATGCTGTCAACAACTTCTCGATCCTCAAAAGAGAAGTTGAATCGAAGTTGCACAGTTCTTGAACGAAACACTATTTGTCAACATTTCAGCTAGATTTTGTATTTTCTTACATCTTCTTAAATATCAAGATTTCATCCTCCAAAGTCAATCATGAAGTGCCGACAATTCTGTATATACTTCGTCATTGCATGATGAACACGATTCTTTACCAAGTGAATAAGCACTCTGGCTGGCACAATGTGACACACTCATCCCATGCTTGTGATCCAATTCTTTCAAGAAAGAGTGCAATCATACCATCCAAGTCAACAATATCCCGTTCCATGTCAGTGTCTACACAACCTTCTAATCCTGAGCTTCATTTTCTGAAATATAGGGCTGAATCTGCAGTATCTCTTAAGTACTTGAGAATCAATTTTATTGCATCCCAATGTTGGTTATCCTAATTGCTCATATATCTACTCATAATTCCCACTGCATATGTTATGTTCGATCTCGAACACATCATGGCATACATAAGATTGCCAATAACAAAGGCATAGTAACCTTAATCATGCAGGCTTGCTTCTTTTCTATAGAGGATAACTGCTCATTGGAAGTCTAAAGTGACTAACCAAAGGAGTACTCATTGGTTTTGTGTAATCCGTTCTGAACCTACATAGCACCTTCTTCACACACTCTTCGTGTGACAATTCAAGATAATACTGTCCCTATTAATTCTCATCCTAAGGATTTATCTTGTAACACCCAAATCTTCATTGCAAACTCCTTAAATAACCCATTTTCAACTTATCTAGTTCTTGTTTGCAAATGTTGGTAAATGGTTTTATAGTGGTGAAATGGGTCAACTTAAGCCCAAATTTCAGTGGTCCCGCGCCTTATTTTTAACGGGACCTAGCATATTCATGTTCTACTCCGTAAGAGGATTAACGTGATATATTTATTTATCGAAAAATCATTTAGTATTGAATGAAATATTTAATGTCTAAGTAACCTAATTGGAACTATTAAATAGTGAAGAATTTGATTTATTGAAAAATTTCCATACACTTGTCCCACATAGGAAAATTATGAAATTTTGGTGTGGTTTATATAGTGTAAGTTTGAGAATTGGGTTTGGACCCCAAGGGGTACTAATAGTCTTTAGAAGGGGGGAGCCCTATATCCTATGGGATTTGGTCCAAACCCCACGCGCGAGCCGCTGCCGTCCTACCAGCCGGTTCGTGTACGAGTGCGGGTGCCTCCTTGTACTATATTATTTTTTTGGACAAAATTTATTTAATTTTGGATAAAATTCTTAGGTACTTAATAAAATTAATTTTTATTAATGGGCTTGTTTTCATAAACATTATTTTGGATGGACTGTTAACTAAATAATTAACATCCAACTTTAACTGAACCATGGTGCTTGTTCGGATTTTTGGGACTTGTCTGAACAGTAGTGACTTTTCTGAAGAGGCTTGAAAAATGTTCGAATGACCACGAATAATTCTATAAATTGCCAGCCACACTGCCAAAATAATTACCCCATTTTCATTGCAAATATTCTCTGCGTTGAATCTCATCCGCCCTCTCTTTCGTTCTGATATTCGTTTCGAAGAAAATATATTTCGTTGAGTTCGTTGGAACTCCTGCAGATTGCCGTGCTGCTTTCGTAGGAGACGAAATTCGTTCTATCCTAGGAAACAATTACTAGACGCCTTTAGTACCTTTTGAAGGCAGCAAATTCGTTTTAAGGAAACATCGTGAAGTCGGTGGGCTCAAATTAATTTTTCAGATTCTGTTGATCATACTGTTACTCTGTGCAAATTTCATTAAGCTAATTATGTCAGATTGTCTTGAAGGAGATACTCCACAAACAACAGCTAACATTTGCAATCAACATGCCATCATGATAATATAAGAGTTACCATTTTTCTTTAAATAATAGCAATGAGCTATACGAGTGTCATGGGGCTTGTTAAGATCATACAAACTCTTTTGAAGTCTGCACAACATTCTCTTCTTTTAATATACTATGGAATCTTATAGTTGCATCATGTCATTTTTTCTCTCAAAATCACCATGAAAAAAAGATTGTCTTTACATTCAACTCTAGGTGCAAGTCTTCCTTAACCACTAATCTAATTACTACTCTAATTATGGTTAATTTCACCAATGAGAGAAAATCTCAGCTTAGTCTGAAAGCCCAAAAATAACTAACCAGTAAGGTGTGAATTGTTTTTAAAATTTTTTCAAAGAATTAATTTAAATCCAACCAAGTAAAAACTAAACAGATTAATTCAAATAATAAGTGCAAATATGAAAACGATAAATAAAAGGGAAGAAATGATGCAAATGATATAATTATGGAGGTTCGATCCTAATTAATGATCTACGTCCTCTGTTACCAAGCTTCCCGACACCTTCAATGCCTTTTTACTAGATTGATTAACTTGTGGTTCAACCCAACCCCTTATAAGCTTCTGGTGACTTACAAACAAGGAATACCGATCCTTAACAACATTGAACTTTACGAGACCTCAATAAAATCCATACTATTGAGTTTTATTGGACCTCAATATGATTTACATCTATAACAAAATAATTTTACAATAAACTCATTTCTTGATAAATGATACAAATGAATTAGGAACTAAGAGAGGCTAACACTTCAATGAATAATAACAAATGATAGCTCAAGTGTTAGATGAAAATTTTGATGAATATGATAATTAAAAATTAGACTCAATTAATCAAAGTTTTTCAATGAGAAAATGAAGAAAAATTAAATGTAATCTAAGTTCAAAAATATTTTCAAAATATTTTTATTTTTTAATGAATGATAGCAATAAATTAAGTTTTAAGATAGAGATGAATTTTTTTGATGAATATGATAATGAAAAGTTTGATTCAATTAATCATAATTTTCAATATGAAGAAGTGAAAGAAACATAGATGCAATGTTAGTTCAAAACCTTTTTTCAAAATTTCTCTCTCTTTTATGAATGATAAAAATAAGTTAAGAATAAAAAGAGAGATAAAGAACTTTGATGAAGATGAGGAAAAGAGCTCGAATCAATTAAAATTTTTGATGTCTGAATCAGAAAACCAATCGGATGTCCACCTTTGGATCCAGACGACCAAAATAGCCATTATGCATATGAATTTTAATGGCAAAAAATTTGAGTGTTGTATCATTCGGACGTATGTCTTTCACGAATTTATAGAGAGATTTTGCAAACTTTTCTGGGGATTCGGACGACCAATTGGATGAGGATCGAGATTTCTAACAATTTTGATCCGATTTGAATATTTTTAACCCCTTTTGATCTGATTACGGCCGAATTTTCAGTTTTTGATCCCGTTTGATCTGATTTGAATATTTTGACTAATGTAGACTTTTGGAAGGTATTTCTAACAAATTTTCAAGGTAAATGATATTTTAAAAATATGACCTAAGTTCAAATATCATTTTGAAAATAATTTTACTTTTGGTCTAAACATTTTATGCAAGTGATAATCAAAATAACTTTTAGTGCATAAAATATATTTTTGAGCTTTTATCGTTCATTACTAAAGATATATCAAAGTATTGGTACCTTTAGGATCTATTCTCAACCCATCCTTATACATGACACTTTCATTGAAGATCACATCATTACTCTCGATAACCTTAATATTTTGATCACCCTAGAAACGATAACCAAATTAGTTATTTACATACCAATAAAGAAACACATTTTTGATTTAGCATCAAACTCGCATTAGAATCAATGTGAATTTATGAAACACAATCAAACACTTTTAAGTACGAAAGATTTACCTCTTTACCGGTCCGCACCTCCTCTAGTATTCTTCAGTTCAATGGTGTTGAATGACCTTTATTGATCACATAAGCTGCACTGTTGACAACCTCAATTTAGAACATCTTTGATAACTAAAACATGTAATCTCATACTTCTAGTACACTGTTTAAAGTTCTATTCAAACCATTTTTTTAGAGTTCCTGCATTGGTCTTCTTCATCTTGATTCCATTATCATCACAATAATCTTTGAAATTATCATCTACATATTTTCCCCATTATCTAACTGCAAACATTTCATCTTCATATCTATCTCAATTTCAACAATTGCTTTCAATATCTTGAAGGCATCAAAGACATTAGATTTATTCTTTAGAATATAAACTCATAAATTTTTGCTCGAGTCATCAATAAATAATACATAATAATTGGAACCTCCAAGTGAAGTAATAGTTGAAGGTTCCCATACATCCAAATGAATTAACTCCAATTCTATAGTTTTTGACTCCCTTCCGATTTTACACAAGCTAGACCTTTTCTGCTAGCTAAAAATACAACATTCACACAAATGGCGTTCAACAATTTCATCCCTTGTAGCTTTCCTTTAGATTGAATCACTTCCATCCCGTTCTACTTATGTGCCCTATCATATAGTGCCATAAATCAGATTTGACATCCTTAAACTGACATTACCAATCACGAAAATATCCATAGGTTTTCCATTAGTAAGATATATGTTTCCATAATTTCGAGCAACATAGTTCTCCATAATCTCACGATGTACAGTGGTGTAAAAAATGCTCCCGAATCCACAATCTAAGAATTAATAGGACCGTCAACCAACAAGAGTAAAGTATTTGTACCTCTTCTATCAATGCACTATCGTGATTCTTTTCTTCATTCTACTTCGGTTCTCTACAATTCTTCTTCATATGATGAGTATGATCACAATTTCAGCATTTTATATTCTTTCTGGACCCGTACTGACTTCTACAATTTCTCCACTTTCAACCGTTGTCTTCATTGAATTTTTTATATTTTTTAATTATTATTATTATTTTTTATCAAAATCACTATCCCTATGTAAGAATTTAAAGTGAAATGAGGATGATGATGAGCTGATAATACAGCTGAATGAACGTGAAGAAGAATTCTGATAAGGTTGGAATTAGATTCAATAATTCATCTTACAATCAACTTCAATACAAGAGCTAATAAATAGAAAAGACAAAGGGGTAAAAGAGTAAGGACCTATCCTAACAAACTACTCAACAAAAGGAATATTGTGCACCTAACCATGTGCAATGCAACCTGATGGCAGGACAGCTGGATGATATGCTAGTCTTCTTATTGATATGCTAACCGGATAAGCAAGTTATTTGATAAGAAAACTACATTATACATTTTAACAGCCCCCCTCAAGGTGGAGAATAGATATTTTCTATTCCCATCTTGGACAAATGTGATCTCAGAGTGATGGAGGATAATGCTTTAGTAAAGAGATCTGCGAGTTGTGACTGAGTGTTAACATAAGAGGTGCAGATGTGTCCAGCTTCAATCTAATCCCTGATTAGGTGACAATCCAGCTCGATATGTTTGGTTCTTTCATGAAATACTGGGTTGGAAGCAATGTGCAATGCCTCTTGATTGTCACAATATAGAGTAACTGGTGTGGAGTGATCAATTCTGAGGTCTTTTAGGAGATACTTTAACCATGTGATTTCACAACAAGTGCTAGCCATGGACTTGTACTCTGCTTCAGCAGATGATCGAGATACTACGCTTTGTTTCTTGGATTTCCAAGAGATCAATGAATCTCCAAGAAAAACGCAGTAACCAGTAACTGATCTTCGAGAATCTGGGCATGATGCCCAGTCAGAATCACAAAAAGCTTGAACTTTTAATGTGGATGAAGATGAAAATAAGAGGCCTTGTCCTGGTTCCATTTTGAGATATCTCATTACTTTGTGAACTACTGCAAGGTGTGTGTAAGAAGGGGCCTCCATATACTGGCTAAGGTTTTGAATAGCATAACATATGTCTGGTCTAGTTAAAGATAGATACATTAGCTTTCCAATTAATTTCCTGTAAACTGTAGGATCAGGCATTGGCTTTCCCGTGTCTTTTCTCAATCTCAAATTCTGATCCATAGGTAGTTTAACTGGTTTTGCCCCAAGTAGTCTTGCATCAGCTAGCATGTCTAAAGTGTATTTGTGCTGAGAAATGACAATTCCCTTGTTTGATCCGCAACTTCAATGCCAAGAAAATACCTTAGATCGCCTAGTGCTTTGATTTTGAACCTGCTGCTGAGGAACTCTTGAATTGTATTTATTTGGTTCAAATCAGACCCTGCTATTACTATATCGTCTACATAGACAAGCAAGGCTGTGAAAGAATGATTTGTTATCATTGTGAAAAGACTGTAATTAGCTTTTGATTGAGAAAACCCAAAGTCTATAAGTGCTGCAGAAAATGTGGAGTACCACTGCCTTGAGGCTTGCTTCAGGCAGTATATACTTTTCAATAGCCTGCAAACTTGGTTGGAAGTTCCTTTCGTGTAGCCTGGGGGTTTTTGCATATATACCTCTTCATGTAAAACTCCATGTAGGAAGGCATTGCTTACATCAAACTGCTTGAGATGCCAATTCTGGATTGCAGAGACAGCTAGTAAACATCTAACAGTAATAAGCTTTGCAACGGGCGATAATGTTTCATTGTAATCTATTCCCTCTATTTGTGTATATCCTTTGGCTACAAGCCTTGCTTTGTGCCTCTCAATGCTTCCATCTGAGTTATGTTTTAGTTTATATACCCATTTACAGCCAATTGCTACTTTTCCTGGTGGGAGATCAGTGAGATTCCAGGTTATATTTAACTCAAGGGCCTCTATTTCTGAGTTCATTGCCTTGCACCAATTAGGATCATTCACAGCTTGGTGATATGTGCTGGGTTCAAAGTGTGTACAGATGGAGGTTGAAAAAGCTCTAAACTGAGGTGATAACTTGTGATAAGAAATGGTATTAGAAAGGGAAAATGCGTTACCTGCAGATGCTTTAGACCTTCTCTTGGAAGCAGATTGGGATGACTGAGTTGATGTGGCCTGATGACAGTGGAAATCTTGTAGGTATTGAGGAGCTTTCCTGACCCTTGTAGACCTTCGAGTGATGGGTGATATGGGAGGTGGTGTTTGAGGATTATTTTCAGGTGTAGGATTGTTTGAAATGGTTTGATCAGGTGTATGTGCTACAGGTGAGTGAAGTATGGTGTCTGATGTAGGTTCACTGATAATATCAGGAAGTGGCTTTGTAAAGACAAACTCAGTTTCATCAGTTTGTTTTTCAGCTTGTTTGTAAGGAAAATAAGTCTCATGAAATGTCACATCTCTAGATATAAAAATGGTTTTTGTTTGCAAATCCATCACTTTATATCCTTTAACTGCAAAGGGGTAACCTAAGAAAATGCATTGACGCCCTCTAGGATCAAATTTCTTTCTTCCATGTGTTAATGTTGAAGCATAACAAAGGCACCCGAATGTTTTGAGGTGAGAATAGGCGGGTGCGCATTGAAAGAGTATTTCAAATGGTGATTTGCCTTGTAGCAGAGGTGTGGGGATTTTGTTTACCAAGTATGTTGCTGTGAGGATGAACTCATTCCAATAGAATAAAGGGAGACCTGACTGAAATTTTAAAGCTCTAGCAACATTCATTAAGTGTTGGTGCTTCCTTTCAACCACTCCGTTTTGTTGAGGAGTCTCAACACAAGTTCTTTGATGAATGATCCCTTTTAAGTTGTAAAAATCAGTCAATTTGAATTCAGGTCCATTATCACTTCTTAAGGTTTTAACTAAGGTCTGAAACTGATTTTCTATCATTTGAATAAAAGTTTTAATGGAGTGATCAACATCAGATTTCTTTTTAAGCATATAAACCCAAGTCGCACATGAATAGTCATCAACAATTGAAAGGAAATATTTAGACCCATCATGAGCTGTAGTGGGGCAGGGACGCCATATGTCACAATGTATAATTTCAAACAGTTGCTTAGTCTTATGTGATCTTATAGGAAATGGATTTTTATGTTGCTTTGCCAATGGACAAATGAAACAAGGAACATTGTTGGTATTTTTGTAGTGGGAAATAACAGAAATATCAGAGATAAGCTTCATTCTAGAGTCTGATATGTGTCCTAAACGGTAGTGCCATAAGTTTGGTTGAACATCAGAATTGATAACAGAGGTCGCAGTAAAACATTGCCTAAGGTTAAGGGCTGATAAGGTGGTCATGAGTGCTGTAGATGGAACCTTGTGCAGTAGCAGTCGATATAGGCCATGCCACACTTTACCCTTCCCAATCGTCTTCCAAGATAAAAGGTCCTGTACATAACAAGCATCAGACATAAATATTAGGCAACAAGGAATCTGCTTAGTCAATTTCTTGACAGATAATAAATTGAAATGGAAGTTAGGAACACATAAAACATCTTTGAGAAGTATAGAATTCGTGACTTGCACCACACCAGTATGTGTGACTGGAACAATCTCACCAGTGGACAACTTAACTGAGAGTGAGGCCTTTGATTTAATGGAAGTAAAGAGACTGGTGTTACAGATCATATGGTCTGTTGCACCAGTGTCAATAATCCATGGGATGTTATTAAAATTTTGAGAGTGTGTGGGTGTAAAAGATAGATTGGCTGCTTTACCAGATAAATCAGATTGAGGCTTAGCTTTTGAATGATCAATGGTTTGCACATGTTAACCGAATGAGTGTTCTGTGAATTTTCTTTGGTTCGAAACAAGGCAAGAAATTCTTCATATTGTCCATTGGTTAGAGAAACTGGCCTCTCACTTTCTTCTTCTATTATACTTGATTGATTTGCAAAACTTTCATCCCTCATTTGGATCTTGTGCAGCTTGTGATTTGGAGGATAACCTCGCAGTTTAAAGCATTTCTCCATAGTGTGTCCAATCATGTTGCAGTGCGTGCAAATATGAGGCTCAATGTTTCCTACCTTGAAGCATTTATCTAAGCTGTGTCCAGGGATTTTGCAATGTGTGCAATATGGTTTATCCCTCTTACCAGTGAAGTTTGATTTTCCATAGCTGATAGTCCTGTTATCTCCATAGGTTTTTCTAGTTGCCATTGCAATGGCTTCATTGTTCACAACAGTTGAGGTAACCTGTCTCTGTCTCTCTTGCTGCTGGATGTAGGAAAATACTTTGTTTACCGGTGGAATAGGATCAAGCATCATAACTTGAGCCCTTGTATTGTCATAAACTTCATTTAGCCCCATTAAAAACTTAATTACACAGTCACGTTAATCATTTTCTTGCTTCAGATCTGCAAGTGCTTTCTTCAGTTCATATATTCTAGGTCCATTTTGTTGGGAGAATCGATCCTTGAGTTCAGGCCATATCTCATTTGCCTCATCCATGAAGGCAACACTGGATCTAAGAGGGGGGAAAATCACATTTTGAATCCAAGACACCACCATATCATTACATCTCTCCCACGGATCAAAGGAGGTGCTATTTGGTCTTGGCTTAGGCAGTGTTCCATTGATGAAGCCAAGCTTGTTTTTAGCTCGGAGTGCTCGCCGGAGTGCTCTTGACCAGGTAGGATAATTTTCTGTAGTTAATGGATCTGTAACAAGAATGGCTCCTGGATTATCTGAGTTTTCTAATTTGTATTAGTCAGAAACATCAGAAGTTTGGACTGGAATTGGGGCTGCGTTTTCACTAGTAGCAGAATGCATTTCAGCAATGGTAGTCATTGCTCTGATACCATGTAAGAATTTAAAGTGAAATGAGGATGATGATGAGCTGATAATACAGCTGAATGAACGTGAAGAAGAATTCTGATAAGGTTGGAATTAGATTCAATAATTCATCTTACAATCAACTTCAATACAAGAGCTAATAAATAGAAAAGACAAAGGGGTAAAAGAGTAAGGACCTATCCTAACAAACTACTCAACAAAAGGAATATTGTGCACCTAACCATGTGCAATGCAACCTGATGGCAGGACAGCTGGATGATATGCTAGTCTTCTTATTGATAAGCTAACCGGATAAGCAAGTTATTTGATAAGCAAACTACATTATACATTTTAACACCATAGTCTCAACATGTAGGATATAATTTAATATTGCCTTCACAATGTCTTCTACGGACTTCGTCAATAAGAATAGTGTCCTGAACATTACTAAATCTTAGTTTCACATTGCCTATGGAGCTACCAAGCTATTTTTAGTGATGCCAATAGGATTAGTGCGCATGCCTTATCATCAAATTTAATATCAACTGAGACTAACCAATTGATAATTGTATTCAATTTATTGAGATGTTATATTGTTGGAACACCTTTAGTCTTCTTCAAATTGAATACATCAGATGTACTTTGTTACATGTAGATGAATTCTTATACATATTGAACAATACCTTTATCACATATTACCGTAAGCTTCTTCGCATCACATGTGACTAACATTTTTCAACAGTGTTAACCGTATAACACCCTACACATGACGATCAAGGAGTTTTAACTCATCGTCCTTCATTCCATTCATCTTCTCATTCAAAAGAGGATGGTGCAATTTTTTACTTCGAAGATAATACTTGGTCTGCATCTTTGACGTTCATTCTTTTTCATCCATTGTTTTCAATCAAAACCAAAGGCCCTGATATTGTTGATAATTAGAAACTCTAATTCTATACAACAGAGAGCAATTAAATAGGAAAACGAAAAATATACACACAAGAACACAAAACTTTTCTAGAGATTCGTCTTAAAGTAAGACTCCGTCCTCTTCTATGTTGAAACAAGTTTATGAGAGAAAGTCACATACCATATTTTCTTTAACCCCTCTCTCTTTTTGATAGTAATACAAAACTCTAATGAGTGACTCTCTATTTATAATACAAATTAGGATAAAATCGAAATTACAAGTGTAAAATTTTTAATTATCTTCAATGAAACTGTGGTCCATAATCCTCGCTCCCCTGAGAGGGGCTTCATGCTCTCCTTCCATTCCCACGATGACCTCACCGCAATGGTCATTCCATTTATTGGCTCCACAGAGGAAATAATTAGGCTCCACTTAACACATGATAAGGTTGACCTTTTAAGATACAACCTCAAGCCTCAATAATCAATTAATAATAACTTCAAAAGCTTAAAGAATCCTAACACTAAATTGTATAATTATAAAAATATCAAAACAATTCAGTAATGCAGTCATCTTTTCTTTTTATTATTTTCTTCCCAACCTTTGAATGTATGATGAGATTGTGATAATGCGTTTTACACACTTATTTAAGACATAAAATATGGACAATTATTGGTCACTACATTGAAATATGGCTTAATTCTATATAAATTGTGTTTTGTAGGATAACATTGATGTACATGGTGGAATTTAGGAAAAATGAGCGAAAAATGACTAAAATATAAGAAAACCAAAGTTCAGGGACCAAAGTGTAAATAGTCAAAAGTTGACCCAGGAGACGAAACAAAGATGTGAAGGAGTTAAAAACCAATAGAGCAAATGAATGAAGTGTTGGAAGAAGAAAAAAGTGAGAAAAGAGATCAAGAAACGAGAAAATGGAGTTCGATGACCAAATTGCAAAGAATAGAAGTTTGCTTGAACTATGCAGTCACATAGTTCATCTTACATGCGGTCGCATGTAGTGCTTCAGAGAATTTCAAGGAAAATTTAAATGAACTATGCGGTCGCATGGAAATGTACTATGCAGTCGCATAGTACAATTCAGGAGAAAAAATCTGGTTTCATTGTTTCAATAAAATCCTTGTGGAAACAATTTTTAAGGCGTCTTTTAAAACTCTAGAGCCATCGAGACGCATTAGAACATATTTTAAGAGCTTTTGGAGGAAAAAAAAGGCAAGAACGTGAAGATCGACTCCAAGAACATGAAGATTCAATTCATGTTAAACGGGTGATGTCGATTCTTCATTATATCTTTTGTTTTCTTATTCATAACATATTATGCTAGTTTTCTTTGTACTAGGAGAATGATGAACCATGTAATATGAGTTTTTAATTTTTAGTTTTAAATACTTGACATTAAAAACACGTTTTTGAATATTGAATGATTTATATGATTTTCTTTTTTCCATAATTATTGTGTACGGTAGGTGTGTGAATTTGGTAGCCTATTTTATGCATTCAAAAGAAGGAAAATAAGTTCGACATATATAAATTGTCATAAGGTCCGATAGGGGATAAAAATATATCGCCATACTCTATGTGAATATTTAAGTGTTCATAAAAATTCATGCACTTTTATATGTTCACATCCATCATAGAAATATAGTTGGATTGTAATGCCCTGAACTCTAATAACCCAACGCGTTACCAAGAATGCGTTCTTTAACGTTATTCTCTAAAAATACGAGATTTAAGAAAGTTTCTAAATTAGAATTTATTTACTTAAACTATATAATCATAACATTTCTTTTAAAACATATAAACTTAAAAAAAAATACGGAACAAAACAATCTGGAAGGAGTTGTTTTAAAAAAAATAGCAAGCTGAAATAGTTTTCTACAATTACACGATGAGTTTGCAAAATATTATTTGACCGAGCAAACATTGACAAAAAATTTATGAAATTTTACATAAAATTATAAGACTCATATAAGTAAAACATATAAAAATTCGGATTCTCGACGACAACGTTTGAAGCACGAAATTATTTTCCAACAAACTGGTTTGTGTTTCCCAAATTTGAGTGTCACAGTTGACTAAAATTGCTATAATAAATTCTATGGGACTCCGATCGACCATTTTCAATTGCATATGATAGATAACTCACAAATGATCATTTTCCAATTAAAAACATGCTAAAATTTCAAATATACCTACCATAGTACAATTTTAAAAACAGTGACAGAATGCTGGAATTTACTAAACACATGTCCAAATGTTAAAATGTTCCATCTCAAAACATGAATTTAAACTATAATTTTTGGGATACCCCAATGATTATTAAACATAAAAGTGATAATCTAAAACATAAGAAATAAGTTTCTCTAAAAATTTAATATGCCATTCATGCCAAGCCATCGCACGATCTCCGATTACTCTAAAAATGTTAAATAGGAGTGAACATCTCAAAGAAATACTTAGGAGGCTACACATACTATATGAACATAATAATCATTTAATCATGCATCCTTACGTATTGTCTTCATAAATAAGCAAATCAATGATCAAACGATCTACTTAAAGCTCTGATGAGCCTCTAAGACCATCAATTAAACATATAATCTCTTAAAGTTCTGAATGCGGATTATTCTGTTGATGTTGTCCTCATTGTGCAAAATTCACTTGTTCCATACATTGTGCCAGAATAGGACAATCTGTTGTATTATGATTTGCCCTACACTTTTCACAATATGGCTTCTTAGCTTGTGCTGCATTGGCTATCTGTGATATGCTCTCCACCTTATGAAATAATGAATCAATCTTCGTAGATAAAGCTGAGCAAGCATCCACCTCGTATACACCTGACGCTTTCTTTTGAACAACTCACTCGGAAGCCGACATGGTTGAAGTTGTAGTCAATGTCTCGAATAATCTCAAAGCTTCGTCAATTATCTTTGTAGATAAGGAGCCGTTAGACGAAAAATCCACCATACTTTTGAACGATGGAAGCAATTTCACATAAAAATATTGGACCAGAGTCCTTTACTAATATCGTAATGAGGATACTTTCAAAGCATGTTCTTGAAACTGTTTCAAGTTTCATCAAAAGATTCTGATTCACTTTGACGGAAGATAGATATGTCATGCTTCAACTTTGCTATCTAGGTCGGTGGGAAGAATTTTGCGCAGAATTTTTGGGCTAGATCATTCCACGTGCTGATACTGGTGATGGCTTGAGAGTCTAACCACTCAAGTGCTTTATCACGTAAAGTGTGTGGAAACAACCTCAGTCTAATAGCATCGTCTGAAATACCTTGATATCGAAAATGTTGACACATCTCCAAGAATCGAGATACGTATGTATGTGGATTTTCTTTAGCTCTAGTGACACACCCTACTCATGATAAAGCTAATGGACCCAGAGTGTGACGTGCACCGATGACAGATACCAACTAAAAGTTGGACCCCACCATCAAGGCTACTACAATTTGGATTAGCTAACCTGTAAACAATTTTATACAACTCCCAACAATAATATCTGGTATGCTGTTGTAGGCACTCAAAAATAGTCCTTAAATATCTAAAACTAATGTGGTAGTGGAAGTAAGGGTCGATCTCACGAAGAGTGTGCAATTCAACAATTTATGCTTCGTATAACGATTGAGGGGGTTTTTGTTTATAACGAAATCAATCTTATAATGAATAACAATGTAAATTAGTGAGTTGTATTAAATAAATGAAACGAGTCTTGATCAAAGTCAACTTCCACCATTGTAGATTTATAACTATTCATCAATCCACAAAGAATAATCAATTCATATTCACAATATTATCGTTGGAATACATTCCTATTTTTCCTTAATTTTAGTTAATCAGAAACCAGTGTTCTAACTAACCCTAATTATCAAATAATCTCAGACCAGCGCTACAGATTCAATTTAATAACAACTTTAAATAATAGAGAAATCGATGAATTAGATAATACAAACACCAGTAGTTGCATTCAATCTATTTAAACATTCTTCTTAAGATTCAATAACCTATATCGCAGAAAATTATCAAATTCTAGAGCTTCACAAGTTAAATGATTCAAACAATTACGGATTTGAGATTTAACTTAGCTATAGATTCCAATATATGAAAACTAATAAATATTTTAGCAATTAAACATGACAATCATGAAATTATGTATAGAAGAATATTCAATACTGAAAAAATAAATTAAACAATGAAAATAGGTGGATCTCATAGTTATAATGTTTTCCAAGGCTTCGGTATCCTTCAATCAAGCACCAAGAGTTAGTTACATATGATAGAACTAAGAAAAATAGAGAGAAAATAAGTTGGAGGTGTTCTGGTGTCTTTTTTGTCCGTTCTAGGGTTGATAAGTCGTGCAAGATATGTTACCAAATGAGTTTGAGTCGTAGAAGGAAGTGGAATTTCGGGTCCAGAAACCATGCGTACGCATAATTAAATTTTTGCGTACGCACAGTGCACTAAAAATAACCTCAATAATTATTTCTTGGCATCGTCTGTGCGTATGCACAGTACAAAATTTTCATGTCGAATAGCTTTCAGTGTTTTGACCATATCTTCCTCTCCTAATGTCCAATTGAGGTGATTTAAGATGCGTTGAAAAGCTAACTCAAAGAGCTACAACTTTGATTTAGATATAATAGTCCAATTCGACCGTTTTCCATGTAGAAAATGGGTCCCAATATGAGACTAAAAATCGGTACAAAACTCTTCAGCTTGAAAGTTGATGTTTGATAATGTCTTAGTTATATTTCATCCATTTGACTTTTTTCTTCATCCAATTGACCTCTAACACTCTCGAATATTCATCACAAGGTTGGAAACAAGTTTATAGTATTTGCTCTTTAGTGCCTGAACTTTTATTTTCTTCCATTTTTGGTCATTTTCCCATTATTTCTTCCAAATTACGCCATATCCATCAAATTGCCACCTAAACAAAATATGAGAATATTAAGTACATTTAGACATAAAATAGTCATATGAGCGCATTAAATAAAGATGTAAAATGTGTATTTTACATTCCTATCAATATCATATCAATGCTAATTCATAATTCACTTCATTAACACCAAAAGTATGACACAGTATAGAGATAAGTTGAATTCTCAAATTTTTACTATGAAAATAACATCATCTGAACATATGGATGCAAAATACATAGTAAGCCCATCTAACTATCTACAAGTGATGTGGAATGACATCCAAAAATGAACACGTGTCCCAAAACACTAACTAAAGTGAGTTATACTAGCTAACTTCATCGGTGGCTTTGACTCCAAAATCAAGGCTCAACTCTACAAGATTCTCAAAAACACAACTGCTACCTGATAAGGAAATAGTGGAAAAATATATGAATTGATAGCTCAGCGAGTGGAGAAGTTCAAAAATAATTATACTTTTCCATTTACACATTTTTATCAACATCAAGTTTACATCATTTAACAGTCCACATTATAACATATAATGATGATACTAAAAAAAGTGAGACGTCCTCATAATACTCAAAAGTATCACCTCATAACCATGATACAATCATCAACTAAAATCTATACCATCATCTCATCACATCAAATGTATCAAGAAATCTACCAAAAATGTACTCTCTGACTGAAATCTATAATTTGGTCATACGCGCGTAGACTGCCCCTTAGGTTTAACACTCCCGACATGGGCATCAGGCCCCCTTAGTGAACGAAGGTGGGTTTCAAAGACCTCTCATAATCAATACTAGAACACGACCAAAGCCCCTTAGTGAACTACATGTACAAGGTCAGACCCCTTCATCCACAGTCAAGACCCCTCAGTATAGTATAGAACACAGCCATGCCCCTCAGTGAATTAGAATAAATATATAGTTATGTATACTTTTCTGGTCAATCTCAATATCACATATGTCTCACATTTCAATTCACAATTAATCCATATAAAGTCTTTGAAAATTCCACATATACCATAATGAAATAATATTTCCACATTAATCATGTAATTGGACAAATAATTCACATAATTATATAAAAATGTATAATAATATAATTAATTATTAATACTTGGAAAAATATTTAAGTTTTTCCCCTCACAAGCTATTTACGGGGTGATTAGCTTGACTGATAAGCTGTCTTGGTCTCTTCGCTACCTCCTGATATAATAATAAATTTATTCGAGTCAAAACTCAATTCACAATTTTAATAAGAATAATAGGATAACCATTTCACTTCTCTTTAATAATTTACCCACTAATCACTACATATATCAAATTCATTACTCACTCACCTTATACATATACAACCCCCATACATAATTTAATCCAATATCTAAACTTTCATATTTATCATTTAGTTTCATTCAACTTGGAAAAACTGGAAAAAAAAACAAAGGTTTGATAAAAACAACACTAAAATCCCAAAATATTGAAATCTGGCATTAGTTTCTGTATGTAGAAAACTGTCTCCAAAACCAATGACAAAAACAATACTTTCTGGGTAGAATTTCAAAAAATAGCATCTGTAATGATTTTTTTTCGAAAATTGCTAATTTCTTTTGGAAAATTCCAACCTTAAATCCTTATTTTAAGTATTTAGTATCATATACTCAAACGAAGATCAAAGAATATGTCTTTATTTCACAAACCCATTTCAAAGTCCCACTTCCTTAAACATCAATCTTCAATTAAACATTTCTTTGCAATACTCCTATTTAAAACCTCAAATAAACATTAATAATTCCTCATTCGTGCTAACTTCGAATTTTAAAAAAAATCCATAAACCCTAAAAGAAGTAATTTCACATTCTTATATTTACCTTTCTAAATTAAATGAAGAATGTAAGAAATTGAGGATCTAACTTTGTAGAATTGGAACCTACCTTTTCCCCAATTTTTCTTCCTATTTTCCTTTATTCTTTTTCTTCCTTTCCTTTTTTTCCTCTCCATGGTTTGGTCTTTGTTTCTTTGCTTCACTCCAAAGAAATGAGCAAAATGGAGGGATAAAGTCAAGGGTAAATGGATAACTATAGCAAAATTGCAAGGTCAAGTCCTCAATCTTCATACAAAATCATATTTAGTCCTTTCATTTCTAATAATGTAAACTAACTCCCTAGATTTCTTTATATATTATTTATAGCCTATCAAGTATTAATAATTACCAATTAGACCACATAAACATCATTTATTCAACTTAATTGTTATTATAGTTTGACTTTCACTATAAATGGATGAGGTGTAATATCTACCATACAACTGATGTCCATTCTGGAATAGATGTATAAAGTTAGTCTTCAGTTGGAAATTAGGTTGTCCAAATAGAGGGTAGATAATGATGGATTGACTCTGAATGATCAGCGGTGTCATAAAATCCCTAACAAGCACATTTCCCTCATCAATAGCTTCCTCTTCATTACCTGAACTACTTGATTGTTTTACGGGTTAGCCACTCGTACTTGCTATTTTTGGTCTTTTTGTTGTGCTACTCTTGTTTTCCTTTGCCTACAATGAAAGGTGCATTCAATTTCTGGATCAATTGGAAGCAATTCACCGTCTAGCGACCTTCACATACAAGAGTTAAAAGAAAGACAATAGTAGCACTTAAATAACTAAAGTGAAATGAAATAAAAAAATGTTCGAATTAGTATCGAGGTAAATAAAATCAAATTAAACTGAATCCCCGGCAGCTGTGCCAAAATTTGTTCACGAAAATATATTTCGAATTCGCCGCAAGTGTACGGTTTGTTAACAAGTAATAAAATAGATCTTGAGTCTAAGTATTGTCCCACGGAGATTGATTAATTCATATACACGATAGAGGTATATACTAAAGAGAGTTCATATACACCAAGAGTTAAGGAAACCATTCCTATCAATCTTTACAAGCCTCCTATTCCATTCCCACAAAGGTTGAAGAGACACTAGACCAACAATTTGAGAAGTTTTTGGATGTACTAAAGAAACTCCACGTCAATATCCCGTTCATAGACGCAATACGCTAGATTCCAAGCTATGCTAGATTCATAAAGGCCATGATATCAAAGAAAAAGCTTCCGAAATTTGTTATTGTGGCACTAAAGAGGAGAATAGTGCAAGATTACAAAAGAAGCTGCCTCCCAAGCTCAAGGATCCAGAGAGTTTCATTTTACCTATTTGAATTGGAGAAGTTTGGTACTTTTAATGCTTTATGTGATACATGTGCAAGTATTATCTTAATGCTTTTATCTGTCTACAAGAAATTGGAATTGGGAGAAGCAAAAGAAACAACGATGTTATTGCAACTGACCGATAGAAGCATCACATATAGAAGAGGCAAAGTTGATGATATACTCATCAAATCTAACAAATTATTTTTTTCGACAGACTTCATTGTTCTAGACAAAGATGAAGACATGGATAGTCCAATAATCTTGAGGAGACCATTCTTAGCACCATGTCGAACTTTGATTGATATGGAGAAATATGAGATAATCTTGAGGGTAGATGATGAACAAGAAGTTTTTAAATTATATAATCCATCAAAATAACAATCAGCCCTCTACAAGTGTAATTGTATTGATGAAGATGAACTATCCATTCAACTAAATTGCTAGAAGAGAAAATCAAAATTTGGAGGAATTCTTGGTAGAGATGAGAGCCGAAAATTCAAAGTTTGGAGCTAAAAGAGGATGTAATGCTGGAAATTACAAGGGGTACAATGGTGAATTTTTTTTTGACTTGAACCACCATGAATCAACCGCTATAAATTCGAGTTACAGACTATAAATAAGCGCTTGTTGGGAGGTAACCCAACGTTTCTTCCCTTTATTATTCCGTTTTATGCATTAGATTAGAATTTTTTCATGTTTTTGATATTGAGTCATTCATCTTTTTCACAAGTCACAAAGAGTTTATGCATGATCCACACTACTTTTCCTCCATCCTTTTCACATCTACATTGATCAGGGGAGCACACATTACCTTTATTTTGGTACCTACTTTTGTTTTTGTCCTAAACTTCTACATTTAACTAAAGTTGCCACACATTGAGGACAATGTGTTGTATAAGTTTGGGGGTGGCAGAAGAATCGAAGAATTTTCATGACATCATGGTTATTCATTAATATTTTTTGTGAAACTTATCTCTTTTTGTGTGATTGTTCATGTGTTGAAAAAAAATTAGTAGTTTTTACTTATTAATATTTGCTTGTTATTTTGTGTAGTTGTGTGGGTTTGATGACCTTGCCGACGATGATGTTGAATATTGGAATAAGTATGGGCTATGAATGGTGGAAATATTGCATAATTAGATTATTCAATACTTATTTATGTGAAATTTGACATTCTTTGTGCACGACACTCATGTTTTACATATTGAGTGATTTGGCTCATTAATTAGAAAAGAGTTGAACATACTAAGTTAAACCCGAATAACCTCTATTGTATTAATCCGAAATCCATTTATAGAGTAGTTTGGAGGCGGTTGAGCTGTTACAAGGGAACATTGAGATGAATATGGATTTTGTGCATGAATCTTGTCTTGTGTGGATTGCCTATACCAATGAGACAAAGACGATGTGAATGCCTTAAATTATAGGTTTGATTTTAGAGACTGAATGTCAAAAAGAAAGGGGGCATACCATGAGTCTTTGTGTGAATAAAATAATCTTTTCGAGCATATATAACTCGACTGAATAAGTTTGTACGGGTTTAAAATCTGGTGCCCTATGATCATTTGACTTGAGAGTCATCGACCTAAAACTCACTACATAGGTTACATAGAAAGCAAATGAGAAGATGTTTTAAAAAAAAATAATAGTTCAGAAAAAAAAGAAAAAATTACATTGATTAAGCAAAATTACATTGATTAAGATGTTTTAAAAGCAAAATTACATTGATTAAGCCCCAAGACGTTTGGTTGATAGAAATATACCTTTGATACGAGGCAAATAACTTAGTTTAGTCTTAAAGGTTGAGGCAGTAAAAAATATAGGAGAATCTCGACTTATTGAAATGTGAACTTGTATAAGATTCATCCAAACTAAGATATGGTAAGAAATAAAATTAAATAAGTTCAACCTAGGATGTACCATAAGAAAATTGAGTGAAAATAATAAATTTGGGGAATGTGTACATGTTGGAATTTAGGAAAAATGAGCGAAAACGGATTAAAATGAAAGAAAATCAAAGTTCAAGGACCAAAGTGTAAATAGTTGAAAGATGATCCAAGAGAAGACACAAAGATTTGAAGGAGTCAAAAACCAATAGAGCAAAGGAATGAAGTGCTGGAAGAAGAAAAAAGTGAGAAAGGTGATCAAGAAACGAGAAAACGGAGTTCGATGACCAAAATGCAAAGAATGAAAGTTTGCTTGAACTATGCAATCGTATAGTTCATCTTACATGCGGTCGCATGTAGTGTTTCAGAAAATTTCAAGGAGAATTTAAATTAACTATGAAGTCGCATGGAAATCTGGTTTCCTTATTTCAATAAAACTCTTATGGAAACAAATCTTGGGGCATCTTTTAAAACCATAGAACCATGGAGACGCATTATAACATATTTTTAAGAGCTTTTGGAGGAAAAAAGGGAGCAAGAACGTGAAGATCGATTATAAGAACACGAAAATTCAATTCAAGATTAATCGGGTGATGTCGATTCTTCATTATATCTTTTGTTTTCTTGTTCATAATACGCTAGCTAGTTTTCTTTATACTAGGAGAACGATGAACCATGTAATATGAGTTTTTAGTTTTATATATTTGACATTAAAAACACATTTTTGTATATTGAATGATTTATATGATTTTCTTTTCTCCATAATTATTATGCACGGTAGTTTTGTGAATTTGGTAGCCTATTTTATTCATTTGAAAGAAGGAAAATATGTTCAACATATATAAATTGTCATAGGGTCCGATAGGAGATAGAAATATACCGCTATACTCCATGTGAATCTTTAAATGTTCATAAAAATTCATGCATTTTTTATATCTTCGCATCCATCATAGAAATGTAGTTGGATCATATTTAAAATTAGGTTTAATATTACACGAGAGAGATTGTTAAATAAAATATGAACACTGATAATTTTATAGGAATTCAGGATTCTAGTACGTTTGCTATTTTTTGAACACATTAATCCGCATTTAGAATAATTTGCATTTAGTTTAATTAATTTGCTCATAATTGCATAAATAGATTATTTTATTCGTAATTTTGTCACAAACAAATACATCATATTACTCTTATTTCTGTTAACGTCGCAATAATTAAAATATGACTAATCAATTGTCGTAGGACGATACTTAGACTTAAAATCCATTTTATTACTTGTTAATGAACTGTATACTTACGGTGATTTTAATTCGAAATATATTTCCGTGAACAAATTACTTTCTGCCCATGCCCTTATATAGTACATTGTTTTTTTTTTTTTGTGAAAAGTTAAAAAAAAAAAAATGAAAATTCATTTTGAATTTGCATCACGGGAAGCTATTGATGTCATGACCCGTCCTGATTCACCCTGGTGGACCTGAAGTGTGAGTGCGTCGATGGTAAATGCTGACTAGATACCAGATCCATCACCAAGGTTGACAACGAGTTGCTACAAAATATTAAGAATCACATGTTTATAAAAAATATAATGTGATGGACCCAAAATAAATATTTTGTGCTCTACCAATATGCATCATATCGTGTGGCTATAGCTCTGAAATCATCAGACTCTTCAATCTATAAAGAACCAATACTACATGTAAGAAAAATTGTGGAAAAATATATGAGCTAATAGCTTAGTGAGTGACAAATTTTAAAATAATTATACTTTCTCATTTATACACTTTTATCCAAAATCAAGTGGAAATCATTTATTAGTTCACATTATAATAACATAGAATAACATCAGCAATAATCAGGACGTGAGACATCTCATAACATTGAAAAATATCATCTAATAGTCATGATACAATCATCAACCAAAATCCATATCATCGTCTCATCCCATCACATGTAATCAACCAAAAATTTACCCTCTAACTGAAATTTATAATTCGCTCCTCAGGCTAAATACTTTTACCACGGGGCCTTTGGCCCCATCCGTGAATGAAAGTGGGTCTCAAAGACCTCTCATAATCAACACTAGAACACAGCCAAGACCCCTTAGTGAACTATATATACACAGTCAGACCCATTCATCCACAGCCAAGACCCCTCAGTGTAGTATAGAACACCGCCAAGGCCACTCCATGAATTAGAATAAGTATATTGTCAAGGGTACTTTTCTGGTTGATCTCAATATCACATGTCTCACATTCCAATTCACAAATAATCCATACACAATCTTTAAAACTCCACACCGATCATAATGAAGGAATATTTCCAAATTAATCATGTAATTGGACAAATAATTCACATAATTGCATAAAATGTATAATTGCATAATTAATTTATCAATACTTGGAGAATATTTAAGTTTTTCCACTCACAAATTAATGGATAGAAATTTGAATAAATTGACCGGTATTTCCAAAGCTTCACGTCACTACCTGAAATAACAATATAAATACCCAAATAAAAACTTGACAATTAAATTAATACAAATCCACAACATAACTCCTCAACTTCCATGTTTATTCTTACATCTCTATTTCTCTAAGTTTTCCTCTCTTTAATTATTTCCCAACAAATCACCACATGATCAAATCCATTATTCACTCACCTTATACATATACAACCCCCATACACAATTCAATACAATACCTAAACTTCCATATTTATCATTTAGTCTCGTTCAACTTATAAAATTTGAGAAAAACTAAGTTTTGACAAAAACAACATTTAAATTCCAAGATATTGAAGTCTATCACCTATTTCTGTATACTGAAAATTAGCACCAAAACTATTGACAGAATTATCATTTTCTGGGAATAATTGCAAAAATAGCACATTTGTAGGATTTTGTCTCAAAATGCTTATAATAATTGCCTAACAATGGAGAAATCAATCCCAATTTCTTAAATTTAATGTTTAACATCACATAACCACAAGAAAATCAAATAATACGTCTTTATCTCACAAACCCATTCACAATTCTACTTTCTTCAACATTACTTTCCTAATACACATTTCTATGACATATCCCTGTTTAAAACCTCAAATACATGTCACTAACCTCTAAATCTTGCTAAATTCAAATATAAACAAATTGTTCATAAACCCTAGAAATTAAATTAACATACCTCTTTACCCTCATTCTTCTCGTCTTCTTTCACCCATTTTTTCTTCTTCTTCATTCTCTTTTCTTTCTTCCATTCTTTCTCGATTTTCCCTTCTCTCCCTGATGGTTTCGATCTCTGTATGTATGTATATCAAATGAAAATTGAATAATTGGTTATATAATTGCCATGTGTAATCCACTCATACCAACAATTGCAAAGGTAGTCACTCTTCCTCAATTTAACATAACATTATTCCTTAACTTCCAATGGATATAAAATCTAACCATTTAACTTTCAATTATATATAAGTAAATCCTCAAAATAAATTTTTATCCATCTTAAACCTTCAAATATTTTCAATTTGTAAAATAACCCCAATAAAATAATTTATTCCATTTAACTATTTAACTAAGATGTTGACAAGTGTTTCACTTTTGGCTTAAAAAATGAGCTTTCACAATCTTACCCCCTTAAAAGAATTTTGTCCACGAAATTCAACTGACAACTAACTAGGACGAAATTCAACTGACAACTAACTAGGTAATGAATAGATGAGGATATTAAGCACGTATCTAATCCTTACTTACCTCATAATGCCTCCTCTTAAATAATTATCAAATAGACTTTGAGTAGACATAGAGCTCATTCCTTCTTATCTTGCATCTCCTTTGGCTTCTTCCTAGTTGAGCCCTTAACTTCAACGACAATCTTAAAACATAAGTTAAACCCGATAGCTACCCACTAAACCTTAGCACTAGACAATACATTTCTTAAATACCGGATAACCTATTGTAAACTCCATCATTGAACAACTGGACTCAAGTTTTAGTAAACTCCATCATTGAACAATTGGACTCAAGTTTTAAATAGCATCTCAAAGCCCAATATACGATATTCTCAACTTTTCGTTATACCAAATCTTAGAAAAATTCAACTATTTCGCAATTTGAAGTTCAAGATACTACCTTTCATACTCCAAAATTTCATCTTATATCATGATTTGAACTACTTTGATCAAATATATAACAATGGTTACATATTATGACCGAATAACTTTCTTTTGCCAATACTTAGATATCTATATAACTTCCAATATCATCACCTATACTAGTTCTTATATGTCAACTCCGTGAAATAAATGATTATCCCAGGCTTCTTTAATTAACAAACCATAGGTGATAACCTCTCTTTGAATTAGTCTTCATAGTGTCTGACATTCTATGAAAAGAAATTGCAAAATGCAAGTTAGTTATGTAACTCCCTACAACTAAGCCAAAGATAGATACTCAAACTCCATCTTATAAGTAATAATCTCATCCATATATAATTTTATAAATCATCTCATGAGCTGACTATATCATTTGAAACGAATCATGGAACCTTTGTCGGTCTGTTAACAATGATCCAAATACCATTTTGTATTCATTCCGAGTACTTGGAACCCAAATGAAAATATTTCAAAGTAATTATTCCATTCAAAATTGACATACGCAAAAATCAATTGTTAAAGATTAAATTCTAACTATCCCCAACAATGTTACACCCCATCCCTTTGATAGTCAAAGTCAAAGTCAAATAAGAATTAAATTGAATAAATGTTTTTTCACGGGGTCTAATTGGAAACTATTAATATTTGAAGGGCTAGAAATAGTATATAAAGAAATCTAGGATGGTAGTTCCATTATTAGAAATGGAAGGATTAAATATAGTTTGGTATGGAAAGTGGGGACTTAACTTTGCGATTTGGCCATAGTTATCAATTCTTTTGACTTTATCTATTCCATTCTCTTTCTTTGGGGTTAAGGAATTGAGAGAACAGAGACAAAATCGGCAGAGAGAAAAAAAAGGGAAAGGAGGAGAGAAAAAAAAAGGAGAGAAGAGAAGAAGAAAAAGGAAAGAATAGGGCTACCATTTTCAATTTCGTTCTCAATTCTTGAAGGTAAGGTGAAAATTCGGAAACGGGTTGTAAAATAAATACATATTCTTTGATTTTCTTTTGAGTATATGATGCTAGATACTTAAATTAGGGGTTTGAGGTTGGAATTTTCTATTGTTTTAGCAATTTTCATAGAAAATTTTATAGAAATGTTATTTTTGAAATTATTTTCAGAAAGTGCTATTTCTGTCAATAGTTGGCAGTAATTTTCAGTACATAGAAACATGTGCCAGATTTCTATATTCTAGAATTGTGGTGCTGTTTTTGTCAAAACTGATTTTTCTCAAAATTTTCAAGTTTAATGAAACTAAATGATAAATATAAAAGTTTAAGTATTGAATTAAATTGTATATGGGGTTGTATATGTATAAAGTGAGGGAGTAATGAATTTGGCATGTGCGGTGGTTAGTCGGTAAATTATTAAAGAGCAGTGAAATTGTTATCTTATTATTCTTATTAAGGTTGTGAATTAAGTTTTGACCCGAATAAATTTATTATTCTATCAGGAGGTAGCGCAGAGATCGAGACAGTCTACCAACCAAACAAATCATCCAGTAAATAGTTTATGAGTGGAAAAACTAAAGTATTTTCCAAGTATTGCTAATTAATTATATTACTATCAATTTTGTGCAGTTAAGTGAATTATTGGTCCAATTACATGATTGACTTGGAAATATTCCTTCATTATGGTTTGTGTAGATTTTAAAGATTGTGTATGAATTATTGTGAATTGGAATGTGACACATGTGATATGGAGATCAACCAGAAAAGTACCCATGATTGTCTATTTATTCTAGTTCACTGAGTGGCCTTGACCGTGTTCTATACTACACCGAGGGGTATTGACCGTGGATGAAGGGGTCTGATTGTGTACCTATAGTTCACTGAGTGGCCTTGCGCGTGGGCGGATTATTGATTTTAGTCAGAGGGTACATTTTTGGTTGATTACAAGTGATGAGATGATATGATGATATGGATTTGAGTTGATGATTATATCATGATTATGAGATGACATTTTTCAGTGTTATGAGATGTCTCACTTTTTGATTATTATTGTTATATGTTGTTATACTGGGGAATGTTAAATTATGTAAACTTGAGGTTGATAAAATGTGTAAATGGAAATGTATGATTATTTTTGAACTTCTCCACTCACTGAGTTATCAACTCATATATTTTCTCACTATTTCCTTATCAGGTAGTAGTTGAGTTTTTGGACATCTTATGAAGTTGAGCCTTGATGTGGGAGTCAGAGCCATCGACGACTAGTATAACTCATTTTCTAGAGCACGTAGTCAGTGTTTTGGGACACATGTTCATTTTTGGATGTCATGTCATATCATTTGTAAATAGTAGATGGGCTCACTATGTATTTTGCGATATGTATAGTTGATGTATTTTCATAGTAAAAGTTTGAGAATTCGGCTTGTCTCTATATCGTGATATATAATCATGAGTTAGCATTGATATGATATTATGGTTGGGTTTGCATAAAATTGTTTACAGGTTGGTTAGTCCAAATTATAGATGAGATAATGCCGAAATTTTTATTAAAATGATTTATAAGTTTCATGTTGTAGTAGTAGCTTTGATGGTGGGTCCCACTTTTAGTTGGTATTTATCATTGGCGCACGTCACACTCCGTGTCCAATAGCTTTATCTGGGGTAGGGCGTGTCAAAAAACAATAGGCATAACGATGTTCTTTTTCCTTTAATTCTATATCACTAATGATAACATATGTGCACAACCTCAATTTAACCAACTCCAAATCATGGTTTAATCATGCCTTTTCAACAATCTATAATAAAATCCATCGTTTATTAGTTTACTTCAGAACACTTTCTAAACCCAAAAATAATTCATTATCATCATCAGCGGTAGATACAAGAGTAAACATTTCATTATAATGTAATCCGATAGCAACACTTTTTACATCCCTTGTAATCAACAACTCATAAATAATCAAAATAGTTGAAATCACCTAAATATTAATTTCCTCCATGCCTAAGAAATACAATAACACATTGTTGTCTATCAATCATCAAATTATCATGTCTTTTACAATTTCTCATCATATAACATAAGTATATACCATCATGATTTCTATCATTATCTCATATAAGTGGCCACAAATTACCATAAAATGATATCCTTATTTAACTACTATTTCTGCCTTGTGGATCTACATTGATATCCTTCACTAAAATGACAAAATCTAAGCTAATCATCTACTCTAACTAAAACTTACACTTGTAGATCATCTTCGATTTTAAAATGCGCTAGCATATAATCGATGAGTTCCATAAAAATTATCGTAGTAAAGTACTCTATTCATAGGATCCCAAAAATAATCTAGCTGACGAAACAGTCGATCAATTTGACAAACCACAAAAAAAAAAGTATATTTACATAATATACTGGAATGTGACCACAACATACTCTTATCTCTTGTTTTTCTTAATTCTCTCCATTTTGGACATATTTCCTTGATCTAATATTCTTTTATATTACAGCCAACTTTATTGTCCTCACTTTTCTACACCCCAAAGAAACATAATAAGATCATTGCTACAATTATTGATTTCGTCTATACATGCACCTTATCCTCCTATATTTTACAAAGTAGTAATTTCCTCAAGAATACTAATAATAAAATCAACATCTAATTCTTTACGATACTCAAGATTTCTTACGTAAATTGTCTCTCAAAATACCACAATTACAACATTTGTCAATACCGATCATATAAAACATATACAAGAGTCTTCGAAACACCCATAAAACAATTTTATAATCATACGCTAGTGATCATATACCCACTTAATTCAAATACTTATGAATAGACAATCTATAAAATCATCAAAACTCTTACTCCAGATTGGCGCTATATGCAAAATTGCACTCAATTTATGCATACATCATAGTAACAATCTAACTACTAATAACATTTCCAACCATCAGATAATTTCAATACCATACTTATATTCTTCTATCATTTAGATTCCACACATCCTAGTAGCAAAAACTTGGGAGCTGGAGATTTCTGTCACCACAACATGTGATCATACACACTGAATATGCATGATATGCCAATGCATAAACTATGAAAACTTTCCAAATCATCAATTGTCACGACCTGTCCCGAATCACCCTGGTAGATCCGAAGCGTGACGTGCACCGATGGTAAATGCTAACTAGATGCCAGATCCACCACCAAGGTTGACAACGAGTTACTACAAAATATCAAGAATCACAAGTTTATGAACAATATAGTGGGATGGGCCCAAAATAAATATTTTGTATTCTACCAAAATGCATCATATCGTGTGGCTAGAACTCTGAAATCATCAGACTCCTCAATCTATAAAGAACCAATACTACATGTAAGAAAAATTGTGGAAAAATATATGAGCTAATAGCTCAATGAGTGACAAATTTTAAAATAATGATACTTTCTCATTTATATATTTTAATCGAAAATGAAGTGAAAATCATTTAACAGTTCACATTATAATAACATAAAATAACATCAATAATTAGGATGTGAGACATCTCATAACACTGAAAAATATCATCTAGTAGTCAAGATATAATCATCAACTAAAATCCACATCATCATCTCATCCAATCACATGTAATCAATGGAAAATGTACTATCTAAAATCTATAATCCGCCCCTCGGGCTAAATACTTTTACCACGGGCCTTTGGATCCCTCCATGAATGAAAGTGGATCTCAAAGACCTCTCATAATCAACACTCGAACACGGCCAAAGCCCTTTAGTGAACTGTATGTATACGGTTAGACTCCATCATCCACAGTCAATACCCCTCATTGTAGTATAGAACACGGCCAAGGCCACTCCGTGAACTAGAATAAATATATTGTTAAGGGTACTTTTTTGGTCGATCTCAATATCATATGTCTCACATTCCAATTCACAAATAATCCATACACAATCTTTAAAATTCCATACCGATCATAATGAAGGAATATTTCCAAATTAATCATGTAATTGGACAAATAATTCACATAATTGCATAAAATGTACAATAGTATAATTAATTTATTAATACTTGGAGAATATTTGACTCACAGATTAATGGATAGAAATTTGAATAAATTGACCGGTCTTTCCAAACTTTCACGTCACTACTTGAAATAATGGTATAAATACACAAATTAAAACTTGACAATTAAATTAATACAAATCCACAACATAACTTCTCAACTTCTATGTTTAATCTTGCGTCTCTATTTCTCCAACTTTTCCTCTCTTTAATTATTTCCGAACAAATCACCACATGATCAAATCCATTACTCACTCACCTTATACATATACAACCCCCATACATAATTCAATCTAATACCTAAACTTTCATATTTATCATTTAGTCTCATTCAACTTGTAAAATATGAGAAAAACTAAGTTTTGACAAAAATAGCATTAAAATTCCAAAATATTGAAGTCTGTCACCTGTTTCCATATACTGAAAATAACCATCAAACTTATTGACAGAACTATCACTTTCTCGGAATAATTGCAAAAAAAAAAAAAAAATAGCACTTTTGTAGGATATTGTCTCAAAATGCTTATAATAATTTCTTAACAATGGAGAAATCAATCTCAATTTCTTAAATTTAATGTTTAACATTACATAACCACAAGAAAATCAAATAATACGTCTTTATCTCACAAACCCATTCACAATTCTACTTTCCTCAACATTAATTTCCTAATACACATTTCTACGACATATTCATGTTTAACACCTCAAATACATGTCACTAACCGCTAAATCTTGCTACATTCGAATATAAACAAATTGTTCATAAACCTTAGAAATTAAATTAACATACTTCTTTACCCTCATTCTTCTCCTCTTCTTTCACCCTTTTATTTCTTCTTCTTCTTCTTCCTTCTCTTTTCTTTCTTCCATTTCTCCTTTCTTCCCTTCTTTCTTGATTTCCCTTCTCACCCTGTCGGTTTCTGTCTTTGTGTGTATGTATATCAAATGAAAATTGGGTAATTGGTTATATCATTGCCATGTGTAATCCACTCATACCAACAATTGCAAAGGTAGCCCCTCTTCCTCAATTTAACATAACATTTAGTCCTTAACTTTCATTGGATATAAAATCTAACCATTTAACTTTCAATAATATATAAGTAAATCCCGAAAATAAATTTTTATCCATCTTAAACCTTCAAATGTTGTCAATTTTTAAAATAACCCCAATAAAATAATTTATTCCATTTAACTATTTATTTAACTAAGATGTTGACAAGTCTACGTTTGACTTTTGGCTTAAAAAAAGAGCTGTCACAATTGAAGCGAGAGATTATGAAAAAATACAGAATAAGAAACTCCACTACGTTGTACATACACGCATAGATATTTTCTCAAATAAGTTTACTATAGAAACTTCCATCTTAAATTACAAAATGCAACCATATAGATTGCTTAATGGATGTGTTACAAAACAAGCCAATACCATAATTGCTCTGATACTACTTATTGTGACACCAATCAATGGATTGAGATGTTGAAGTTATATGGCAAAATAATAAAGTATGAGATCAAGAACAAAAGAATAAAAGAAGACAAGAATATGACAGAGGAATTAGGAGATTTTATTGCATAAAAAACAATGGAGAAGAGAGAAAAATATTACAATGATCATAAAGACTAGTAATCATAAATCTCACACTATAAAATTGTATAGAAGAGCCTAGTATTTATAGGAAACATGTAGGGGACGTCCAAGACCTCTTTGTAGAGTTGTTGATGAAGTAAGATGCCAAAAATTGAGTCCAAAACGAAATAGGAGAAAAAAACGCGAACATGTTATTGTAGCAGCGCTTAGGCGCTACTGTAGCAATGCTCAAGCGCTACCCCTAGCGCTCAGGAGCTACTGTAGCAGCGCACATGCTCTAGGTTTAATATTCCAAAACATGCGTTTTGTCATCCAAAAGTCCTCCTTCAAGTTAAATTCCTAATTATCATTGAAATTTGAACTTCACAACTTGACATAGGACTCCAAAAGCATTCCAAACTTGAATTCTTCATGACGTGCACTTCAATTAGAATTTTTCAATATTTCAAATACCTCAACAAAAGAATTCGGGTCACACCCAAATTCTAACAATCTCCACCTTGACACGAATTCCACCAAGGAATGAACTAACTTCTTCAACAATAATAAAAAATTTAATTTCTCCAACAAAATACAAAATACTCCACATCTTCCAATGAATCCAAGCACTACTATGCAAAATTATCTTAGATTCCCAAAAATCATAATGATTTTGAATTAACCAAAATGGGTTGTAACACACCCCAAAGTAGAATCATTACCGAATGTTTTTTCAGAAGGCCCATTGCTAGATTGCACACCTTCTACTCCATTTAAAGCATGCTCAACATAATTAACATCCACATACCTTGTTCCACTTGGCCTGTCCCTAGCAGTTGAATACAATGGCACTACAGGTGATGATGGCAAAGCGGTATTACCCATATCTTCGAAATTCCACTTATTTGTATTTTTTAAATCTGACCATTTATGAGCTCCTAAAGGTATTGTACCAAACTGAATGTCCATCAAGGTACTGAACCTGTGTTGATTGACTTTTCTAGATTCTGAGCGACCCTGCAAGATGTATAACCGAGACCTTTTATGTCCCTCTAATACAATTTAGGCATCCTTACAAACTTTCAAGGCTTCACCTCCACCAAAGAACTCAAAACCCTTTGAATCAAGAATAGACTACGAGATGAGATTCTTTAAATCTGGAACATGTCAAACCTGGCCAAGTATTCTAATTGTCCCATCCAAAAGCTTCAATCTGACCGTACCAATACCAGCAACCCGACAAGATGCGGTGTTTCCCATAACCACGACACCTTTGGAAACAGTTTCATATGTAGCAAATAAGTCCTTATTAGTACACATATGAAACACACATGCCGAATCAAGAATCCAATCCTCTTCCTGTTTAGACTCAATGTCAGAAATAGCTAAGAGTTCTCCATCACTTACAACGTTCTCTACGATGTCTGCTTCGCCTGAAGTATCTGAATGTCTACTTGCAGCCATCATTTCTTTATTCTGCAATTTGTAGCAATCCTTCTTCAAGTGCCCTTTCTTCTTGCAGTAATTACAAATTTGATTACTTAGTCTTCGATCTGCCCCTTCCAGAACCACCATGAACAATCAAGCCTTCTCCATCTTTGGCCTCAAAAACCAAATGCTTCATCTTCTCTTTTGAATACAAAGCATCATATACCTCCTCTATAGTGAGAGTATCAAGACTATACAAGATTGTGTCTCTAAAAGAAGAAAATGAAGCGGGCAACGAACACAATAGGATCAAGGCCAAATCTTCTTCATCATACTTTATTTCCAAAGTTTTCAAATCAGGGACGATCTCTTTAAATACAGTCAGGTGATCTTCCAATGATCCTCTTTCTGTCATGCGATGAGAGTATAAACGTTGTTTGAGGTTCAACTTACTTGTCAGATTTTTAGTCATGCACAATTGTTCTAACCTCAACCATAAAGCAGCTGCTGAACTCTCCTTCAAAATGTCCTGAAAAATAGTATTTGATAGATAAAGATGAATGTGAGAAATTGCCTTTTTATCCTTCTGTAATTTCTCCTCCGCAGTCAAAGCTGTGAGCATCTTATCAATTCTCAGCAATGCATCATCCAAATCCAGTTGTGTGAGTACTGCACACATCTTAACCTGCCATAGCGAAAATCTAGTGCTCCGATCCAAAAGCGGAATGTCATACTTCATGGAAGCCATCACGAACAAAAACTTCGAACAAATCAAACCTAGCGTTCTGCGGAAACGAACCTTGGCTCTGATACTATTTGTTGGGTTTCTGGACATCACATATCTCCACAATGGTATGATATTGTCCACTTTGGGCCTAAACTTTCATGGATTTGCTTTTGGGCTTTACCCCAAAAGGCCAAATATTGTCCTACACTTATAAACCTATCATATTTCCCATGTCTAGCCGATGTGGGACTTCTTTTGCTTCCAACAGGATGGTTATAATATAAATTACTAAAAAGCTCAGTACTAAAAGTACGCATTTGAAGATTAAATTCAGAGAATCTAAGTAAGAATGAATTTCTGAAACTGAAAAAGAATTAAGCTATATGGATAGGGTGCCTACTCTAATGCTGTAGAGTCAGTGATGCATACTACGTTTTACACCAGATCTCATGTTACTCACTCAATTAGTGTATTGAGTACGTGTATTGTTAAGATACTTAAAGGGATCATGTGAATTGGGGTTATCTTTCAAATATAGTAGTGAAGGAGTAAAATTAAAAGCATTGTAGATGAAGATTATGCTATTTACAGAGATGATATGAAGTTAGCTACTTTTTATGTTTTTACTTGGATTAATATGCGAGCTTATAATCCCAACTACAACATGTTGCTGTGTCAAATAATCTGAATACATATGAGCAACTGAAGCTGTTAAAGAGGATCTTTGGCTAAAAGAGATTTTGAAAGAGTTTAGGATATTTGGAAGATAATGTCACTGTGTATTCTGATACCTAATCTGCAATCCATTTATCTAAGAACCCTCTCTTCCATGAACATACAAAACATGTTATATTAAGCTACATTTTATTATGGATGTAATGGCAAAAGGATTGGTAAACTTGGAAAAGATACATTCACAGTGTAATCCCACAGATATGGAAAAAAATATTGCCCTTGAGAAAATTCAATAGTTACTCAAGTTTGGCGAACATTGACTCAAAGTTAGTTCAGTTCCAATATAAGGTTTAATGATTTTGTACAGGTACAAGAGGCTCAGAAGTTTAGAAAAGTAAGGTAGATTAAATGCACTCAAAATAACTCCGTGAATTTGGGCAGCTTGTATCAAGACGGAGATTCTAACGGAGTTATACAAGGGGCTTTCATTTTTAGCCCCAAGCCGTGCTTCAGATTAACAACTGGAAGGATGGAACGCATTTTTGGCTTCATGTGAGTTATGAGCTATTGATTACCAATAATACATCTTAGCCATTGGATGCATGGGAGAATAAGAGGCAACCCTTTGTCATTTTAGGGTTTACTTTACGAACCCTTCTTCTTCTCCAAAAGCTTCTCTTGTCTTTTCTTCTCTCTACAAGTGCTTAGGGCGTAACCCATTTGTATAATCTTTGTAATTTCTGTGTGTAATCAGTAGACTATAACTTGATAGTTAGAAAGATGTGTTGTGTATTTAAATCTGTTGGTGCATTGATGTTTAGAGATCGCTGCTCTATTCTAAGGGTTATTTGAGAATGGCTTGGTCCAGTTGTAACAAGTCTTTGGATATCTTAAGTGCATTGAAGCCATATCCACTCTTAAGTGTTAGTTGGGTGATCGGGGTCTTCACGGCATAAATTCTTTTTTTTTTTTTTTTTTTTGATTGCTGAGTATTAAGTTTCATGTTGAGCGGAAAGGCCTCAATTACAAAAAAATTCGTTGGATATTGAAAACATAATTTTGCTCAAAACAAATGGGAAATAATGATGAGATAACATTCCATGATATTATAGATGTTAAAAAAAAATTCACATTTTGCGGGGAAAAAAATAATCAACAAAACAACGGGTTAATGCCAAAACTCAAAATGGAAATAGTACAAAAAACCAAGACAAAATATGGTGACATAGAAGAAAAATAAGACTGAGGGCACCATTAGTTATTCGAAATTCATGCATGATCAACATTTGGGAAGATCTGCAGGTGGTGGAAGCAACTTCTGATTGGGAAGTTTTCCATCTAAAACTAGCCATGCCATCTTCAAACCCCAGCTTGTGTGAACTTCTAGGTGGCAATGCATGAACCACACACCTGGCAACAAATAATTCATGCTATATGTCATTCTTGCCAGTTGTTGTCCACAAACCAATTTTCTATAGTTTAACAGTAACCTCTTGTTAAATATATTTGTAATGTAGGGTCTTTCTTAAAAGTACTTTTAGGGTTTATAATTCAGGTTTCATGCTTTATATTCTTGTAATTGATTGCATCTTGTTTAGCAGTAAGAAAGAAATTAGTTTTTGTTTCTATAGTATTGAACTCACCTGGATTGTCTGCTAAAAACCTGATAGCAACCCATCCACCAGAGGGCACACCCACGGTGTTTCTTTCAATGGGATCGACAAGGTTGAAGTTCTTTCGGTCCTTGGTCGGATCAAAGTTTCCGAAACCTTGTCCAACAACAAAGAAATTGAAGCCATGGAGATGAAGAGGGTGGCTCTCAGCACCAAGAATGCTTGTATCCTGCATAATTAGTTCTACACTTGTATTGAAAGGAAGAACCATAAGTTTGGTTCCATTGCTGACCATAGTGTTGTTCGGAGGGGTTCCTGTATAGTTAAACCAGTGAAGTGGATTTACAGGAAAATATGGGCTATAGAGGCCGTTTGATTGTCCAGAATAGTGTGCTTGGAGGAGGGCTGTGTTTGGTTGTACAAAAGATACATTGTTAACAGAAGCAGAAAATTTTGTTCCATTAGGTCCTTGGCAGGTTTGATTTATTTTATCACACGGACTTGTTCCAAGGCCAACTGTGAAAAAGAAGTGTTTATCGACTTTCTTGGGAACATTGGCAGGGAATTGAGGAGTTGCTAAACTGCGTAATTTATTCGTGAAATTAGTGACAAAATCAGTGTCATTTAGGGCCGGTAGGGATGGTATAAATAATGGAAGTTTTTTCGAATGGCGAATGTTTGATGGGATGACATAATTGAGGATGCCAGCAACGGTGGAATTGTCGAATGTGCCTTGGCCTGTAACATATGGTCTGGCCATCATGAAGAAAGAGGCATTCGGGAAGTGGGATTTAGTCTTGAGAAGAACATTAGTGGTTTGGCCAGGGGTAATAACAAGTGTTTCAGTCTCAAAAGGTTTAACATAAATGGCATCAGTTTCAACAACTGTGAATGTATGGTTAGCTACGCTGAAAAAGAGCTCGTCGTTGAGTGCAGCGTTGATTAATCGAAAAAGATAAGTTTTTCCAGGTTTCACTTTCAACTTAAAAGTATCTGCACCACATATAATAAATAATATTAGGCAACATAAATTCTATTGTAAAAACAGCTGCAATGATAAAACTAAATCTTGATGAATTTAGGTCTACTCTTGTAAAAGAAATATTGGATACCTTTGGTTGAGCAATTATACAACGGCCCTGGCAGTCCGTTGATGGTATACGCATCAGAAACATTGGGGCCACCTCCAGTTTGCAAGGCTTGGCTAATTATGGCCTCAGGATCAGCATTGAACCATTCCCCTGGAATAATCAAAGAATCATCAATGAAAATTGATTTTAATTAAGCTTGATAATTAAAAGCGTTTATGGAGACTTGTAAAAAATGGTTAGATTAGACGTATTGATCGAATACCAAAGATGATGGGAACTTCATTATAGGGTTTAGCAAATGGATAAGGGGTGCCTTGTTTGGGAAGAATGATTATAGGGCCATAGAGAGTTGATCTTAGCCATGAAATATGTGCATGCCACCAAAGAGTTCCTCTTTGGCCTACAACAGTGAAGTTGTACACATAGCTTTGTCCAGTTTGGATTGGACATTGTGTAATATATGCTGGTCCATCTGACCATCCACTACGAAGCTGCCTAATCCCGTGCCTGTTACAAAGAAAAAAAATGTTATAATACACTTGACTCGAGCAAGAATTGTGCATTTCATCGTACTCATGGAAGGAAATTTAATTGAATTTTGCACCAGTGGATGGAGATGTTGTTCGGGACATGATTAACCACTTCAATTACAAGGCGATCACCTTCCATAGCCGTGATACGAGGTCCAGGAAATTTACCATTTACTGTCACCATACTTTTTGTGTGACATAGTCGCGTCACAGTTTTCATTTGAATCTACAAAGAATATCAAAACTGTATAATTAAAAACTGAAGTCATAACCTAACATTCTCAATGCATGATGTTGAGATAACATATACTTACATTAAATTTGTAGTGCCTGATGTTGCCTCCATTCTGAGATAGAACAAAACCAGGGAAAACACACAATGCTGAAGTAAGAACTCCAATAAACATTATTGATGGAAAAATTTCCCCCATTTCTTGTTGTTTTTGGGCTGTTTCGGCAAGACAAATAGAATGATATGTGCTGATTGGAGAATTGTATTCTTAAATTGTAGTTGCTGCTGCATAGGTGCATCGGCGCACCGGGTATATATATGAAGTAGGTGATTGAACAACATGTTAGTTTAATGAAAAGCGTTGAGTGGAACAAGCTTGAAATTAAGACAATCTTGGTCGGGCCAACTGCTGTTGGAGGACAAGTACGTTAGAGTGGTGGCAAAGACAATCATAAAAAAATATTATATGTATATTTGACCTGCAACTTTCTTTATCGTCAAACCTTCTCTTCCTCGTTATGGCATGCATTTTAAGCTTGAAATGATTTTGAGTCTTTGACCATGTTCAATAAGTATCTTGTAATACTTTTTTTTTTCACCCATTTGACACACGTACCCACAATCTATATCTGCATGCCACTGTTAGAAATAGTATGTATTTGAAACTACCAACCTCAAGTTTATTATTGCATCATTATGGTCTGGTTTCAGTATTTGGTACCATAGATCAAGAATATAAATTTTCTTTTTACTTCCTTAATATTTTCCTAGTAATCTATAGTCCAACTGACCAAAACAAGATACATATTACTAAAAGGAGATCTGAAATCAAGATGATATAAATTGTTCTTAATCTTCAAGCAATAAAATCATTGTCAAATTATTCCTATGAGCTCATGACATCTGGTAGCTGGTTCCAGACTAGAACTCAGTAAATGCTGAAGACAAATTTAACATATGTACCAAAAAAAGTCCCTAGTGTTCAAGCAAAAACAAAGGCTTAATGAAAAGCTTCATTTAGCATTTGAAACTCTTTATTTTGAATGCAGATAATTTTTTGTGTCATTTTCATAGTTAGTTCATGGCTGAATAGGTTGGAACCCCAGGTTGGTTGTACATTGCCATCCATTTCTATAGTTCCTGAGAAGTGAAGCTGTGAGAAGGGATAGATCATAAACAAAATAAAAGTATGTGAATTTTTTTGCTGTATGTGCAAGGGAAATTTAAAGCTATTTTTGACAAGTTTCTACAACGTCTCAATTAATAAAATGTGCTCAATATTCTTTGCAAATTGGAATGTGTATTGTCATTCATCTTTTTGGATATTATGATTCACTTGGTTTTACTTTTTAACTTGGGAGGCATTTCTAGTTGGATCGGTTCCTACCAAATGGATGTATCCCATTGAACGCAACTTAGGAAGTCTCAAACAACATATAAGAAATAAAGTTAGCCAGAATGTTTTGTTGCAGAGACATTGATAAGTGTAGTTTCTACGCTTATTTGTGACCTTAAATAATGATATTTTATTGTTTTTTGGATTAAATTCTACCTACTTTATGTTAAATTATGTTTTGTAGGTAAAATTTTATGTTTAATGAAGAATTGGAGAAAATAATGCAAAAGTGACGAAAAATGGCAAAATTGAAAGTTGAATTTTTTGGAGAGAAATAATATATTAAATGAGCTTCAATGAATTTGCATTAGAAATTTTAATTGGAGGCCTAAATTAAACCTATATATATATAGATTAAACAGATAGAGAGAGACGGAGGGACGGATTCACGTACGACAGAAGAAAACGGCAGAAAAATACTAAAAAAGAGAATCGCAGTAGAGGATAAAAACAGAAAAGAGGAAAGAAAAAGAAGAAAGAAAGTCAAAGGCTCCTAAAGGGAAAAAAAGAGCAGAAAAAGAGAAGCAAGAGAAAAGAGGGAAAATAGAAAAAGAAAAGGAAGCATAAACTTTTACGTTTCGTCAAGTTTTGGTGATATCTTTTCACTTTTACATGTTTTTATTTTTCTAGTATGAGTAACTAATCTTTATGTTAGGGAAAATAATTTAGTCGATTTGTGATTCTTTATTTTTTTATTCAAAATTTATGTGATTTATTTATTTATATGTTGGTTTTATTATGAATTTAATGCATTAAATTACTCGATAAAAAATTTGACGACTTTGTGAATCTCTTACGAATCAAAAGGTGAGTTTGAGACTTAGACCATCTAATAAAATTCGATAAATTAGTATAACGTGTAGACATGCCTATACTAATTATTGCGGTCATAATATGAATTCTTATAACTAGTGTTTTGTTTAACTAAAATTGGTTTGGATAGAGATATAAAATTTAATTAGTTAAATAGGTTCAATGAGAACTCGAGAGGGGTAAATTGAATACAATAGAAAATTCGATGGAACACTACATTAGGTTATGAATCTTGAATTAAAAATAAAGATGATCAATAGATGAAATTATTTTGCCCTAATATTCATCACATATTTGTTTCTTCAAGTATCCGTTGTTTGCAATCTTTTTATATGTTTAATTTGTTAAAAGTAGTTAGTCAAAATAATCACTATCATCATAAATATTTACTTGCTTTTGTCAAATATGAGTTATAAAAAGTAGATTAAGACCTAAAGTATAGTTCTCGTAGGAACGATAATCCGGACTCAAAGGTTCATTATATTACTTGTTATGATATCGTACACTTGAGATATAAAAAACGCAACAAGGTTTTAGCGCCGCTATCGGGGACTATTTACTTTTAGTCCTAGTTTATTTTATTTTTAAGTGTTATTTGATTTTATTTTTTATTTACTTTTATTTGATTTGATTTTTATATTGTTTAACTAACCCTCTACAATTTTAATCTATCTTGTGTTGGTATTTTCTTTTTGTACTTTTCAGATATTTATGCATAATTTCGACATTGGTAAAGTAACAAAATTATTGCAATGACAAATCTCTATATGAATTGTCAAGATATGCTTGAAGGATATCTAAGTTGTGAAAATTGTTACGCGGTGCATTGTACTGGGAAATGCTTATTCTCTAAGATTTCAAAAATATTTGATGTGTAGAAAACAAGGAATTAAAAAATGCGATGAAGAGTACATGCTCATGAGAGATTTTGTACCTGACGATTGGGATGATAACATCAAACTTGTGGTAGATGGTCCTCCCCTATTGAACGAGAAGGTACTTGCAAAGTACTTTAAAGAACTTGTCAAGTTGGATGAAAACGATATACTTATGGGAGATTTAATGTACTAGGAAGGATTTCAACAATGGGGTACAATCCATTCGAAGGAGTCCACGGGATCGACTTCTCATTGTCTGTGAATCTAGATTGTGGACCGATCATTCAACCCAAAGATCTATCGACTATGGAAGAAGGGATTAAAGAGAATGACATGTTGATCACAATAGAATCAGATAAGGATGTGGCAATCAATGAGAATGAAATCAACTTACATTTTTACGACTTTATTGATTGTCCAAAAATTGATTTTGTGATTAAGCCCGATATATGAGTGGAAGTCTACATAGTTGAAATTGAATCGGATGAAATAGAAAAGTCATATTACATCGAAAAGGGTAAGGTAGAAGTTTGGAGACTAAATGAAAAGTGGATCAAAGTCAAACAAAGGAAAAATGGGCAAGGCATCCAAAGCCTTCTTTAGGTGCCCGTGATTCAATTGCTAAAGTCGAGCTAATGACTATAAAAAAATGCTTCTGGGAGGCAATCCAAACTTTTTTTTCCCTTTCTATTTATTCTATTTTTGAGCTTTAGAATAATTTAGTTCTTTTAAGTTTATTTGTGTCTCATCACCCATACCCCATTTTTCCTTATATCTTCGATATATTAGTTGATTTATTAGATGTTAGAGTTAAGTAACACTTGTTCTAATTATTTGATCTTAATGCTTTATTTGATTTTTTAGGAACATGATGTTGCGGAACATTTAAACCAAAATTGACCACAGAGCCAATAGGAGTAATATGAAAGTTAACCATTGAATTATACGCCCTATCAAGGGAGTCTTTTCTTCACATTCTTCTCCAACCCTTTATATGCAGATTTAGAATTAAAAACCTTGAGGACAATGTCTAGTTTAAGTTTGAAGATGGAAAACACGAGTTTCCATTTTTATGTATTTTTGTGTGCTTTTATTGTTTTAGTAAAAAAAAAAAAGGTTCAAAAAAATTGAAAAAATGAAAAAATGAAAAAAAAAAAATATAATAAGGGTGTGTTTGAGCCACATTATTTTGGAAGAATGTATTTTGAAAAAGTAGATTGATGGAGAATGTGTGATTGAAAAAGAAAGAAAAGTTCTTGATGTGATAGAAAATATTATTTTATCGAAAAATGTATGGTTAAAAATGAGTAGAAGAATACTAATGATATTTTTAATGTGGCTCAAATAGGGGCTAAAAATATTTTTTTTAATGTGCTTGTGTGAGTTAGTTGGAGTGGCTGGCAATGATGAATATATTGAATCATGAATTAAAGATGAATGATGAATAAGTAGCATGCTTATATTAATTTTTTGTTTTTTCATGTGAAATTTGATATATAATGAACACATGAAGTAAGTTAAACATTGTGTAGGAATGCGTCGATTTCATAATTGAATAAGTTGAAATAGTGGACCACAAATGCTAAACCCAAAACCACTAAATTTTACATTCTTGGACCAAATTTAGAATAGTTTAGGTAGGATTGTACTGTTGTAGGAAGATGTTGAGATAAATAAGGATTTCATGTGTGAAATTAAAAATCTTATATGGATTGTCCAAGGTCAATAAGATGCAATTGGGTGAAAATCTCAAGTTAGAGGTCGTTTTACTTGAATAAGTGTTAAATGAGGGACATTGCACTAATTAAGATATAAAAAAATATATTATTAGAAAATTTCACTTCGTAACCTTTATAACTCGACCAATTAAGCATGCAAGGGTTTTTAAAACCTGGTACCCTATGGTAATCTGATTTAGGAGTCATCAGTCGAAAGTTTGTTAAATGAGTCATTTAGAAAGTTTAAGGGAGATAATGCTTCAAATAAAGAAAAAAATATTATCCAAAAAAATATTGAAAAAAAAATCAGAAAAAGCAGGTGCATGAAATAGAAGACGCACCAAATGTCTTGGTTATGTCCCAAATATCTATTTAAGAAAATTAGACTTTTGATAAGAGATTGTTAGCTAGTTAAGTCCTAGAGATTGAAGCGATTAGACTTAATGGAGAATCCTTGTTTAATTAAAAAGTATATGATACTCTATATTTAAAGAAGAAGATGAAGCATCTCATTGCATCAGGGATCATGGAGATGATATCATTGTCCATGGTGGTCGTTCGAGGGGCAAGTCGAAATCTAACTTCAAATTTTGTAATTATTGGGAAAAAAGAATATTTGGTAAATGATTGTTATAAATTGCAGAATAAATCAAAGTCAATTGCAAATCAACAATCAGAAACTTCAAGAGAAGCAAATATTGTTGAAAATCCTAGCAGTGATGGAGAGCTTCTACTTATGTCTAACTAAACTCCAAACCTGATGAGACTTGATTTTTTTATATAGCTTGCACTTTTCATATGTTACCTAATCAGGAATTGTTTTCAACGTATGAAAAAGTTTCAAAAGTTTTTGTGATGACCGGTAATAGCACACCTTGTCGGATAGCTAGTATTGGTAGGTCAGAATAAAGATGTTTGATGGGACGGTTAGAATACTTGATGCAATGAGACACGTTTCAGATCCGAAGAAAAGTCTTATCTCCTTAAGTACTCTTGATTCAAAAGGAAATAAGTATACAATTGAAGGTAAAGTTTTGAAAGTTATCAAAGGAGCCCGTGTTATGCTGATGGGACATAGAAAATCCCATTTATATATCTTGTAGGGTGACACAAAATTTTTCTAGTAATCAACATATTTTAAAAATTCAAGTGGACATAGAGTTGGTTTTTGTACCGTTGGAGTCTAATTTGGGGGTCTTTTTTAAGAATACATCTCACTTGATTTTTGAAGATATATGTAAATCCATCTTACCTCCATTATCGATGGTATCATTGTATTCAATTGCTTAGAAGAGACCCATTTTTTGCCATAAGATCCACATAGGTAAGATTCTACTGATTTTGTTGATGGTTTGAATGTGGTTAAGGGTGTTGATTCTAGCCAATATCCTTCTTTTGATGCATTAATTTGTGATTCTATTACATGATTTGTTTCAAACTTGTTTGGTGGTCACTAGATCACTATTGCCCCTAGTTGGGGTAGCACAGGTGGAGAATATTTTCAGTTGAAATTTTTTGATAGAGAAGTTTGTTTGTGCATTTTTTTATTGAAGAATTTAAGTTTATTCCTTGTAGTGAATTTTTCTCCAGGTGAAGACTTTTTCTTTGAAATTTTGTTCATTGCAGCGAAATTCGTGTCAAGGCGGAGATTGTTAGAATCAGGATGTGACCCGAATTATTTATGGAAGATTATTGAAAGTTCTACTTAAAGTACACATTAAGAAGCATTCTATTTGGAATGCTTTAGAAATCCTATTTGAAGTCTATTTGGCAAATTTTAGTTGAAGTTCTATTTTGAAGCCCATGGTGTTGGAATTTGTATTGGACTTGAAGAAAAACATCATTGGGAGACAATTGGGACGGAGACGAGTGCCTAGGCTACTAGCGTAAAGTTGGATCAGAAGCTGGCATCCCAACATTGGCTTGAGCCCCGACAGTGGGCACTGTGGCACTGCACGACAACGCTATTTAGCGTGTTTTTTCTTCCCCTACTCCATTTTGGACATCGTTTTCTTTAACTATAACTCTATTATTAGGGTTTGGACATCCCCTACTTATTCCCTATATATAGTTGGCTCTTCATTATGATTAAGTAAGAAGTTAGAAACATTGTAAACACAAAATCTTTGTATTCTTCATTCATATTATGATAAAATCTCCATTCTCTGCAAAATTACATTTTTCTTGTGTTCTTGTGATCATTATTTCATATTGTGGTTTAATCTCTTATTTTCTCAAACGATTTGATATTGGATTAATCCGGATCACTTCCACTTTTCACAACAAACTGGTATGAGAGCATTCCGTTTTACAACACTTTAAGGCAGTTTAACATGAAACATTTTGGAGCTTTTTGGTATCCCTATTCCTCTATGTATCTATTAGGCTTTTGAGGCCGTGTTGGTTCAACAATTATAGGATATGATATTGAGAAACACACGATGCATTAAATTCAACAAGTTTATACCAAATCAAAACGTTGTCGTTGTTCAATTGGCAAAAATGTACTAATCGAACTTTATTGCACTACAATTCGTTGGATACTGAAAACTAAATTTTGCTCAATACAAATTGGAAATATTGGCCAAGTAAAACTTTGAGTTCACAATCGATGATATTAAAGATGTTACAAAAAATTGTCTACATTTACAGGGAAAAGAATTATTAACAAACAATGTCGTTAATGCCAAATCTTGAAGCAACACTTGTATTCTTATCGCTTGACGGAAGGAGGATTTTTGGAAGATCATCTATTGGTGTTCAAGAAAACTGACTTAGAGACCATGTAGGCCAAGTACGATGAAGAGGATTTAGGGTTTATATTGTTATGTTCGGTATCGCTTTCATATGTGACTTTTAGAAATCTCATCTCTATAGTCGGGATACTCTTATTATTGACGAGATATATAATGCGCTTTATTATAAGGATAAGATAGAGCATCTGGTTGTCGGTTCTCAGGCCTTTGTAGAGGGCTTTGTTGTTCGTGAGAGGAAGACACGTAGGTTATAGAATGGGTAGAGTCAAGTATGGAAACAGTGGTAAAGTCTGCTGGTATTGCAACAACAAGGGGCACATGAAGAGTGATTGCTATGAGTGGATGAAGAGGTTGACTACAACAAATCTGAAAGAACAAGAAGAAAAATTTGGTAATGTCAATCTTGCAGAAGAAGTGATGTGATCTAGGTTACAAGGGCAAGTCTGGGCAAGGATCAATTGGTCGTTGATGAAGGACCAATGAGGAGGTCGCGAACAAAGAAGGTCAAGGAGGCTATGGGATTATTTGATCAAGTTACGGTAGATGAAACATTGATCACAACATGCAAAGGAACACATTTTATGTTGAGCTTGGAAGCAGAAACAAGATGGATCAACTTGGTTCAAGCTGCGGATGAGAAAACTAGAAAAAGTAACTATGTGTGACCTCATAGTTAGCCTAGGCATGCGACCGCATGCCTCTATATCAAGAATTAGAGTGGTCTTTTTGGGTGAACTATGCGACTGCATGCCCATATACCATGTGGCCGCATAGTACAAGTTCGGCATCGAATTTTTCAATTTTTGGAAAGAATCTTATTTTATTTAAAACTCTAGTTTTATGATATTTCTTGTTATTTTGGAATATTTATTCTGTTTTTAAGTAGATTTTATAGGTTCCTTATAAATATGACTCATTCTATTCATTGTAAAAATACACACTATTTGAGAGATAATATTGCGAGGTATATTGCCGTCTTCTTATTTTTCATTGAATTAATTTTGAACTTATTAAGAATTAAATTCTTGTGGTATTCTACAATACAAGGTTCGTAAGTTTTCAGATCATGGGGTCAAGATATTGTTAGTGACTTTCTTGATTTTTTGGCTCAATAATTTATTGGGTAGAGCTTTTCGGACATTGATTCTTGACTTTCTTGGGTTTGTTCTAATTTGTCGTGGGTTTAGTAGCTACTATTGCTACGTTGGTTAGCATCAAGAAGACAGTGATGTAGATCTTTTGACAATTACTAAATGCGACTCCAAACCTGACGAGGATTATATTTTTTATTCGGCTTGCACTTTTCACGTGTTCAAACATGGATTGATTTTCTTCATATGAAATAGTTACATGGGGCTCCATGATGATAGAAAATAATGAGCTTTGTAAAATAGTTGGGATTGGTAATGTCAAAGTCAAGATGTTTGATGGGATTAGAACACTTGGCCAGTTTCGACATGTTCCAGGTATAAACAAGAATATAATCTATTTGAGTACTATTGATTCAAAATGGTATATGTATATCGATGGAGGTGGAGTTCTGAAAGTTAGCAAGGGTGCACGGGTTGTGTTAAGGGGACGGAGAGAGTCCCAATTATATGTGTTAGAATGGTCAGTGGTCACTGTGGATGTAACTGTAGCTTATGGTTTAATAAGTAATAACTTGGTTAGAGTTGATTGTGATCGGGTTGTTCGTGGTGATTCGAATAATAATGCTGGGGAATCTTCTAGTAGCTTAGGTGGAGCGTTTTGTGATCTTGTTGATCATGTTTCTCGTGGTGATTTAAGCAAGTTTAACAACACAGGTGGAGTTGGAATTGTTTGTGTTGATTCGAGTAGGTTTATTGATTCGACTAGAGCTAGAAGTAAATGGGATGTTTCAAGCAAATATGGTAAGTAGTTCTATTGGTAAGCATTGCTTGGATTTAGTTCATGATTGCTGAGTATGCTCGGCGGTGGCATGGTGTAACCGATACGGGCATGGGGTGTCCGGTGGGAAAATGGTGGAAAAGTTGGAGAATGACTTGAAGAGTGAAGAGCTAATTCCTTGCTATGAAATTTGTGTGAAGGTGGAGTTTGTTATGTTTTGTGACTCAAATTCCATGTGAGCTGGTAGTTTGATTAATGTGAGAGCTTAGATAATGTTGGTTTGAAAGTCTGATTTGATAAGAAATCAAATTTCATCATGGATTGAGATTTTGACTCAGAAAAAGACTTTGGAATGGATAAAAAAACATGTTTCGAGCGTTTTAGGACAAAATTGAGGTGTCAGTAGTGCGAAAGGAAGTAGAAAGGCCAGTGCTAGGGTGCAGGGCGGGGGCGCCTGCTGTTTGGGAGGAATTTCACCCCTGTTTGGTTTTTAACATGGTTTTGTATTCTACTTCATCCATAATTCTAAAATTTGGCTCCTATAAATACTGAACATGGTGTAGGCACTTTAGAGACTTAAGATAACAATTAGATCCTTGTTGTATACATTAGAAACTTGAAAGAATTGTTTAGATTTAGATTACGAGTATCAAATTTTATAAAATAATGTTAGTTTCTTGATCTAATAAATTCTCCTCTTCTTCTACAAAAATCTTGGTTGTTGTATGATCCATTATTTTTGTAGTACTCATATTTTCTCGTCTTTAGTTATTTGGCCGGATTCTCAACGATGTTGTATCACAGCGATTCTTGTATCTTGGTTGGTTTATAATAAACTTGACAGAAACCCAGCCACCGAAGGGCACACTCACTATGTTTCTTTCAATGGAACCGACAAGGTTGAAGTTCTTAGGGTACTTGTTCGGATCAAAGTTTCCGAAACCTTGTCCAACAACAAAGAAATTGAAGCCATGGAGATGAAGAGGGTGGCTCTCAGCACCAAGAATGCTTGTATCCTGCATAATTAGTTCTACACTTGTATTGAAAGGAAGAACCATAAGTTTGGTTCCATTGCTGACCATAGTGTTGTTCGGAGGGGTTCCTGTATAGTTAAACCAGTGAAGTGGATTTACAGGAAAATATGGGCTATAGATGCCGTTTGATTGTCCAGAATAGTGTGCTTGGAGGAGGGCTGTGTTTGGTTGTACAAAAGATACATTGTTAACAGAAGCAGAAAATTTTGTTCCATTAGGTCCTTGGCAGGTTTGATTTATTTTATCACACGGACTTGTTCCAAGGCCAACTGTGAAAAAGAAGTGTTTATCGACTTTCTTGGGAACATTGGCAGGGAATTGAGGAGTTGCTAAACTGCGTAATTTATTCGTGAAATTAGTGACAAAATCAGTGTCATTTAGGGCCGGTAGGAATGGTTTAAATAAAGGAAGTTTTTTCGAATGGCGAATGTTTGATGGAATGACATAATTGAGGATGCCAGCAACGGTGGAATTGTCGAATGTGCCTTGGCCTGTAACATATGGTCTGGCCATCATGAAGAAAGAGGCATTCGGGAAGTGGGATTTAGTCTTGAGAAGAACATTAGTGGTTTGGCCAGGGGTAATAACAAGTGTTTCAGTCTCAAAACGTTTAACATAAATGGCATCAGTTTCAACCACTGTGTATGGTTTGCTATGGTGAGAAATAGCTCGTCGTTGAGTGCATCGTTGATTAATTGAAGAAGATGTCTTCCCAGGTTTCACTTTCAGCTTAAAAGTATCTGCATCACAATGTAATTAATAATAGTAGGCAACATAAATTCTATTGTAAAAACAGATGCAATGATAAAACTAAATCTTTATGAATTTAGGGTCTACTCTTGTAAAAGAAATATTGGATACCTTTGGTCGAGCAATTATACAACGGCCCTGGAAGGCTGGAAGTGTGTTGATGGTATAGGCATCAGAGACATTGGGACCGACTCTGGTTTGCAAGGCTTGGCTAATTATGGCCTCAGGATCAGCGTTGAACCATTTTCTTGTAATAATCCAAGAATTATCAATGAAATTTGGTTTTAATTAATTTTGATAATTAAAAGCATTAATGGAGTCTTATAAGAAAAATGGCTAGATTGTAAGTACTGATCAATTACCGAAGATGATGGGAACTTCTTTATAGGGTTTATCAAATGGATAGGGGTGCCTTTTACAGGAAGAATGATTAGAGGGCCATAAAGAGTTGATCTTAGCCATGAGATACGAGCGTACCACCAAAGCGTTCCCCTTTGGCCTACAACAGTGAAGTTATACACATAGCTTTGTCCAGTTTGGATAGGACATTGTGTGATACATGCTGGTCCATTTGCCCATCCACTATGAAGCTGCCTAATGCCATGCCTGTAATAAAGAAAAAAAGTGTTAAATATGCTTGATTCAATTATTTGTTCAATTCATTGTACTCATTAATCACTACTAAAACAAGTAAATGTAATTGAAATTAATCTGTACCGGTGGATGGAGATATTGTTCGAACATGATTAACCACTTTGATTAGAAGGCGATCACCTTCCCTAGCTAGGATACGAGGTCGAGGAAATTTACCATTTACTGATACCCTACTTTTCGTGTGGCATAGCCACTTCATAATTTTCATTTGAATCTACAAAGAATATAAAAATAGTTAAGTTGAAAAATCAATGACATAACCTAAAATTCCCAATTCACGAAATTAAGACAATATATACTTACGTTAAATTTGTAGTGTCTGGTAGTGCCTCCATTTTGAGTACGGATGACAACCCAATATAAGAATGTTATTTTTGACGGAGCCAGTACAGGCGGCCGCAAGGACTCGTCAAGTGCTGGTGTCGCCCTTGGATGAATACCATTACTCATGAGAATTAGCAATGAAACTGGATTCAAGTTGACACTATGGAGATTATTGTGAAAATTTTATATTCTTGTTCAAATCCCATAATCTTTTAAGTCAATTCATGGCAGATGATAAAAAACGCTAGGAATAAAATAATATTCATCATTAGATTGTGAGAAACCCTTCATCTGAAAATAGGCTTGCTTTGATTGTGACTCCACAACGAAACAAGGCAATAAAATGATTAATTTCCCGTAAAAAACTCATTATGCTTACTTGAAAAATCATAAGTTACATTACAAAAAGGTTGTAATAAAAGCAATACAACCCTAGTAAAACAGCTCAAAATCCCCGGCCAACGGTTATTTCCAAGGTGGAAGGGTGCACAATCATTTGTACTAAGCTAAAGCTAAGAGTTCCTATCTTTAAGAAATCAAGAATGAATATAAAAACTGAAAAACGAGAAGAGAATGATAATAATAACAAAAAAAAGGAAAATCCCAATTAGCATTTGGGAAGATCTGATGGCGGAGGTGGCAGCTTCTGATTCTGGCGCTTTCCGTCCAAGACGATCCATGCCATTTTCAGTCCCCAGCTTGTATGGACTTCCAAGTGACAATGCATGAACCATACACCTGTTCATTTATCAAAATTGATGAATTTGTTATCAGTAACTTCGTAAAAATATGTTATGAGATTTAAATATCATATTGTTGTGTTAAAAAGTGTTAACAAATTAATGTACATTGTACCTGGATTGTCTGCAAGGAAGCGAATAGCAACCCACCCTCCCGATGGCACCCCAACCGTGTTTCTTTCAGCCGGATCAACCAAATTGAACTTGGCTGGATCCGTATTGGGCTTGTAGTTGCCAAAGCCCTGACCTACCACGAAGAAATTGAAGCCGTGGAGGTGGAGGGGGTGACTCTCTGCACCAATTATGCTTGTATCCTGCATCACCAACTCGACTTTTGTGTTAAATGGAAGCACCGCCAATTTTGTGCCACTTGTCACCATAATGTTGGTTGGTGGAGTACCCGTGTAATTGAACTTGAATGGCGGATTGGAAGGAAAATCAGTGGTGTAGACTCCTTTGGATTTATTGAAGAAATGGGCTTGAAGCAGAGCAGTACTGGGCATTACAAATGACACATTGTTAACAGTAGCTGCTAACATTGAGTTATTTGGTCCCTGGCAAGTTTGGTTCTGATTTGTGCACGGGCTCAGTCCTAGTCCTATCGTGAAGAAAAAGCGCCTATCAACTGTTTGAGTGACTTTGGCTGGAAATTTCGTGTTGGCTAAGCTCCGGATTTTATTACTGAATTTTGTAGCAAAAGTTGTATCATTGAACTGAGGAAGCAATGGTTTTAATAAGGGAAGATTATTGATTTTCTTGGTTTTGTTTGAAGGGTTATGGTATTCTAGGATTCCAGCAGTGGTGGAATTGTCAAATGAAGCAGGGCCAGTGGCATAAGGCCTAGCAGCCATAAGGAAAGTGGCATTTGGATGATGTTTTTTTGTCTTTAGAAGGACATTAGTTGTCTGTCCAGGAGTGATTAAAACTGTGTTTGTTTTAAATGGTTTAACATAGACTGCATCAGCTTCGACAACAGTGAGGTTGTGGTTAGCAATGCTGAAGAAAAGTTCATCGTTGAGTGCAGCATTTATCAATCTCAAGAGGTATGTTTTCCCTGGCTTCACCGTCAGTTTAAGAGTATCTACATCACAGATAAAAACATCAAGTTTAAAATTTAACTGTGTCACCAGAAATTATACGCCAAATTTCATGTAATTGATGCAACTGCCGCATTTTGCATTACAGCATATTCTTTACCTTTAGCAGAACAATTGTACAAGGGTCCCAGAAGGCCATTAATGGTGTAGGCATCGGAAATGTTTGGTGCTCCTCCGGTTTTCTGTGCTTGACTAATAATCATCTCAGTATCAGCCTTCCACCATTCACCTATAATCCGAAAACATAGGATTACATCCTCTCAACTAATGTATAACTATAAATTAATACGTGATGTTATCTGCCAAAATCTTACCAAAAATGATGGGGACTTCTTTGTAGGGTTGATGAAATGGATAGGGAACTCTTCTTTTCGGAAGTATTACTATTGCTCCATAAACTGTCACTCTAAGCCAAGAAATGTGGGCATGCCAAAATAAGGTCCCTCTTTGGCCAGTTACAGTGAAGTTGTACACATAACTCTGGCCAGTCTGAATTGGACATTGTGTGATATATGCCGGTCCATCAGCCCATCCGCTCCTAAGTTGTCTGATTCCGTGCCTATCATGTATGCAGGCACGTGTTTATTACAAATACTTTAACATCTCAAAATTATATATCATCCAGAGGGAGGTAGTTTAGTATGGTTTCATACCAGTGAATAGAAACATTGTACCGAACATGGTTAATTACATTAACTATAACTCTATCACCTTCCCTTGCAGTGATAGTAGGCCCTGGAAGTTGGCCATTAACTGTCACAATGCTCTTTGTTTGGCACAACCTCGTCACATTTTGCATTTTGATCTGTAACCGCGTATAAGACATTAAACAACAAAACATTATGCACACAAACATTTCGTTAATGAACAAGGAAGCTATAAGTAATGCAACTTGGTGCATCAAACAATTCACTTAAAATGCGATGAAGCACGTACATCAAATTTGTAGCGCCTCGTTATCCCAGCATGTTTGGCTTGTGCTGGCTCTACACTAAGGCACAAAATGGTAAGAACAAAGAGCAAAAGTTTAAGGAAGCTAGAAGCCATTGTGGTTTGATTGTATGATATGCAAATAAGAGAGAATGAGGTTGATCTGATGGGCTAAAAATTTCTTGGATGGGTGCAGAAACAAAGAGCAAGAGTATATATATTGAGTTAATTAGGTATTAGGGAGTTAACAGATTGACAAAATGATCTGTTTATGCTGCTGGTCCAACTGTACTTTTGAGTGATTTGCAAGTGAAATTATATTTTAAAAATTACATAACGGTTTTGACAAGGAAATACTAAATGTCCTTATTTATTTTAACTGTCAAATATGAAATATAAATATAAATATTTTTTCAAAACGTTCGTGCAACATGATATAGATGTAGGAGTGTTCTAAATTCACTCACCGTTGCTCATTTTTTAAAATTCCACGTATCATGTCTTTAATGAAAAAAATCAAGCTACTACCTGAACTTGTAGTTGGTTTTAAGTCTCACCACTACAATTTACTAAAATTAATTTGACATATCATGCCTTAATAAAAAATTGAATTTTAATTACAATTTACACTTGTTAAAGAAACAGTTCAACACTTGAATCGTAAAATTTTAAAGAGGTAGTTCAATATGTTTTATTCACGAAAACTTCATTCGTCACATTTGATGAAAAAGCAATTCACAAATTGTTTTATAATAGGTTGAGTATAAACAAAATGTATAAAATGTGTTCATGTTGATGGAAAAGGATTGATGTCCATACTGAGACAATGCATTGCTACCTAGTAGCCTTCGATACCCTATCACCAAACGTTTAAGCTAATTAAGGTGTTTATAACCCCCACTTTGTTGGCTGTCGGATTCTAATCTTGGAAATTTTCAAACTACTTTGATGTATACTTTTATGAAATTATAAATTATTATTATGAAATGTATACTAGTCACGATCTTAGGTCATTGGACCCAAAATGATTAAACCCAAACGAATTCAACAATGGTGAAAGGATGTAATTAATATGGTTGACCCTTAAAAAGTATGAGTACTGAATTGGTTTTTTAATAATGCTGTCAACAACTTCCCGATCCTCAAAAGAGAAGTTTAACCGAAGTTGCAAACATCTTCGATTCAGTTCTTGAACGAAACACTTTTGTCAACATTTCAGCTAGATTATGATTTTCTTGCATCTTAAATATCAAGATTCCATTCTCCAAAGTCAATCATGTAGTGATGACAATTGTGTATATACTTCGTCCTTGCATGATGAACATGATTTTTTTATTAAGTGAATAGCAATCCGACTGTTACAATGGGACACACTCATCCCATGCTTGTGATCCAATTCTTTCAAGAGAGAGTGCAATCATATCATCTCTTTGCTAGCTTCGGTCACAACAACATAATTAGCCTTAATAACGAAAAGATTAACTATCTTCTTCAACTTAGACACAACCTTCTAATCCCGAGCTTGATTTTCTGAAATATAAGGCTGAATCTACATTATCCCTTAAGTAATTGAGAATCAATTTTATTGCATCCCAATGTTGGTTATCCTAATTGCTCGTATATCTACTCATAATTCCCACTGCATATGCTATGTTCAATCTCTAATACATCATTGGTTTTCTGTAGAGGATTGCCAATAACAGAGGCATAGTAACCTTAATCATGCAGGGTCGCTTCTTTTCTGTAGAGGATAACTGCTCATTGGATAGTCTAAAGTGACTAGCCAAAGGAGTACTCATCGGTTTTGTATAATCCATCCTGAGCCTACATAGCACCTTCTTCACACACTCTTCGTGTGACTATTCAAGCGTTACTGTTCCTATTAATTCTCATCCGATTTATCTTGTAGCACCCAAATCCTTTATCAAAAACTCCTTAAATAACTCATTTTCAACTAATCTAGTTCTTGTTTGCAAACACTTGCAATCAATATGTCATCAACATATAATATCACGATAATATAAGAGTTACCAATGTTATTTAAATAATAGCAATGACCCCCTAGAACCTTATGAAGCCATTACTATCCATAAATCTATCAAACTATCTTCTTATGCTAGTGTCTTGGGGCGTGTTTAAGATCATACAAACTCTTTTGAAGTCTGCACAACATTCTCTTCTTTTAATGTACTACGAAATCTTATAGTCTCATCATGTAATTTTTTTTTCCTCAAAATCACCATGAAAAAAGATTGTCTTTACATTCAACTCTAGATGCAAGTCTCCTTAACCCCTAATCCAATTATTACTCTAATTATGGTTAATTTTACCACATGAGAGAAAATCTCAATTTAGTTTGAAAGCCCAAGAATAACTAACAAAGAGGGGTCGGGAGGGGGGGGGGGGTAAATTGATTTTTAAAACTTTTTCGAAAAATTAATCTATATTCAAGCAAATAAAAACTAAACAGATTAATTCAAATAATAAATGCAAATATGAAAGTGATAAGTAAAAGGGAAGAGATGATGCAAATGATATAATTGTGGAGATTCGATCCTAAGTAATGATCTACGTCCTCCAATACCAAGCTCTCAGACATGGGCGATGTCTTTTCACTAGATTGATTGACTTGTGGTGCAATCTAATCCTTTACAAGCTTTCGGTGACTTACAAATAAGGAACACCGATCCTTATACAATATTGAGCTTTGTGAGATCTAAATATGACCCACACTATTGAATTTTATGGGACCTCAATATGATTTACACGTATAACAAAATAATTTTACTATGAAGTCATCTCTTGATAGTAATACAAATGAATTAAACACTAAGAGAGGCTAACAATGCAATGAATAATAACAAATGATAGCTCAAGTATTAGATGAAAACTTTGATGAATATGATAATTAAAAATTTGACTCAATTAATCAAAGTTTTTTAATGAGAAAATGAAGAAGAATTAAATGCAATTTAAGTTAACAAATCTTCTAAACATATTTTTCTTTTATAATGAGTGATAACAATAAATTAAGCTCTAAAATAGAGATGAGAAATCTTGATGAATATGATAGTTAAAAGTTTGATTCAATCAATCATAGTTTTTAATAGGAAGAAGTGAAAGAAATAGATGCAATGTAAGTTCAAAACCTTTCTTAAAAATATGTCTCTTTTATGAATGATAAAAAAATAAGTTAAGAACAAAAAGAGAGATAAAGAACTTTGATAAAGATGATGAAAAGAGTTTGAATCAACCAACGTTTTTGATGAGTAAATAAATGAAATGAATGCAATGTTAAAGAATTCTCTTAAAATGTATCTCACTCAATGCTCTTCAAACACTTGTGAAGAATGAAAAGAGCGAGGGTATTTATAGAGTTAAAAAACTAAAATACTAAATCGAACCAAACAACCAATTGGATGTCCACCTTTTGATCTGGATGACCAAAATAAACATTATGCATATGAAATTTAACTGTAAAAAAATTGACCATTGCATCAATCGGACGTCTGCCTTTAACAAATTTATAAAGAAAGAAACTTTTTGGGAATTCAAAAGACCAACTAGACGAGCATCGAGATGTCCACATGTTAGACTAAACGTCCAACTGTTATGGCTGATTTTTCAGTTTTTGACCACGTTAGATTCAATTTGAATAATTTGACTAACGTAGACTTTTGGAAGGTGTTTCTAATAAGTTCTCAAGGTAAATGATGTTTTAAAAATATGATCTAAGTTCAAATATCATTTTGAAAATAATTTTACTTTTGTTCAAAATATTTTATGCAAGTGATAATCAAAGTAGCTTTTAGTGCACAAAGTAATTTTTGAACTTTTATCATTCATTGTAAAAGATAAAAGTATTGATACTTTTTACATTTGAACTAAGAACTCTACTATTTGATCTTGTTTCAAAGTTTGTCTCTTAGATTATTGTCTTGATATTTCATTGACGATTGACTCTTAATTAAACTCTTGATCTTGATCTTTTTTTGACATTTATCTTTAAGATGTTTTGACGACGATCGATCAATTTATCATCCAATGCTTTGAAGACTTTAATCACTTTAAATTCAATTTTTAGTAAACATGATTAACTTCTTTACTATAATCAAACCTTTAAGGTTATAATAAACCATAAGTCAACGTATTCAACGCCTTATTTCTATTGAAATCCCTTTACAACTAACCATACTTTATATCTTTTGCTACCTCAATTTTATTTTTCAACCTGTAAATCTATTTATTTTGAAAAGCATTCTTCCATTTTAGTAACATTATCAATTTTCATGTCTGATTGGATAATAACAAGTTCATCTAATCTCTTATAGCTAACTTCCACTTGATTGATTCATCAACCTGCACAACTTCATTACAACTTTTTAGTTCACCTCTATTAGCAAATAAAATAGATTACATAATGTTGGAGAGTCTCTTTGTGGAAGCCCGATAGTTTCATTGGATCTTCTAAGTTGAGTCAAAGCGATGTTTTGATGATGTACTCCTGGAGCTATATTTTCTCGATCTTCACCATCACCATTCTCTAACTCAATTGCAGAAGTATTTCAATATGACACCTTAGCCTTCTTAATTTAAGGACATATGCCTTTAGGATCTATTCTCAACCCATCCTTATACGACACTTTCATTGAAGATCACATCATTACTTTTGATAACCTTCAGATTTCGATCACCCCAGAAACGATAACCAAATTAGTTATTTCCATGTACGACAAATTTCATGTATTAAAATACAAAAATCGTTACAAATTGTATTTTAAGAAATACAAATGGATATGAATCTTCTTGTAATTGCAAAATCCTATGATTAATGATCGGAATGTTTGAAGACGAAGAGTCACATGGCTTGAATCCTAGGCTTCGAGATTTGTTGAGAATTTGATTTGTCGAAAATTTGACTTGTTCGACACTTGAATTTCGGAGCTTGGATTTGCACTTCGAAATATGGACTTGATCTTGGTTTAATTCTAAGAAGACTTTGATCTTCTTAGGTTTGATTGATTTGAAGAAGATCTCGATCTTTGCCGGACTTGGAGTTAAGCTGATTTTTTCAGCACTTCGCGATTTTCTTGTGCACTTTTCCTCCTTTTTTTTTTTATTATAAACCTTTGGTTCTATTTATAGGGGAAATTCGTCACCAATTTTGGTAACTACTCAATTAATTCAATTAGAATTATTATAACTGAATAATTGTGAATTTTTAAAAGTGGGATAAGCCTTTAAAATTTTATGGGCCTTGGTAGGCTTTAATTTAGTAAACTTCATTGGGCTAGTTATTTAAATTGACCCAACCCATTATTTGTTATTTTTTTATATCTACAAATGCCCCTTTAAGATTTATTTATTTATTATGAAATAAATAAATTAATAAATCTTGATTTTTGATTTTTTTTATAACGTAATCTTTATTCGATTATTTATTTATTTTATACAATTCCTAACTTGATTTTTTTAAGACAGAGTTTTTAAGTTTTTTGGTAAGTTAGGCTTAATTGAAGCCCAATACTTATATATTTATATGAACAAATTATGAGGTTTAGAGCTAATAGGTTAAATTTGCAAACAAAATGTAAAACAAAATTAGGTTTATTTTCTCTCTTCTCTTCGATTTTTTTTCCTTGGTTTTTTGCTGGCAGAACCAAGAGGTTTCTGCCTTTTTCTTTCCCCCCATTTTTTGCTTGATTTCTGCCTTTTTTTTTGCTTGGAACCAAGAACAAAAACCAAGAATTGGTTTCTTCCTTGGTTCCTACGTTTTCTGTCGGCCTTTTTTTTGTTTGTTTTGTCGACGAACACTAAGAACAGAAACCAAAAGAATTGGTTTCTTTCTTGGTTTTCGTGTCTGTCGGCCCCCTTTTTTATTATTTTTATTTTAGTTTATTTTTTATTTTTTAGTACGGTTGTTAAAATTAGAACTAACATTCTTCTTTTTTATTTTTATTTTTAGGGATTCAACTTTTGGAATAAGTCAAAGATTTTGAGGTTCGAGATTTTCTTAGTGTAGAGTAAAATTTTGTACTGCAATTATTTTACGGGTTCAGAAAATATTTCCATATGAACAAACTCAAAATCGTCAACTTTTTCATGCACATTGAAGACGAAGGACTGCTATCTTTCACCATCCAAGGCACTTTGTGTTTGGGACTAAGGACCAGCTCCTTCGACCGTCCATGACACTTTGTTTTAGGGACCAATGACTAACTTTTTCGATCGTCCAAGACACTTTATGTTTGGGACCAAGGACTGACTCCTTCGACCGTCCAAGGGACTTTGTGTTTGGGACTAAGGACAGACTCATTCGACCGTCCAAGACATTTTGTGTTTGAGACCAATGATTGGCTCCTGATTTAGACAATAAAGGAATTTAAAATATTCACTTCCCGTTGATACTTTTGTTTGTTTGTTTGTTAACTTTCTCTTCCTTTTTTAGGGATGACTGAGACGAGCTCTAATAATAGAGCGTATTCTAATATACACGAAATCGTCGAGTTTAAAAGCCAAGACAAAAGTTACATTTGCTTCAAAGATACCGATGTGAAGTACCATGCCCAGTCGGCATACGAGGTGAACTTAAAATTAGCATCCATAAACCAATTGAACATCCTTCTCCTGAGCTCTTGGGGCCTCTGTCAGAGTTGTATATGCCCATTATTAGTGAATGTCACGAGAATTTAGAAGCTGCCATGTCCAACCGATCTAGCAATTATCTTCCCTGTGTCTCTCGCCTCATCATTCCCAAAGTATGAAGTACATCCCAAGGGCTGTAATTCGTGGAGGATTAACAACAAAAAAATACGATGGGAAAGTGCGCTTGTGAGTTGTGGATAGATTTCTTTTTTTCTCCAAATTTTTGGGAGTGGTCTTCATGGGTCCAGAAACTTCTGCTCAAGGGGAATCTTCGCTAGTTAGCTTCAGCAGTCAGCTCTGCTACAAAGGATTATCATCACCCAAATTTTATCTATAGAGCTCTTTGTGAGGTTTGGTGTCCAGAGACCAACACTTTTGTAACTGCCTATGGTGAAATTAGCATTTCTCTTTGGGACATTCGCGAGATAATCGATTGTGGGTCATTACTATGAGAAAGTAGTCCAAAGCCTTTCAGAACTAACAGATCAATACTCCAAGTCATGTCGTACCTCTTTAATGTTTTCGCACTGATTACGAATGCGAATGAATCTGATTGCGTTAGTCATGAAAAATGGAGCTTCATCATCAAAGAGCTTCAAAGAAAATATGGAGGCCCAAGATTGTAGACAAGCCGAGAGATATTTCCCGTACAGACTTGCTAATATCTTTGTCTGTGGAAGAAGAAGGTGAATTAGAAATACCAAATTATTTCTCCCTGTGGCTTTGTCATTTCGTTATTCCATTTAGGGAAGAGTGTATAAGAGTTAAAACTTTTAAAGCATCTTCTAAAATGGTAGGTGGGTACACTTACAACCTAGTCTCTCCCATATTAGCGAGCATTTACAGAGGACTTACACAGACATCGAATCATCAGTCAAACTCGGACCTTGGCTCGATTTTACATTAATTTCTTGGACATTTTCTTTATGCTTAGACTGCAACTTATTTTGCTCGAGGTATTTATGTTCATGTGGACAAGAGTTATACTCGTCCTATAATCTGAAGATATACGGGCACCTTAAATACTTTCTAGTCTTGGGAGAAAAATGTTGTTGATTGTCGGGACCTTATCCGTGGAATGATGGATGCCATGACTTTTGCTGTAATCCATTTCCCTCATCTTCCCATCTCGATGTATGAGTGGATGACTAGCCAAGGTCTATAGATACCTCAGAATTTATGATGAATATTCGATCTTGATTTGTTTCTTATCGTTCAGAAAACTCCCATTTCATTCTTGAGGCATATAATCCTCACAGGTTTGCTAGACAACTTGGCTTTAGACAAAAATTTCCCGATTCACTAAGAAAGTCGAATATTACTCTTAATACAGGCGATATGTATCGCGTCTGGATGTCTTTGATTTAAATGATAAGTGGATCTACATTTTATATTCCAGAGTATGTGAAGGATACACATCAAAACGTTGATGCAGATTACCAAATTTGGTGGACTAATCGAGTGTTGCCAATCATGACTAAGGTTGAAGTACAGGTTTTATCTTCTAGTGAGAGCCGTGACTTTGTTCTCAATTCGTTTCTGAATAAGGTCATAGCTAAAGGGTTAAGTCCTCCACACATCATTCTTGAAGAGATTTCTCGAAAAAGGGAATTTGACCTTTGAAATGAAATAGTCATTAAGAATATTAAAATTAAAGTTCCCTCAACAAAGTTTGCTTCCACCTCTGAGCTTGCTGATAAGATGCCTGAAGTAGTTTTGATTCCAGACCACAGTAAACCTGGAGATCAAGCATCCCACGTACCTGGAAAGACTCTAACTTTTGAAGATAAAAGTTATAGAGATTATTATTATTATTATTATTATTATTATAACATACTACATGTCTTTGGTCTTATACAACGAACTTAAATTTCAAGCTCCTCTTTCCCGAATATATAAGATTAAACGATCGGTAAAACCAATGCTGATTCAACTGTCCCAAATCCTTCCAAAGGTGACGTCAGAGTTTCTCACATTAACATCAGTCTCCCGAATATACCATCAGATTGTGAATTTTTAGAACACGGAACGCATGTAGGCTTTTTTTTCTGGTTTATCTTTTTTTTTTTTATATCTCCATTTTTTTGTAGGTTTTCCTAGCATTCCTGAAGAATTGAATCTCTCTATGAATCCAAACTCTTTGCAAGATCAAACTGGTGAGAATGATGGGAGAATTGGTGCTCTTCAAGGAATAGATGGTACTTATGATTTTCATAGCCCACCTTGCAAATACCTGAATACTATTAATGAAGGTATTTCGGCATTCAATATAGATGAATTTCAAGATGAAGATGAAGTGAATTCTGAGACTACATTAGCTATCATTTTAGAGATCAATCAAGAAGTTCTAGCTGCTCCACCTTCAGTAGCTTTAGTTAGCATTCCGCCTTTTGAAATAAATAATCATCGGGCAGCTCCAATTTGTTCTTCCATTGCTGGTCCCCTGTTTGGGATAACTTAAGAGTCTCCATACTTGAAAACTGTTTTGCAAGAAGTCATGACTAATTATCTTCATAAGTGTTTTAGGGATGTCCTGAAGCATAGGTTATCCAACATCCGATCTAGGTAGAATGAAAATAATTTAATTCTTTAATACGTAATTACCAGCTTATTCTACGCAGAACACATGAACATGTTTCTTAACAAAGTTGACATTTATTTATCTGAAAAAAGTAGCACTTAGAGTGTCCAACTATTGAAGAAAAAGACTAAGCAATTGAAGCTTTTGAATATTCAGCTGGAAGTACAAGATTACACTTGTTCTTCATTGGAAGATAAAATTAGTCAGCTAATTTTCGAGTTTGATAGACTTCGTGATGAACTTCAAACCCATCAAGAACAAAAGAATATGCTTGGAACTGCAAATGCCTGATTAGAAAAATTACTGACTAGAGATGTCTATATCGCAGTTTCCATTGACTAGAGAAGGAAGACCCTTGAAAACTTTCGATCTTCTTTATGATCATATTGTATGATTGATTTGTCATCGTTATTTCTTTTTTTATGATGAAATTTTCTTTTTCTTATTTCTTGTGTATATTTTAAGCATAAAATAGTAAACAAATTGAATGAATTTATCAGTTGTGACTGAACTTGAGTTTATAATTTATTCAAGTTGCCTACTTACCCAAATGTGATCAAGTCGAATGTAGTTCATTATAAGAACATAATTTATTTGTTTATTCAGGGGCTGTTCACAGTTTATACTCTTGCGGGTCAGGAGTATTACATTTTATTACAATGAAAAATTTATAAAATAAAGAACTTCAAGCGTAAAATGCTTTAGAAATTTTCCATTGACAGGTCCGATTTGTAGTCCATCTTTGTCGACAATATTGTATGCTCCGTTAGTAAATGCATGAGTAACAACAAATGGACCATCCCATTTAGGTTGGAACTTGCCCCCTATTTTTCTTATGATTATAATCGGTTTGAGTACGGAAAGTACCAAATCTCCAACTTGAAATGATCTTGGTCGCACCTTCTTGTTGAAGGATTTCGCCATCCGAGCTTGATAACACTCAATGTGCATTTGTGCTTCTAATCTCTTCTCATCCAAAGCTTCTAGCTCCTCCAATCAAAGACGAGCATTTTCCTTTATTGTCAAACCTTCTTGGATGGAAATTCGAAGTGACGGGATTTGACACTCCAAAGGAAGTATAGCTTCTACTCCATACACTAAGGTATAATGAGTGGCTTGTGTTGGAGTTCGATAAGTAGTTCAATATGCCCATAAGACTGAAACCAATTCTTTCATGCCAATCTCTTTTTGATTTGGAGACAACTTTTTTTAGTAGACTGCATAGAGTTTTGTTGAACACTTTTGCTAACCCATTAGCTGCTGCATTGTACATGGATGAGTTGTATTGTTTAAATCCAAAGTTTGCATATATATTGTTTATGTGGCTATTGTAGAAGGGCTTTCCATAGTCATTGAAATCCGCAACATTTTCTTTCTTTACTTCTTTCAATGGTATGACTTCAACCCACTTAGAGAAGTAGTCAGTCTCGACGAGGATGTATGAATGTCCCGCTGAAGACTTCGGAGTTATGTGTCCAATTACATCAAGACCCTATGCATCAAATGGCTATGAAGCTATTGTCGGATGTAATGTTTTCGAAGGTTGATGGATGAAGTTTGTATGAACTTGGCAAGTTCTACATTTTTTTGCATAATCCATGGAGTCTTGTACCATAGTTGGCCACTAGTACCACATTTTCTTTATTCGAAAATGGAGTTTGGGTCCAGACTGATGAGCACCACAGATTCTAGAGTGGGCTTTTTCCACAACACGTGTTGCTTCATCATTACTTAGGCATCAAAGGAAAACTCCATCGAATGATTGTGGATAAAGCTTTCCTTTATAAAAGACAAAGCGTGATGTATGACTTTTGATTTTAGTTTTTCGCTGTGGATTATCTGATTGTTTTTTATGTTGAAGGAAATTGATTATTGGTTGTCTCCAATCTTCTCTTTCCTCATATTCGATTACTTCAACGCTATTGTTCTCTTTCATATAACTGGGTAGCAATGACGGAAGCACCCATCTTTGAGTAATTGATATAGAGTGGGGAAAAATCTTCACCCGACTGGCTAAAACAGTGGCCAAATTAGTTAAGTCATCATCTTTCCTATTTTTAGTCCTAGGTACGAATTTGGTTTTTAACGAATCAAATCGTTTCATAAGTGTTGATGCATATTCATGATGTGACTTCAAGTCTGAATTACGGACTTCGTACTTAGCTAGAATTTGATTGATTATCAATTTAGAATCCCCAAAGACTTCTAGCTGATGGATATCCATATCAAATGTTGTCTCTAAGCCAATGATAATGGCTTGATATTCAGCCACGTTGTTTGAACATTTCTCTATAAAGGCAAAAGAGTACATCATAACAAGATCATGGAGAGTGACAAAGATGACTCTTACCCCAGTACCATAATTTCGGATGGCCCCATTGAAGTATAGTCTCCATGACGGTACAACTTTAGTAAATAGAAGTTCTTTATCCGAGAGGTCTTCCCGTAGTTCCCATTCCGCTGGAATTAGATGCTCAACAAGGAAATCTGCCAAAGCTTGTCATTTGATGGCCTTTTGTGGAATGAATTTGATGTCGAACTCGGACAATAGCAATGCCCATTTTCCAATCCTTTCGGAAAGAATCGACTTGGACATTATGTACTTTAATGGATCAATCTTTGAAATAAGTCTGATCATGTGTGATAGCATATAATGTCTTAATTTTTTAGCTGCAAAGATTAACGCAAGACATATTTTTACAATAGGCGAATATTTCATTTGGCACCTACCAGTGTCCGGCTCAAGCAGTATAGTGCATTCTATTTTCTTTCATCGTTGGCTTGGACAAGAAGTGCTCATAGAGAATATTCTGTATCGCAACATAAAGAGTTAGTGGTTTCCCTATGATCGAAGCCGTGAGTACTGGTGGATGAGACAAATATTGCTTAATACTTTGGAAATCACTTCGACAAGCATCATCCCATTCAAATTGTTCATCTTTCTTTACCAATTTGTTGAATAGTTGGCAACGTCGACAAGGTTAGAGATAAATCTTCGAATATATGCAAGTTTTCCTTGAAAACTTTTCAACTCATGAACATTTCTTGGTTCTGGCATGTTGATTATGACGTCAATTTTTGATTGATCTATTTCAATGCATCTATGTCGATCAATGAAGCTAAGAGATTTTCCAGATGTAACAACAAATGCACACTTCAGCGGATTTATCTTTAATTGATGTCGTCGAAGTCTTTCAAAAACATCTGGTAAATCTTGTAGGTGATTATTGCGTTTCTTTGTTTTAACGACAAGGTCATCTACATAGCATTCTACGTTCTTATGTAGCATGTCATCGAAAATCTTTTTCATTGCCCATTGCTAGGTTGCCCCTGCATTTTTTAATCCAAATAACATAACTTTATAACAATATATGCCCTTAGGGATACAAAATGCTGTAAGTTCCTCATCTTTCAAATTCATGCGTATTTGGTTGTATCCAGAAAATCCATCCATGAAACATAAGACTTCATACCTGGTCATTGCATCCACCATTAACTCTATTATCAAAAACAAAAAATAATCTTTCGGACATGCTTTATTTAGATCATAAAAGTCAACACAGACTTGTAATTGCCCATTCTTCTTTTTTACAAGAACAATATTTACCATCCAAGTTGGGTACTTGACATCACGTATGAATCCTACTTCAATAAGTTTGTTGACTTCCACTTTAATATGATGAATCAATTCTGGTCGAAATCTAACCCCGAATTTGCTTGCTTGGTCGAACTCCATGTCTTATTGCAAGGTGATGTACTGAAACCTTCAGATCTAACCCCGACATTTATTTGTAAGACCATGTAAATACATCTTTGTATTCTTGAGCAAATAGATGTACTCCGATTCCTCTTTTTGACCAAGGAGAGCACTTACAAACACTGGTCTTGAGTCTTCTTCAGTCCCCAAGTTTATGTTGTTCAAGTAATCCATAGTAGCTTATCCCCCTTCTTCAAATGTAGACGGGGTCGGTTCAGGTTTATCTATTGTGGCAGAGTTTTCAAACTCAGGTTTTGAGTTAAGAGCTTCTTCAAAAGATATGTGATTAACAGAGAATTCTTCTTCATCCTCATTATTGTTTAGAGAATGGTAAAAAATTTTATGTTTTCATCTTCTCCTTGATTGTTGAGGATTTGGACTTGGATTAGAAGTTTTAATTCCAAGTCGAGAAAATGTAGATTGTCTTTGAGGAGCTTGTGCGTTATTATCAATTTGGGTAGAAGAAGAAAGAGCCTTACTTAACTTTTGGAAGACGAGAGTTTTACCCTTTATGCCAACTATTGGGGAGGGCTTCTTTTTCAACCTTTTAAACATCGAAACTCTAGCATTTTCATTTTTAATTCGATCGAACACTAAAGGTTTTGGCTGTTCAGATTTCTCTCTTACAACTTCGTAAATTTAAATCATGATTGGGCTGCGACATAAGGGTTCTATCAAAATTAGAAGGGATACATCCACCTGAAAGGACAACATCAAGATTACCTAATTTACGAGGCTCTCCTTTCCTAATCTAACATTCTCAAACAACTTTTGACTTGAGGATTATAACACCCTTTGAAAGTCTACTTTGGTTCATCGGCTTTTTTAGTGCCTGACTTGTCTTGTTTAGACGAGCTAGAAATACTGAGCTTTGATATGTTGGAATAGATGTCGAAGCTTCCAATGTTGATTTGCTTTCTCCCGAGACTGCCATAAGTTGATGGGGTGGAAATAATTTTGAAATACTAGGTATTGGAAGAGTTAACTCTTTTCTCAATACCTCAACATCGGTTGAGATTGAGCAACACCGGATGTATCATCCTCATTTGTATTTCCTTTAATTTTAAATCTGAACATGGTCAACCCTGCATAATCACACTCTTTATCTTCCATGTAAAATTTGGCATCAGTAAAATGAGATTCTTCTTCGAGGAATGGTTTGGACTCAACTACTACACATTTGACTTCTCTATCTCAACTGTATTTGAAGCATTAGTGCCAAGTCGAAGGTACTACTCCAGTTTCATGTAGCCAAACACGTGATGTTTTAGCATCGATGACATGGAAGAGAGATGATGAAGTTACCTCCCCTATTTGTAGCTTCAAATGAATCATGCCAATGGCTCGCTGACCTTTCTGTTTTAATCCATGAATCATGATCTTGCTCCTGGATCGATCACAAACATTAATTCCAATCTTCTTCATCATTTTGGCTGGCATGTTGTTCATAGCAAATCTACAATCGATCATCATGCAATTTTATTGTATTCTCGAATATAACCACTAACATAGAGTTGTCTATTATGTAAACGAGAGCCCAATTGTAAATATTCATCGTCAAATTTGATGGTAGCCATATAGTCTTGTTGGGTTGTGGGTCCAATATGTTCTAAGACTTTGCCTTCATATTCTTCCGGATCTATCAATACCGTGAATAAAGTCACTCGATTATCGAAAGGAAGTTTAAGAGACTCTGCTAAACTCGTATTGAAAGGAATATTATTGAGTCGCGAGATAGTTTTCTTCTATTTTGAACTCTTTCTCGATACGTTCTTTGCTTCATTTTTCTCCTTCACATTGATAACATTGGAGGTAAAACATTCATTGTCGAAGAAACCATTGGGAAAATAATCACCTAGGGTTAGTAGTCTAGGAGGAATGCATAAAGCAGCTTCTACTCTCGTTGATTTAGTAGACACTTTTGACTTGGTTTTAGACCATCTTCTTTGGTTGTTTCTTGGTTTTTATTTCTCGTTACAAACACTAGGGCTTGGAAATTGTGGAATCTTTTGATGACGTCTTTTCACAAGGGTCTATCCTTCCGAATTTTCTTTTACTGTTACTTTTTTATTGGGTTGAACTTTCATACCCAATGCCCCCAATTTTGGTCCTTTAAGAGGTGTAGATGGTGATATTTTACCTGTTTTATTTGACAATCGGTACTTCTCCTTCTTACTTATGAAGGTATACCAACCGTTATCAATCTTGTCTTCGGACTCTGAATCAGAATCCCAAACATCCAAATCATCTGTCATAATTTCGTAAAAGGTTGGACAATTGGGTGCATGTGTCCATCCATTCCTGGATAGACGTAATTGATAGTCATTTATCTGTCTACCTCAAACCTCACTAGAATGGTTCCTTCTGGAAGTTGCAGTCCAAACTCCTCAAACGATGATTTACTAGTACTGTATGTATGAGAAAACGTCCGTTCCTCTTTTGTAACTTGAATTGGATCAAACGATCCAAATGAAACCATCGAGTAGGCGACCATTTGATTTTCTCCGATTTCAAGTTTTATCTTATTTTCTTTGTCCAACCGAACAATAAGATCTTCCAACACAAAATATTTTTCCATCGGATGACTGATGATTCTATGGAATTTATGACATTTAGGATGATCAACCTTATCAACTTCCTCATGTCTCTTTGGTGCGGAAGTTCAATTATCTTCTGTTCGAGAAGTTGATCCAGTATTTCAAAAACTTCAGAATCCGAGAATGTGTACTCATTCTCTTCAAGTTCTTTCAGAGTCACATGACCTCTGCTTTGGACTTGTCCCTTGTTAGGTTTGAATTTTTGTTTTGGTTTTGGGTTTGGTCTCGACCTTTGGAAGGCTATTTTTGTAGGGATAGTGGAGATTGTCATTGCCTCTTTGGACTTACCTGCCTTGACACCCTTCTTTACTTCTTTCTTAGGATCTTTCTTGTCACATGGATCACTTGGTAAGTAACTCCCATGCCTTACAATTTGGAGCTCTAGGTCATGAGCACGTGTCACCAACTCTTCAAAGGAGTGAGGTATATTTGCTTGGATAGAGTAATTCCTAATGCATGCCTTGTATACACATGTCAATGGAAGATGCTTCGTTTATTCGTTCTTTGCAATTGAGCACGAGCTTTTTCCTGCGTTCGATGTATTCTGCAATGGGCTTTTCCTTGCTTTGCTTTGTTCGAGCAAGTTTAGAAAGGCTGACAGTTCACCTGGTATTGTAGAAACGTGTTAGGAATTCTCGTTCAAGTTGATCCCAACTATCAATTGACCTAGCCGGTAAGTTTGTATACCATTCGAATGCAACACCTTAAGGGAGCGTACGAACTGTTTCTTTATGGTGTCATTGTAAGTGCCTGCATTGTTATACGTCTTAATAGAATGAGCAACATGTTGCTTCGGGTTGTCCTTCCCATTAAAATACTGGAATTTCGGAGGTTGGTAACCGAGTGGCATCTTCATTTCATCGATTCGACGACTATAAGGCTTGGTATATACCAATTACGATTGTATTGAACCACCATATTGGGCACGAATGGTGTCCGCAATCATATTTTAAAGTTGGTGGACAGCTAGAGAGCTAACAGAGAGTTGAGTAGTATCACGCAAAACGTTTTGAAGAACTGCACGATCATGCATATCTTATTTTTGCTGGTGTTCTTGGACTTCCAGATCTTTATCTTTGGAAGATCCTAGATTTTCTTGATCTTCTTTAATCGATAGATTTTGCAACTCTAGTCTGTACATTAGTGTAGCAACCTATGAGTCTTTCTCTTCTAGTGACTTTATTAACTTTTCAATGGCTAAATCCATTTGTTGGATTCGATCGTCAGAACCCGACGTAGGTTTTGTGACCATCATTGGCTCAAGTGATTCTTCAGATGAAGTATTGTCTCCCTACCTTTGTAGAGAAGTGGTATGAGGGGATCCAGAGAAGGATCTGCCACTGGAGACGGAGCCCGAATGAGAATTTCTGGCCAAACTCTTGGTATTTTCTGTTGAACGAGAATTTGGTTTTGTGAAAATAGTTTTCATTCTACCCTTGTTGGAGAACTTCTATAGTTGTAGGACCAGTTGAGTTTTCCCATTTCTTGCTTGGGCTCAGGTCCCACGGAACAGTTCACCAAGTGTCTCTTCAAGATGAAACATGATTTGCTTCGCTTGTTCATTTGCCATTGTTGATGTAGTTGTTGAAAGTTGAAGATTCTGAGATCAAAAGATGAGAGGACAAAAAGGTCTCACCGGGCATGCCAAGAAATTTGTATAATGAATTTTGTGTATTAAAATAAGAAATCATTACAAATTATATTTTGAGAAATATAAATGGATATGAATCTTCTTGTAATTGCAAAATTGCAAAATCCTGTTATTAATGATCTAAATGTTTGAAGACGAGGAACTACATGGTTTAAATTCTAGACTTCGAGATTTGTTGAGAATTTGATTTGCCGAGAACTTGACTTGTTCGACACTTGAATTTCAGAGCTTGGATTTGAACTTCAAAACTTGGACTTGATCTTGGTTTAATTCGAAGAAGACTTTGATCTTATTGAATTTGCTTGATTTGAAGAAGATTTTGATTTTTTTCGTGTTCCTCGAACTTGGAGTTAAGAGGATTTCTTCAGCACTTTGTGATTTGCTTTTGTACTTTTCCCTTCTTTTTGTTATAAACCTTTGATCCTATTTATAGGGGAAAGTCATAACCAATTTTGGTAACCACTCAATTAATTCAATTAGAATTATTAGAATTGAATATTTGTAGATTTTTTTTAAAAAAGTGAGATGAGCCTTTAAAATTTTATGGGCCTTGGTAGGCTTTAATTTAGTAAACTTAATTGGACTAGTTATTTAAATGGACCCAACCCATTATTTGTTATTTTATTTATTTATTTATGTCTACATTCCATACTCAATAAAGAAACACATTTTTGATTTACCATCAAACTCACATTAGAATCAATGTGAATTTATGAAACACAATCAAACACTTTCAAGTATGAAAGATTTACCTCTTTACCGGTCCACACCTCCTCTAGTATTATCCAGTTCAATGGTGTTGAATGACTTTTATTAATCACATAATTTGCACTGTTGACAGCCTCACTCTAGGACATCTTTGATAACTAAAACACGTAATGTCATACTTCTATTACACTTGTTTAAAGTTCTATTCATCCTCTCAATCAAACAATTTTTTAGTGTTCCTAAATTGGTCTTCTTCATCTTGACTCCATTATCATCACAATAATTTTTGAAATTATCATCTACATATTTTCCCCATTATCTAACTGCAAACATTTCATCTTCATATCTATCTCATGTTCAACAATTGCTTTCCATATCTTGAAGGCATCAAAGACATTAGATTTATCCTATAGAAAATAAACTCGTACATATACATAATAATTGGAACCTCCAAGTGAAGTAATAGATGAAGGTTTCCATGTATTCATATGAATTAACTCCACTTTTGTAGCTTTTGACTCCCGATTTTACATAAACTAGACCTTTTCTGCTTACTAAAAATACAACATTCACACAAATGTTGTTCAACAAATTTCATCCCTAGTAGCTTTCCTTTAGATTGAATCACTTTCATCCTATACTTACTTATGTGCCCCATCATATAGCGCCATAAATTAGATTTGACATCCTTAAACTGACATTACCAATAATGACAATATCCATAGGTTTTCCATTAGTAATATATATGTTTCCATAATTTCCAACAGCATAGTTCTCCGTAATCTCAAGATGTAGAGTGGTGTAAAAAATGCTCCCAAATCCATCATCTAAGAATGAACAGGACCGTCAACCAATAAGAGTAAAGTATTTTGTACCTTTTTTAGTCAATGGAGTATCGCGATTCTTTACTTCATTCTACGTTGGTTCTCTACAATTCTTCTTCATATGATTAGTCTGATCATAATTTCAGCATTTTATATTCACTACAACAAAAACAGGATACGACAACGTTCAAAAAGACGCTGCCAAAGACCTTTTACAACGTTTGGGCGAATGTTGTAAATCTCAGTGTTGCCGTAGAGTTGACACGATACGACAACGTTTAAAAAACATTGCCAAAACCTTTTGGCAATGTTTTTTAAATGTTGCCGTAAGTTTTTTTTATAGCAATTTATGCAAATTGATTGGCTAAATTGAAAATGACTCCTTATGAACAAATTTTGAAATTGCATAAAAATTAATAATTTCATTACAAATTTTTGAATCCGGACTCTATTAGTAGAAACTAGTAATATGCCACCAACATACAATTCCAGGTCTGTACAACTTGCATTGAATAAATAGCCATGTAGTTTGCCCTTGTCACAAATTATACACCAGATATGTATTGGAAAATAATGTCATATCCAATCTCCAAAATATTTCATTGCATTTTCAATTGGATACTCTTCTACCAAAATGAAGTTCAACTGATGATAACTGTAAATGGAAAGGAGATGAGATAGCTGTGCAAAACTCTTGATTGTTGTTTCTCAATCTATCTTTGCTGTGCAAAAAAGCTCTCGCTGACTGTATACTACATTAATATTATCTCTGCTACACACCAAGTAATGATACTTCCTAGTACCTGCCATGAAAAAAGAAAATATAAATTTCAAAACATATTCAAAATTGAAACATTTTGGGAAAATGACTTCAAAATAGTAGTAACAAGCTACATATGTTGTAGTGAATGAACTATGAAACTCTCACCTTCAAGCAAAATATGCTTTAGATCTTTTCCTGCAAAATATTTACCCAGAATGTCTAATCTTTTCTAGCAAAATATTTACACATAGATTTTTTCCGACAAACTCTCATCTTCAAGTATAGACCACAATTCGAGGAGCCTTCACCAACTTGTAAGTGAACTACAAAACTTAGATTATGAGTAACTTGAGGAAAGAAAAATAAAACCTCTCATTTAGTCAATCTCTGCGCAACTTCACTCGACATGCTTTAGATCCAGATGCATTTAAACCCCATAATAATAAAACTGAACTGATTGGCCCTCAAGTTTCCATAATAAAGCAACATTAATAAAAAACAATGCCAGTAGAAGCATAATTTATGAGTTGGTCTGATGTTGCTTGAGATGGTAATAGAGGGAAATGCTTCATTCACACTCAGCACTGCACAATGCAAGTTGGATACAACCAAGCATGCATAGAATTTGTCATCAAAATTGATCGCGCATCCAAATCTGAAGGACATGATTTCTTAATCTAATGAAATATCAAGGTGGCATATATGTGAAGTAACTGCTATAAACTTCACAGCAACACAGTATAGAGAAGAAAGCAATTACCAAAGATGTCATTTTACATTCATCTGCCCAAGCTCCAATTCACGAATTCTGATTTTCATTTGCTCCTTCCTTTCAACCAATTTCACCACCATCCATATGAAAAAACATAATTCAAATCACAGTAATAGATGAAACACAATAAAGATTCACTATTTCAAACTTCAAGTAGTAGAATGTACTTAATGATTGATCATATGGTTAATTGTACTTACAAGTAATAAAATGTTTGGTGAAAACATCAATAACAGATAGAGAATTGGAGCAGAAAATTTGGGAATCAAACTCAGATATTCCGAATAATTTGTATTAGTTGAATTAACAATTATTTAGAAAATAGAAGTATGTCAATTAAGATAAAAACTCTATTTAGACAGAGATGAATCACTTCCGGTGCTTATGCAATTTCTTCAAACAATTTGACTGGATTCACCACCAACAATCCCACAATTTTAAAAAATTAGTATACCTTCCACGCAAATTGGAAGGAATAAACCTGATGAACCCATCAAATAACAGAAATAAGCTCAGACAGGTTCCAACAAATAATTTCAACATAAAATCGTAACATAATCAGTGTTATCTACCTTCGAAAGGTACAACAGAAGTAAGACGGGCAAAGACCCAAACTCTAGATAGTGAGATGGCAAAAACTTAAATTCATTCTAACTTGAAGGTATATTATCTCGGGGACCTTATACTCAATGCAAAATGAAATCATCCGATAACCAAAACGCCAATTGAAATCATCCAAAAACAAAAACGCAACTGCATCAATGTTCCAGAACTACTATTGAGAATTGGCCCGTCTAACCAATTTGAATGAATGTTCCAGAACTGAAGTGCGAGATCTGAGCCTAATTTACTCGAAATCTACTCTGTTTTATTATTTGAAGCCCTAGCTCACAGTATTAATTAAAGTTAAGTGGCCATTAATGAGATTAACCCGAGGCAAAACTCAACTTACCGGTCTGATATTGTTCTCTTAAGAGTAACCTTGGTCAGCATCATCTTCGGAGTTCTCCGGGTCCATACCATTCTCTAGTTTACTAGAAAAAATAGCCTAGATTTCCCTATTACTAGGACCACTAGTTACAGGGCAATGAAAATTGGGAAAAAACATTTCTTCTTTATAGGGATAATCAAGATTTGAATGCCCAAAAAATTGAACTCTACAATATGGAAATCACAACCGAGAGCGACACTCTGTTCTCATTCCAACTCCTAGCCGCCCAACTACCCGTAACACGTGGAGGCCTCTCTCGTCGGCGGCTGTCATCTTGGTAGTGGGAGAAAATGGTAGATTTGAATGGAAGAGCGAGAAAAGAGAGAAAAATGGTGGATGAGAGGCGGATACGAGATTAGGGCTCACGTTGATTGGGCTAAGCAATGGACTTCTCTTTTCGCAACATTCAATAAACGTTGTGAAAAGTCACTTTTTGCAACGTTTATTTAAAACATGTTGCCATAAATCACTTTAACAACATTCACTCTCCCAAACGTTGCAATAGACCCCCTTTAGCAACATTTAATGAATGAATGTTGTCTTTTAAATATTGCAAAAACCCATTTTTCTTGTAGTGATTTTTTTTGGACATGTACTTCTACCATTTCTCCTCTTTTAACCATTGCCTTCATTGATTTTTTTAATCAAAATCACTACCCATATTCTCAACATTTAGGATATAATTTGATATTGTCTTCACAATGTCTTCTACGGACTTCCTCAATAAGAATAATGTCCTGAACGTTACTAAATCTTAGTTTCAAATTGCCAATAGAGCTACTATCTGCAGTTGCCACAATCTCCCAAACTATTTATAGTGATGCAAATAGGATTAGTGAACATACATTGTCATTAAATTTAATATCAATTGAGAATAATCGATTGACAATTGTATTCGATTTATTGAGATGTTATATTCTTGGAGCACCTTTAGTCTTCTTCAAATTGAATATTTTTTTCATCTGATGTAATTTGTTACACGTAGATGATTAATTATACATATCGAACAATACCTTCATCACATATACCATAATGATAGCATCATCTGAGATACCTTGATATCAGAAGTGTTGATGTTGACCTATGGTTGATTTCATTCTCAATGTTTTGATTATAACAAACAAGATTAATATTATTTATAACAATTGGTTTTGAGTGAAAGTTCAATGTTAAAATCTATCAAGTATTGTCAAAATCAACACATCACAAATCGGACTCGAAATGAAGATCAAAGTAAAAGTTAAGCATTCAAGTCAAATTATTTGAGACGATAGCGATTTGCATGCGACGATCGAATTGGAACTCAAAGACTCGGAAAAAATGCAAATCAAGATACAAGTCAACAGAACGACAAAGTCAAGACGATTAGACATTGTACAATCATATGTAAAGGTAGAACACTTAAGTACTTGGCAATGAATCGTGACAACCTCAAAATCGATTTTACGCACAAAAAATCACGATACAAAATGTTTGCATAAAGATTATTTTTCAAAGGTAAAAATCTCAAACTTATATTTAAAAAGTGTCACCTACCTTGAAAAATATTCTTAAAACGTCCCTCAAGCACTTACATTTGTTTAAGATTAGAAAGATGGAGTTTTTGGCCATCCCAAACGTCCGGTATGACAGTTTTAGCGCAATGGTCAGTTTTTTTGAACGTTTTGACGCAAGGGCTAGTTGACCGTCCGGTACATAACGGATGTCTGGTAGGACATATTTTTGGCCGTTGCATTACTATAAATACCACATCTTCTTGCATTCAAAATGTACACTTCTAAGAGCATTATGGAAAGGTTCTTTGGAGATAAAATAATTGATCTTTACTCTTGATTTTATCTTTATCAATTTATTTGCTTTGGAAATTTTTTTGATTAATTTTATCTTTGAAAATCATTTCTCTTATCAAAGTTTTTTATTTCTTTTTGTGCTTAACTTATTTATATCTATCTTAAAAGAGAAATATATTTTTGAAGAAGTTCTTGGCATTTACATTGTATAAACTCTTCTACTTCTTCATATTGAAACTTTGATTGATTGAATCAAACTTAAAAAAATCAATCTTATTCATTAAAGTTTCTCATTTTTCTCTTATCGGTTAATTTATTATAATCATTCATTAAAAGAGAGATTTTTGAACCTACATTATACTTATTTCTTCATCTTCTCATTGAAACACTTTGATTGATTGAATCTATGTTTTAATTATCATATTCATCAAAGTTTTTCTAACATAACACTTGAACTTCATTCATTGCTATCTATTAAAGTGTTAGACTACTTCTCTTCTTGTACTCAAGTTTGAATTTATTATTCATTAAGAAGAGAATATTTCATTTGTAAAATTTATTTGAATTCTGGTCTTATTGAAGTCCTTTAAAGATCAACTTTGTATAAGGATCGGTGCTCCTTGTTGTAAGTCACCGTGTAGATCATATTGTGGTCCCATAAAGCTCAATAGTATGGGTCGTATTGAGGTCCCACAAAGTTCAACATTGTATAAGGATCGATGCTTCTTGCTTGTAAGTCACCGGGAGAGTCGTAAAGGGTTGGATTGCACCATAAGTCAATCAACATAGTGAAAAAGGCCTTGCTCGTGTCGGAGAGCTTGGTAATGGAGGACGTAGATCATTGTATTAGATCGAACCTCCATAACTATATCATTTGCACTCTCTATCCCTTTTACTTAACGCCTTTACTTTGTGCAAATTACATTGTTTCACTTATTTGCTTACTTGTATTTAGTTATCTTCGTTTATTTGCACTCATTATTTGATTGATCTACTAATTTGAACTTGCTTACGATTATTAATTTATTAGCGTGTTTTTAACTTACATGATTTTAGTTAATTATTCGAAAAAGATTTAAAGAATAACTCACCCCCCTCTTGGTTAATTATTCTTGGGCTTTGAGTTGACACATCTCCAAAAATCGAAAGACGTGTGTATGTGGATTTTCTTCAGCTCTACCATAAAACCAATGTCCATTCTGGAATAGATGTATGACATTGGTCTTCAACTAAAAGTTAGGCTGCCCAAACAAAGGGCAGACGATGCTAGATTGACTCTGAATGATTTACAATGTCATGAAATCTCCAACCAGCATGTTTCCCTTATCATCAATTTCCACTTCATTGACTTGAATCGCTTGTTCGTTTTGCGTGTTAGCCATTTGTTGTATTGCTATTGCTTTTCTTTGCCTACGATGAAAGGTGGGTTCGATCTCTGGATCAGCGGGAATCAAGTCACCATCAAGTGACCTTTGCACACATGACTTGAAAGAGGATCAAAAGTAGCGCTTAGATAAATTATTCAAAAAAATAACTAACCAAAACAAAATTAAAAAAAATGTTCGAATTAGTGTCAAGATAAATAAAATTAAACTAAATCCAGTTCCTGACAACGGCGCCAAAAATTTGTTCTGCGAAAATATCCCTCGAATAAAAGTTACCGCAAGTGTACGGTTCGTTGACAAATAATAAAGCGAACTTTTTTTGAGTCCGAGTATCATCCCACGAAGATTGATTAGTTCAAATTCCTATTACCTTGACCTTAACCAAAACTAGAATAAAATGACATGTTTGTTTTGATGAACTAATAACTAGAATAATACCAAGTATGCAATTACAAATGATTAACTAAATCAAATGCAAACGACGTTAAATGTAAGTTGGAGTGTTTTAATTTATGATGAATGTATTAAGATTACGAATCCCTAAGTAATAATCTTTTTAAACCTAGTTTTACACTTTGACACACGATGGACATATTGATGAATCAATGCTCCTAAATTAGACCTATGCAGCCGTATAGGTATACTTTTTTCCTATCGGATAGCGTTCAATATTTTGGTCATATCTTTCTCTGCCAATATTCGATTGAAGTGATTCAAAATGCGTTGAAAATATAACTCAAAGGGCTACAAATCTTTAAGATATATAATTTTTCTGATTTGAACATTTCCTATGTCAAAAATGGGTCTCAAACTAAGATTGAAATTCGGAAGTATAACTTTTTGGCTGGAAGTTGATATGTGACATCCATTTGGCTTCTTTCCTATCAAATTGATGCCTAAAGCTCTCAAATCTTCATCGTGGGGTTCAATGTAACTTTTGAGTATTTGCATTTCAGTCCTGAATTTTGTATTTGATACAATTGAACCATTTTCCGCTATCTTTACATTATTTTCTCCAATTCTTTACCAAACATTGAGTTTTACCTACAAAATGAAATTTAACACAAGTTAGGTAGTATTTTATCCAAAAATAGTAAAATATCATCATTTAGAATCTCGAATAAGTGTAGAAACTACACTTATTAAAAAACTCTAATGAGTGATTCCCTATTTATAAGACAAATTAGGAAAAAATCGAAATTACAAGTGTAAAATTCTTAATTATCTTTAATGAATCTATGGTCCATAATCTCCGCTCCCCACATCTCGTGAGGGATTGTCTGCTCTCCTTCCAACTACACGACGACCTCACCGCTATGGTCATTCCACATACCGGCTCCACACAACGGAAATAATTAGGCTCCACTTAACACATGATAATGTTTACTTTTTAAAATACAACTTCAAGCCTCAATAATCAATTAATAATAACTTCAAAAGCTTAAAAGAATCCTAACATTAAATTGCATAAATAGATTTAAGAAATTGGGATAAAAATTTTGTAATTATCTTGCTAATTATAAAAATATCAAAACAATTCAGTAATGCAGTCATCTTTTCTTTTCACTTTTCTTTTTCCTTTTCTCTTCCCAACCTTCCAATGTATGATGTGAATTGTTTCCTGTCCATGCCCTTACATAGTGCATTGTTTTTCGTGGAAAATAAAAATTCATTTTGAATTTGCGTAACACGAAGCTATGGAAGCGAGAGATTATGAAAAAATACAGAATAAGAAACTCCACTACGTAGTACACACATGCATAGATATTTTCTCAAATAAATTGACTCTAGAAAATTCCATCTTAAATTACAAAATGCGAGCATATAGATTGCTTAAATGGATGGTTATAATATAAATAACTAAAAAGATCAATACTAAAAGTACGCATTTGAAGATTAAATTCAGAGAAACCTTCTTGCAGTAAATACATATTCCACTATAAGGGTAATGTTAGCTTTATTTGCTCATTTTCATTAGAAACCTGAACAACTAGATTTTAAAATAGGCTTCTTACATGGTGAATTGGATGAAAAATTTATATGAATCAACCTTTAGGATTTATTGAGAAAGACATCAAACTTTGTGTGCCTCTTAAATAAGTCATTATATGATTTGAAAAATTCTCCTAAAGAGTGGTACAAGAGATTTGATACCTTTGTGTTGTCCTTAAATTTTAAAGAGGTAAATATGATTATTGCTCTATTATAAATCTAAAAATGAAAACAATATGATTGTATATCTGTTTTTGTATGTGAACAATATGCTGTTAATTAGCATTAGTGTTAAGCTAAAAAAAAAAACTGACTTGTTTCCGGAGTTTGATATGAAAGACTTAGGCTGAGCAAAGAAAATTCTTTGGTGAAACGTTTTAGAGAAGTCTAAATATGTCTTAAAGTTGAACCAAACTCGTTAAATACTAAAAGTAATAAATAAGTTTTCTATGGTGAGTTCCAAGCGTGCAAGCATCCCATTAGCTAATCATTTCATTCTAAGTAAGAATGAATTTCCAAAACTGTAAAAGAATTAAGCTATATGGATAGGGTGCCTACTCTAATGCTGAATAGTAAGTGATGTATACTATGATTTACACTAGATCTCATGTTTCTCACTCAATTAGTGTATTGAGTATGTATATATCTAACCCTGGACCAAGCCACTGGAAGGCTTTAAATGATTGTTAAGATACTTGAATTGGGGTTATCTTTCAAATATAGTAGTGAAGGAGTAAAATTAAAAGGTTTATAGATGCAGATTATGCTATTTACAGAGATAATATGAAGTTAGCTACTTTTTATGTTTTTACTTCGATTAATATGCGAGCTTATAATCCCAACTACAACATGTTGATGTGTCGACTAATCTGAATACATACCAGCTACTGAAGCTGTTAGAGAGGATCTTTGGCTATTAGAATCTGTTGGTGCATTGATGTTTAGAGATCGCTGCTCTATTCTAAGGGTTATTTGAGCATGGCTTGGTCCAGTTGTAACAAGTCCTTGGATATCTTAAGTGCATTGAAGCCATATCTACTCTTAAGTGTTAGTTGGGTGATCGGGGTCTTCACGGCATAAATTCTTTTTGTTCTTTTTTTTTTAATTGTTGATTGATTGCTGAGTATTAAGTTTCACGTTGAGCGGAATGGCCTCAATTACAAAAAAAATCATTGGAAAAAAAAAAGTCACATTTCAAGTTTCATGATATTATAGATGTTAAAAAAAAAAAAAAAAAAAGTCACATTTTGCAGGAAAAAAATAATCAACAAAACAACGTGGCTAATGCCAAAACTCAAAATGGAAATAGTACAAAAAACCAAGACAAAATATGGTGCCATAGAAGAAAAATAAGACTGAGGGCACCATTAGTTCTTCGAAATTCATGCATGATCAACATTTGGGAAGATCTGCAGGTGGTGGAAGCAACTTCTGATTGGGAAGTTTTCCATCTAAAACTAGCCATGCCATCTTCAAACCCCAGCTTGTGTGAACTTCTAGGTGGCAATGCATGAACCACACACCTGACAACAAATAATTCATGCTATATGTCATTCTTGCCAGTTGTTGTCCACAAACCAATTTTCTATAGTTTAACAGTAACCTCTTGTTAAATATATTTGTAATGTAGGGTCTTTCTTAAAAGTACTTTTAGGGTTTATAATTCAAGTTTCATGCTTTATATTCTTGTGATTGATTGCATCTTGTTTAGCAGTAAGAAAAAAATTAGTTTTTGTTTCTATAGTATTGAACTCACCTGGATTGTCTGCTAAAAACCTGATAGCAACCCATCCACCAGAGGGCACCCCCACGGTGTTTCTTTCAATGGGATCGACAAGGTTGAAGTTCTTTTGGTCCTTGGTCGGATCAAAGTTTCCGAAACCTTGTCCAACAACAAAGAAATTGAAGCCATGGAGATGAAGAGGGTGGCTCTCAGCACCAAGAATGCTTGTATCCTGCATAATTAGTTCTACACTTGTATTGAAAGGAAGAACCATAAGTTTGGTTCCATTGCTGACCATAGTGTTGTTCGGAGGGGTTCCTGTATAGTTAAACCAGTGAAGTGGATTTACAGGAAAATATGGGCTATAGATGCCGTTTGATTGTCCAGAATAGTGTGCTTGGAGGAGGGCTGTGTTTGGTTGTACAAAAGATACATTGTTAACAGAAGCAGAAAATTTTGTTCCGTTAGGTCCTTGGCAGGTTTGATTTATTTTATCACACGGACTTGTTCCAAGGCCAACTGTGAAAAAGAAGTGTTTATCGACTTTCTTGGGAACATTGGCAGGGAATTGAGGAGTTGCTAAACTGCGTAATTTATTCGTGAAATTAGTGACAAAATCAGTGTCATTTAGGGCCGGTAGGAATGGTTTAAATAAAGGAAGTTTTTTCGAATGGCGAATGTTTGATGGAATGACATAATTGAGGATGCCAGCAACGGTGGAATTGTCGAATGTGCCTTGGCCTGTAACATATGGTCTGGCCATCATGAAGAAAGAGGCATTCGGGAAGTGGGATTTAGTCTTGAGAAGAACATTAGTTGTTTGGCCAGGGGTAATAACAAGTGTTTCAGTCTCAAAAGGTTTAACATAAATGGCATCAGTTTCAACAACTGTGAATGTATGGTTAGCTACGCTGAAAAAGAGCTCGTCGTTGAGTGCAGCGTTGATTAATCGAAAAAGATAAGTCTTTCCAGGTTTCACTTTCAACTTAAAAGTATCTGCACCACATATAATAAATAATATTAGGCAACATAAATTCTATTGTAAAAACAGCTGCAATGATAAAACTAAATCTCGATGAATTTAGCGTCTACTCTTGTAAAAGAAATATTGGATACCTTTGGTTGAGCAATTATACAATGGCCCTGGCAGTCCGTTGATGGTATACGCATCAGAAACATTGGGGCCACCTCCAGTTTGCAAGGCTTGGCTAATTATGGCCTCAGGGTCAGCATTGAACCATTCTCCTGGAATAATCAAAGAATCATCAATGAAAATTGATTTTAATTAAGCTTGATAATTAAAAGCGTTTATGGAGACTTGTAAAAAATGGTTAGATTATAAGTATCTATCGATTACCAAAGATGATGGGAACTTCATTATAGGGTTTAGCAAATGGATAAGGGGTGCCTTGTTTGGGAAGAATGATTATAGGGCCATAGAGAGTTGATCTTAGCCATGAAATATGTGCGTGCCACCAAAGAGTTCCTCTTTGGCCTACAACAGTGAAGTTGTACACATAGCTTTGTCCAGTTTGGATTGGACATTGTGTAATATATGCTGGTCCATCTGACCATCCACTACGAAGCTGCCTAATCCCGTGCCTGTTACAAAGAAAAAAAAATGTTATAATACACTTGACTCGAGCAAGAATTGTACATTTCATCGTACTCATGGAAGGAAATTTAATTGAATTTGCACCAGTGGATGGAGATGTTGTTCGGGACATGATTAACCACTTCAATTAGAAGGTGATCACCTTCCATAGCCGTGATGAGGTCCAGGAAATTTACCATTTACTGTCACCATACTTTTTGTGTGACATAATCGCGTCACAGTTTTCATTTGAATCTACAAAGAATATCAAAACTGTATAATTAAAAACTGAAGTCATAACCTAAAATTCTCAATGCATGATGTTGAGATAACATATACTTACATTAAATTTGTAGTGCCTAATGTTGCCTCCATTCTGAGATAGAACAAAACCAGGGAAAACACACAATGCTAAAGTAAGAACTCCAATAAACATTATTGATGGAAAAATTTCTCCCATTTCTTGTTGTTTTTGGACTGTTTCGACAAGACAAATAGAATGATATGTGCTGATTGGAGAATTGTATTCTTAAATTGTAGTTGCTGCTGCATAGTTGCATCGGCACACCGGGTATATATATGAAGTAGGTGATTGAACAACATCTTAGTTTAATGAAAAGAGTTGAGTAGAACAAGCTTGAAATTAAGACAATCTTGGTCGGGCCAACTGCTGTTGGAGGACAAGTACGTTAGAGTGGTGGCAAAGACAATCAAAAAGAAATATTAGATGTATATTTGACCTGCAACTTTCCTTATCGTCAAACCTTCCCTTCCTCATTATGGCATGCATTTTAAGCTTGAAATGATTTTGAGTCTTTGACCATGTTCAATAAGTATCTTGTACCTTTTTTTTTTTTGCAACCATTTGACACACACGTACCCACAATCTATATCTGCTTGCCACTGTTAGAAATAGGATGTATTTGAAACTACCAACCTCAAGTTTATTATTGCATCATTACGGTCTGGTTTCAGTATTTGGTACCATAGATCAAGATTATAAATTTTCTTTTTACTTCCATAATATTTTCCTAGTAATCTATAGTCTAACTTACCAAAACAAGATAAATATTACTAAAAGGAGATCTGAAATCAAGATGATATAAATTGTTCTTAATCTTCAATCAATAAAATCATTGTCAAATTATTCCTATGAGCTCATGACATCTGGTAGCTGGTTCCAGACTAGAATTCAGTAAATGCTGAAGACAAATTTAACATATGTACCAAAAAAAGTCCTTACTGTTCAAGCAAAAACAAAGGCTTAATGAAAAGCTTCATTTAGCATTTGAAACTCTTTATTTTGAATGCAGATAATTTCTTGTGTCATTTTCATAGTTAGTTCATGGCTGAATAGGTTGGAACCCTAGGTTGGTTGTACATTGCCATCCATTTCTATAGTTCCTGAGAAGTGAAGCTGTGAGAAGGGATTAATCATAAACAAAATAAAAATATGTGAATTTTTTTGCTGTAAGTATAAGGGAAATTTAAAGCTATTTTTGACAAGTTTCTACAACGTCTCAATTAATAAAATGTGCTGAACATTCTTTGCAAATTGGAATGTGTATTGTCATTCGGCTTTTTGGATATTATGATTCACTCGGTTTTACTTTTTAACTTGCGAGGCATTTCTAGTTGGGTCGGTTCCTACCAAATGGATGTATCCCATTGAACGCAATTTAGGAAATCTCAAACAACATATAAGAAATAAAGTTAGCCAGAATGTTTTATTGCAGAGGCATATAATTGACATTTTGTTCTATGTATTAATTTTCAAGATATTGAGACAAAATTCAATCGACAAGAAAGAAATAATGTTGTAGACAAAAATGAAATTAGACATTTATTAGCTTTTAAGAACAATGTTAGACAATTGGAACAAAATATTGTTAGAATTACCAAGGATTATAAAAGAGCTCATTGGCATTGTATTAAACAACGGGGAAAAATCATAACTATCATATTTTAAAAATACAATTTTAAAAATATCAAACTTGTATAATTATTCAAAAACCAGCTCATAAATTATTATTACATTTTCTAAAATTATAAATATATGAATTTTAAATAAGAGAATAATATGACCTAAATCAAGGATTAATAAATGATAAATGATGATTAATTTTTTTTTTTTTTTTTTATCACTTCCTAGAAAAAATAACCAGTTTTCTTCCTCCTGACATTCTTACGAATCATAAAACAGAAAATACTCCGTGGCGTGATTATCCAGAATAAATGAAGAAATAGGCCACAAATTCCAAATGTATTTTCTCCAGACTAATTGTTTCTTTCTTGTCCACAGCTTTTCCTGAATAATTGGCCATGGTTTCTACATCATTTATACATCTACCAACGAAGCATGGTATTAAATAATGTAAATAATTGTTCCGGTCATGGCATCGACCACAATATTTTTCTATCATTTTGTGCTAAAATTGAGATTCGGAGCTAATACATTGTGTGGTTGTAACTTATAAGTTTTGGTACTCTGAATCTTAACCACAAACATGTGACAATCTATAATTTCAAGTACGCATGTACAATTTAGGAATGTAACTTAAGGCACGTGTCTTTGAAAAATTATCATATCAAGATAAAATTGTCATTACATTGTACGATTGTGATCTATGGGGTTGTGCGATTGTGACTTAATATTTGTAATACGTTAACATACTACATTATGTAACTGTAACTTATAAGTTTGTGTTTGTAATAGTCATTTATAAATATGTGAAAATATTTTGTGATTCATGTCACTTCATATGTGACCTTAAACATGTTTCTTTAAAAATTGTGACTTTGTGTGAGAATTGTGATCTGTTTGATTTAGAACATGAAAATAAAAACAGTGAATCTGATTTTAATAATTTTATTTTCCCTCTCAACATTTAATGATTTTTATATTTGTTTAGTAGCGCTTCTAAGTATGATGAACGGTAGGTACTACGAAAAGTATGGATAGTAATCATGAATTTAACTAAATGTATATATTAGAAGTATTTCTTCGGGGTTAAATTATAATTCAAGATTTGTCAAACATGCTATTAAAGACCAAAGTTTTATTTGAAAACCCATTGAGAGTTGGAATTTGCGTTGAACTTGAATAAAAAAACATCATTGAATGATAATTGGGACGGAGACGGTGCCGGGTCGCAGCAGCACCACCAGCATAAAGTTGGATGCGCCCTACTACGGTGTGAGGCGTTGCAGTGCCTAGAGAGTGGCGCCGCGACGCTATTTAGCATGATTTTTTCTTTCCCTATTCATTTTGGACTTCGTTTTGGCATTCTACTTCAACTACAACTCTACTATTAAGGTTTAGACGTCTCCTACTTATTCCCTATATATAGTTGACTTTTCATTATGATTAAGTAAGAAGTGAAAACATTGTAAATACAAAATCTTTGAATTCTTTCTCAATTTTATAATAAAATGTTCATTATCTGCAAAATTACACCGTTTTTCTATTCTTGTGATCTTTACTTCATATTGTTCCTTAATCTCTTAATTTCTCCAACAATTTGATATGGATTAATTCGATATCACTTCTGCTTTTCACAACAAACTAGTATTAGATCATTCTAGTTTACAAAAAAATTGGTATTAGAGCTTTTGGTGTTAAAATGTTTGGGAAAATCGAGGTTTTTTGTGATGGCGACTATGAAGTCTGATATTTTGCTATTAGATCGCAATACAAGATTTTCTTTGAGGGGGGTAAAGAAAAGAACAGTACTCGCTCAAATAAATTTAGACTATGCGTTGTTGGAATTTGACAAGATGCCCACAATTTGGACTGTGAAGGAGAAACAACGAACGAATTGAAAGGCCATATCTCAAATAATGTATCTTCGGGACATTTTAAAGGAAAAGTCAGCCGCTGCATTATGGTTAAAATTGGGGTAATTAAGCACGATGAAGAGTCTTATTAGCAAATTGCATACGAAGTAACGTCTATATTCTCATCGTGTGACATAAGATACATCTCTTGAAGATAACCTAACTACTTTTAATGAAATTGTCGCTGATCTGGAGACCTTGAAGGTCAAATATGATGAAGAAGAGTTGTGATTGATTTTATTGTGTTCATTATCAGCTTCATACATGTTTTTTAGAGACATGATTTTATATATTCCTGATAGTCTCACCATCGAAAAATCTACGATACTCTATATTCAAAGGAGAAGATAAAGCATCTCATTGCATCTGGGATTATGGAGATGATATCATTGTCCATGGGGGTCATTCGTGGGGCAAGGCAAAATCTAACTTCAAATTTTGCAATTATTGGGAAAAAAGGACATTTGGTAAATGATTGTTATAAATTACAGAATAAATCAAAGTCAATCACAAATCAACAATTAGAAACTTCAAGAGAAGCAAGTATTGTTGAAAATCCTAGCAGTGATGGAGAGCTTCTTCTTATGTCAAACTATAACTCCAAACCTGATGAGATTTGAATTTTTTATATAGCTTTCACTTTTCATATGTCACCTAATCGCGAATTGTTTTCAACATATGAAAAAGTTTCAAAAGATGTTGTGATGACCGATAATAGCACACCTTGTCGGATAGCTAGTATTGGTCGGGTCAGAATAAAGATGTTTGATCGGATGGTTAGAACACTTGATGTAATGAGACATGTTTCAGAACCGAAGAAAAGTCTTATCTCCTTAAATACTCTTGATTCAAAAGGGTATAGGTATACAGTTGAAGGTAAGGTTTTTAAAGTTATCAAAGGAGCCCATGTTGTGCTGATGGGACATACAAAACTCCATTTATATATCTTCTAGGGTGACACAAAAATCTTCTAGTAATCAATATATTTGAAGAATACATTTCACTTGAATTTTGAAGATATAGGTAAATCCATCTTGCCTCTATTATCGATGGTGTTCAACTTCTTAGAAGAGACCCATTTTTTGCCATAATTTTACAAAAAAATGTCTACATTTTACAGGGAAAAGAATAATCAACAAACAATGTTGTTAATGCCAAATCTTGAAGCAACACTTGTATTCTCATCACTTGACAGAGGGTAGATTTTTGGAAGATCATCTATTGGTGTTCAAGGAAATTGTCACTGACGTAGAGACCATGGAGGCCAAGTATAATGAAGAGGATTTAGGATTTATATTGTTATGTTCATTACCACTTTCATATGTGACTTTTAGAAATACCATCTCTATAGTCGGAATACTATTACTATTGACAAGGTATATAATGCGCTTTATTCTAAAGAGAAGATAAAGCATTTGGTCCTCAGTTCTCAAGGTCCCTACAGAAGCCTTTGTTGTTCGTGAGAGAAAGACATGTGGGTCTTAGAATGGGCAGATTCAAGTATGGCAACAATGACAAAGTCTACTAGTATTGCAACAACAAGGGGCACATGCAACGTGATTGCTATGAATGGAGGAACACGTTTACTACAACAAATCAGAAAGAACAAGAAGAAAATTTCGATAATGTCAATCTTGCAGAAGAAGTGATGTGAACCAGGTTACGAGGGCAAGTTTGGGTAAGGATCCATTGGTCATTGATGAATGACCAATGACGAGGTCATGAACATAGAAGTTCAAAGAGGCTATGGGATTGCTTGATAAAGTTATGGTAGACGAAACATTGATCACAACAAACAAAGGAACAAGTTTTATGTTAGGCTTTGAAGAAGAAACAAGATGGATCAACTTGGTTCAAACAGCGGATAAGAAAATCGAAAAAAGTAACTATGCGACGGCATGCCTCTATATCGAGAATTAGAGTGGTCTTTTTAGGTGAACTATGCGACTGCATGCCCATACACTATGAGGCCGCATAGTACAAGTTCGGTACCGAATTTTTCAATTTTTGGAAAGGATCTTATTTTATTTAGAACTCTAGTTTTATGGTAATTCTTGTTATTTTTTATATTAATTCTGTTTTTGTGACGAGGCATATTGTTGTCTTTTCGTTCTTCTTTGAATTAATTTTGAAATTATCAAGAATTAAGTTCTTGTGGCATTCTACAATATAAGTAAGGTTCATAAGTTTTGTGATCACGGGATCAAGATATTGTTAGTGATTGTCTAGGTTCTTTAGTTCAATAATTTATTTGGTCGAGCTTTTCAAACGTTGATTCTTGACTTTCTTGGGTTTGTTCTAATTTGTTATGGGTTTCTTAGCTACTATTGCTATGTTGGTTCGCATCAAGAAGATAGTGATGTAGATCTTTTGAAAATTGCTAAAGGTGACTCCAAACCTAACAAGGATTAGATCCTTGATTCGGCTTGCACTTTTCATAAGTGTTCAAACAATGATTGATTTTCTTCAAATGAAATAGTTACAGGGGGCTCCATGATGATGGAAAATAATGACCTTTGTAAAATAGTTGGGATTGGTAATGTTAAAATCAAGATGTTTGATGGGATGGTTAAAACACTTGGCCATGTTCGACATGTTCTAGGTATAAAAATGAATATAATCTATTTTAGTACTCTTGATTCAAAAAGGGTATAGGTATATCGATGGAGGTGTAATTCTAAAAGTTAGTAAGGGTGCTCGGGTTTTGAAAGTCCCAATTATATGCTGCTGCAGCTTATGGTTTAATAAGTAATAACTCGGTTAGAGTTGGTTGTGATCAGGGTTGTTCGTGGTGATTCAAATAATAATGCTGGGAAATCTTCTAGTAGCTTAGGCAGAGCTTTTTGTGATCTTGTTGATCATGTTGCTCGTGGTGATTTAAGAACGTTTAACAACTCAAGTAGAGTTGGAATTGCTTGTTGTGATTTGAGAAAGTTTATAAATTCGGCTAGAGCTAGAAGTAAACGAGATGATTCAAGCAAAGATGATAAGTAGTTTTGTTGGTAAGTAGGACTTAGATTTAGTTCACAGTTGCTGAGTATGCTTGGTGGGGGCATGGTGTGCCCGACAGGGGCATGGGGTATCCTGGGGGGTGGTGGAAGAATTGGAGAATGACTCGAAGAGTGAAGACTTAATTCCTTGTTATGAAATTCGTGTGAAGGTGGAGTTTGTTAGGTTTTATAACTCAAATTCCATGTGACATGGAAGTTTGATTAATGGAAGAGCTTATATAATGTTGGTTTGGAAGTCCGATTTAATAAGAAATCAAATTTCGTCATGGATTGAGACTTTAACTCGGAAAAAGACTTTGGAATGGATAAAAAAAAACATGTTTCGAACATTTTAGGACAAAATTGAGGCGCCGCAACGCGAAAGAAAGTAGAATGGCCGGGTTCATCCAATGGATAGGGGTGCCTTTTACGGGAAGAATGATTAGAGGGCCATAGAGAGTTGATTTTAGCCATGAGATACGTGCATGCCACCAAAGAGTTCCCCTTTGGCCTACAATAGTGAAGTTATACACATAGCTTTGTCCGTTTGCCCATCCACTAAGAAGCTGCCTAATGCTATGCCTGTGAGAAAGAAAAAAAGTGTTAAATATGCTTGATTCAATTATTTGTTCAGTTCGTTGTACTCATTAATCACTACTAAACCAAGTAAATGTAATCGAAATTAATATGTACTAGTGGATGGAGATATTGTTCGAACATGATTAACCACTTTGATTAGAAGGCGATCACCTTCCCTAGACAGGATACGAGGTCGAGGAAATTTACCATTTCCTGATACCGTACATTTTGTGTGGCATAGTCGCGTCATAATTTTCATTTGAATCTACAAAGAATATAAAAAATAGTTAAGTTGAAAAATCAAAGACATAACCTAAAATTCCCAATTCATGAAATTAAGACAATATATGCTTACGTTAAGTTTGTAGTGTCTGGTAGTGCCTCCATTTTGAGATAGCACAAAACCATGGAACACACAATGACAAAATAAGAATGCAAATAAACATCATGGAGCAAAAAATTTCTCCAATTTCTTGTCGATCTTTTACTTTTTCGACAAGGCAAATAGAATGATATGGGCTGATTCTGAAATTGTAATTGAAAACAACAGAAACTAATTTGATAAACCAACCAAAGGAGAAGAAGAAAACATATTATTGAACCACCAAAAGATTAAGTTTATAGTGAATTAATTAGGTTTATATATTACAAGAAGAGTAAACAAAAAGAAAACCTACACTGAAAGGAAACTAAATCAAATTATGCATAAATCAAATATGTTATATATGGCTAATTTTGCGACCCGAAATTTAAAATGCAAATTTTATAACTTAAGTTGTGTCGCTATGACGTTTCCGTCAAATTTTAGAATTTATTTTACATCCGTCGAGTTGTCTAGCAAAACATTTAATATAAGAATTCAAAACGATTTTTAATCTTAAAAATTCAATATTTCCTTATCGGGTCGAATTTTACACCCAACATCTATTTTAAATTATCTTGGTCCAATATTCCTCTCTAGCCCAAGTTTAAGTCCATTATCAGCCCAAATTAGTTATCCAAATTCTGGAGCATGGGGTTGTAGGGGTCAATAGTGTCAAAACCTAAAAATCAATCAATTCCGTCTCCAATATTCACTCACGGCTAGGCAAAAACCTCACAAGAAATTTGGACATTTCAAGGTAAATCTCTCAACATTGGAACAATTATTTTACTTTGATTTCATCATCATCATCTTCTAATCGATATTAACACAATGCACCAGTTTCTTCCAATTTCAATCTGCAAACTCGAACCTGTAAACCGTTCTCGGCATAACAAATCTGTGCAGGTAACTTTTCGAAATTTATTTTCAATTTTTCTTAGAATTCCATAATCTCTGTTCCTTCTCTATATATTAATAAATGGAAAAAATGATGAATAAAGAAAATGAAATTTCTAAGTTTAAAGCCGTGATTCGAGTTTTGAAGTGACCTGCAACTTGAATTCTTGCTCTCCACACCTTTAGACTTCCGCATCCGGCCTCCATTTTGGTTGAAAATCCTCAAAATGCAAAAAAAAAAAAAAACCAAATTGGACCACAGTTTGATTTCGAAACCAGGAACTCTTCTGCGTGAAAATGAGATTTAGGGATGGGGGTTGGTTATAAATATTGAAAAATCATTTTTAAATCCTAAAGTTTGGCCAAAAGTTTAAGTTAGTCCCCTATTTGATTTTTACTCATTCACCCCTAAAGTTTGATTATTCTTCAAATTAAATATAAATTACTTTCTAATTTTATCATATTAGCCCTAAATATTCTAATTTTGATAATTCGACTCTAAAGATTTAAAGAGTTATCAAATTACTCATTTCTTTACTTTCAAAAAGTTCAATCAAGTCCCCAACAGTTTTAAAGTATTAATTAGAACTTAGTATCCTAAATTATAATAATTTTGTTCTTGCTAGACGAGGTCGTGGGAAAAGTTTAAAGCACGGTAACATCACATTCGTTCAGTTTCAAGAAAATTTTCAAGACTTTGAGGTGGAGTTTATATTTAAGCAATTGTGGTTATTTTGTCCATGTTGATTCTTGATGTGTGATTTTGATTGTGATATTATGCTTATACATATGAAAAGGTTGCCAGGAGCCGTAAATAGGTCCGGAATCGAAAGTGGGTCCTTGGGATTGTCCCACAGTGCAAAATTGATCAGCGTTATAACATGTTGTCAGGGACCATAAATAGGTTTGGGATCGTAATTGGGTCATTGGGGATGTCCCACAGTACATATTTCTACAGTATGTGGTATTGGTATTATATTCATAATTTGATTTCATGTTTAGATTTAATTTGGACTGATTGTTGTTTCTCCACTGAGTATAATTCATATGCTCACCCCAATATTTTTCCACCCTTTCAGGTTAAGGAGCTTGGCAAGGCAAGGCAAGGCAATGAGCGGGGCAATCTTGATTAAATAATAGATCATTAAATTTATAAATTTTTGAAACACGTATTTTAATAGTCGGTTTCCATTTTGTCAATTTAATCTCAAACTTTAGTATGTTTAGAAATTTGGCATTTTGCTTATTATATTTGGTATTGACACTTGGATGTAAGTAAATTATTCAAAGGATGTTTCCACATTTAGTTCTAACTTACTATAGTTCTAGAAAAAAAAAGTATTTACTCATTTTGGCGTTTATTGAGAATACTTATTGACATGATATTTCGACTTAAGTAACGCCTTGAGTTAATAAAATTTGGGGCGTTACAGCTAACATCCCCTACAAACTCACGATGCTAAGTAGAAAGTAGCGAGAGTTAAGCAAGAAGCGAAACAATGAACGGATGATATTTCGTAAAGAAGTTAGAGAGCTGCAATGATGAAGAAACAAAAGGTAGGAAAATAGTGCCACTCTGTAGATGATAGCGAACTAAATGACAGTCACTCTCAACATGCTTTGTGTGCTCATGGAACATAGAGTTGTGAGAGATTTGAATAGCACTTTGATTATCAAAATACATAAGGATTGGAGAGGATAAATGAACACCCAAGTAATCAACGAAACCACACAATCTCAGTAGTGGTGGTAGATGCCAAAGCTCGATACTCGGCCTTGGTAGAGGAACGAAAAACAATAGTCTGTAAGAGATTTCATACGTGTTTCTTCATCTACAAGTTCACTAACCTTCGAATCAATTGAGGGAAGCGGAGTCCCTTAAAATTATTGCGAAGTGCCATAAAAAAACTGAACAAATCGCCACTTCTCTCTAAAAGTAATATATTCCTCACATGTTTTCAGTCCCACTGATTCCATAAGAGCCAACTCATGCCAAATTGAATTCATAGCTGCGTAAAACTTGAGAATACTTATGTTCTTCTGTTTTAATTCCCTATATTAATCTCCAACTGATACCGTTTTACAAAGTTAGACTTAGTGTATAACTTTTGAAAGTGATACCAAACTTCATTTACTGATTCAAACTTTGTCGACTGTGTACCAATGGATTGCTCAACAGAATTATGAATCTAAATGAGAATTTTTGCATTGTTTGATTCCCAATTATCAACTTTGTCACCTAATTCTTCGCAACGTTCTTGGGTTTCACAACAATTCCACCAACATAACCCCATGATCTTTTTTCCTTTAGAAAGTTTCTCATCACGATACTCTAATATGAGTGATTTTTACCATTTAATCCGACACTAATGGATTGAAGTGAATAATCCCTTCGAGTTGTCATTAAGAAATCAACAAATACTACCAATCAAAAGAAATCGTCAAATTCTAGGAAAATGATGACAACCAACACACCACCACGAACTATCACTCGAATATACTGCTAAGTACACGTATAATCAAACTATAGCACCAAATGACCAGAAACTCACCAAGGAATAAACAATCTCTTTGAAACTGCCTCGAAAAGCACGTAATGCACCCTCATGCGCCACCACATTCTCCGCCAACTCCGTTCATGCACCACCGAAATAACTTACATTGTGCTACACACACTGGTTAGGTATGGTCATCTCGTAATCGGGAACACAACTATGATCTCCAATCTTCAAACAGAAGTCAGTTTTGAGAAATATTGTGTATTTTCAGTGGCGGCTCAACACAGATATAGGTTTTTGATTATTTTCAATTTCACGGATTGTTTGAGAAGGAATGGGATGAAAAGATCGACTTCAATGCACAAATTTGGTTAAGACAATCAAATTGAAATTTTACTTTTATATTTGACCTGTAACTTTACCTTCTCATTATGGCATACAGTTTAAGCTTGAAATGATTTTGAGTCTTTTGACCATGTTCCATATGTATCTTGTAGTACTTTTTTTTATTTTCACCCATTTATCACACGCACACATACTTACTGTATACATGTAACTATCTACCTCAAGTTTATTACAACATCATTAAGGTTAATTTGGTATACAATGTTATACTATTGGTCAAGAATATTGTCGATTATTATATAGTCCAACTTACTGCATAAGATATTAATAATAACGAAATCTGAAATCAATATTATACATATTGTTCTCGAAAGAAAGTAAAGCTATTTCTTGACAAGTTTTCACAACGTTTCAATTTAATATCTGATCAAGCTTTGTTTTTTTGTTTCCCAGTAAAGTTTTGGGAGGATTAGAATAGGGTATCATTTTTTTATATTCTTGGGGTTTAAGAGAAATGTGATAAACCTTATTTATCTCAAGGTATGTCACAAAATTTTAAATATAAGGGCAAACATGTGTGATCTTACAAACCTTGGCACCGGTGGGTGTTGAAGTCAGAGAAATTAATTTGTTCACTATCCCCTTTGTGAACCATCAATTAATAAAACTAACTGATATACATTAATGGATAACATTCTATATCGAGTAAAGATAAAAATATAGATCAACTTATAAAGGATTGGATAGCTCCTATTAATAATGTTGACATTTTAAAATGAAATCATGAATTAAGACTAAAAAAATGAGCACACGAATTTCAAAATTAGTATACTCAAACAAACCACCATCATGCGAGGACATATTAAGAGATAAAATTTTACAACGACTAAAGATAAAAATATGAACTAACACTACAACATATTAAGTCATTTATAGCTTGCGAAAAATGCTATGCTCTATAGCATTTTTCAAAATACTATCGTAGGTGGTGTTATTAAAAGTCAAATCTCTATTATAACGTTTTATAAATGTTATTATAAAATGTTCATTGCATTTTATTATTGTAATGATTTGAGTATTTATAACATTTTTTTCATGCAATCTTTTTAAATTTGATAGCATTTTTTGTAATAATTTTGAGTTTAATGACATTCTTTAATCGTCATGATTATATTTTCAACATTCTTTTTCCATCATAACTTTTAAATATTTATAACATTTATTAAATATAATTTATTATTTTTAATAGCATTTTTTTTATTATAATGTATACATATTACATGACATTTCTAATTCCTTAATTATCAAATGTAAATATTCAATACAATTATGTTTTGGACTAAAAATATGAACAACAATAACCAAACCAACAATATATTCCAAACAACCATCAATATTGTTTTGTAGAAATTTACAAATGTAGCTGTTCAATAGAGGAATCTAATTATGTTATGTTTCACACCCAATACTAATAGACTATATGCTTGAAAATGAAATAAACAAAATTAAATTAGAATCATATCATTCTAGTTCTTCAAAAGAAGATTTCTTGAGCTCTTGCAACTTGTTTGGATAATACATCCATCAAATCAATATGCATTTAAATCTAAAAATTAATAAAGTCATACAACTTGTTAGATTTTAAAATAATGTAAAGTAAAAAAATTCAAAGATCTAATTAGTGATCAAAGATAATAGGGTATAAAATTTGACCTTATTGTTTATGCTATTTACTCGATTACAACTTTATCACATGGCCATGCAACTGTGGTACCAACACATTCTTCAATACAAGTCATATCAGAAGTAGGCCTCCACAAGAATGCATCGATTTCATAACTACATCAATCCAAACTCTCACAGCATTAAGTCCTAAAGAAATGTGATGAACCAATATTTTTGGATCATTTGAAGACCAACATCCTTCTACCACCTCATCTCCTATTCCAGTCCAATCTAGTAGCTTACACTTATTGTTGAGTGTATTAGTGTTTACACTTTTCAACAACACAAATTCAGGAGCCACGTTATAGTCAACTTTAAAAATAAATACATATTATCAATGAAAATGAATGATAAGTTTTATAAATGAAGACGGTAGTTGAATATTACATATTTCTTCACTTTGCTTTTCCTGAAACTACAAAGATAAAAAAATTCTGAAACTAGTTACTAAATCATGTAAAGTAAAAGTGTATATGAATTGTATTTCACTTGAAGTTTGTCAATACGCTGGATATGAGTGCTGAACTTGGATTTCTCCCATATATTCTTTTCCTTATGAGGACAAGGAGGTTTCCACGAAGGGAGAGGTACTATGCGACAATTTCCGTATGTTGTTGCTTTAGGGCGTATACTTGCAATATATTTCAAAGTATCTCCAATTATTTGAAGTCCAGAAATGACTAAATTCCAAAGAAAATACTAAAAGTGTCAAGGACAAAATGTCCAGGCACAGTCATAGTGGGGTATCGAAGAAGCGGGTAAACGGGTAGTACACGTCTCAGTAACTATCTCTTCAGTCGGATAAAACATAGGAGCCTCGTGAACATCGGGTCGGCGCGCTTCTTCTAGACGCCAATTTGCAGTTACCTGTACCAAATTAATATCTTAAACATATCAAAAGGTGATATATGAACACTATCAATTTCCATTATTTTAGCTGCTTTACAATTATGACAATAACCGCGGATGACAATCAATAAACACAAAAAAGGTCTTTAGCATTCAATCTTAAGCTATGAAATGCACTTGACTAGCCATAAGTTTGGTGAATATACTGCCAGACATCCCCCAATATATGTTTATAAAAGTTGCATATAGAAGCACCTGTGCAAGTACTCAAATATTTTATAGCGTGATTACAATTTTATCGAAGTAAGAAACTATTTTCAGCTAAATGACTACTAGTTCGAAGCAGTTGCTACACTCTTCACATCCACGAATAACCCTTTTTAGGAGTCTAGTATTTAAAGGAATGTTCTGCAAATGTAAAGCATATGTAAGAATAGAAATCAACAACAAATGTGCAAGAAAAAAGAAAAAGTTACACAAACAAACAACACGAAACTTGATCAACCTACTCAAAATTAGACTCATCGCCCAAATTGTAATCAAACTGGCTGTAGTCAATTGAACTTAGGAATAACACATTGGAGGAAGAACATGTGGGAAAAGAGGTAAGATTGGCAAAACTAAATTCGAGGACCAAAATACAAAAACCTGAAAATTACTTCTACTATGCGGTCGCATAGACCATTTCAGCAAAATAAAAGCAAGTTTCAATTTCTACTATGTGGTCACATAGTAGGTTATTTTGGCAAAAAATCTGGTTTCCTATTTTAATTCAAACGCCTTTGGAAACAAATCTTGGACGGTGTATTTAAACCCCTAGAGCCATCCAGAATGTGAGGAGGGGATTGGAAAAGACTTTTGAGAGAAAAAAAGAAGCAAGAATGTGAACAACAACTCCAGTAACACGAATATTCAATTGAATATTAATTGGGGTGATGTCATTCTTCATCTATTTTTCTGATTTTCTTTTTCTCATCATGCTAGGCTATATTTATTTGTTCTAGGAGAATGATGAACTTTGTAATATGATTTTAAATTTTTAGTTTTACATTCTTGACATCAAAAATACGTTTTGAATATTCGAATGATTTATATGATCTTATTTTCTCCAGGATTATTGTGCACATAATTATGTGAGTGTGGTGACTTATTTCATTCATTCAAAAGAAGGGAAATATGCTCGACATATATAAATTGTCATAAGGTCTGATAGGAGATAAAAGTATACCGCTATACCTTATGTGAATCTTTAAGTGTTCATAAAAACTCATACATCGTTGTATATTTGCATCCATCATAGAAATATAGTTGGGTTATATATGAGAATATTTTTAAATTTACTAAAGAGAGACTGTTAAATAATTTAGGAGCAATGATTCTTCAATATTTCCAATCATGTGTCAAAGTGTAAAACTAGGTTTAAAATGATTATTACATAGGGATTCGTGATTCTAGTACATTCATCACATATAAAAAAAACACCTCAAATCTCATTCATCGCCAATTTGCATTTAGTTAGTTAATTCATTCATACTTGCATAATTGACATTAATTTAGTTATAATTTCATCAAAACAAACATTCTCATTTTTATTGTTTCGGTTAAGGTCAAGAAGAATTAGAAATAATAAATCTCTGTGGGGACGATATTTGGACTCAAAATTCATTTTACTACTTGTTAACAAACCGTACACTTGCAGTGGTTGTAGAACGAACAAATATTTTTGTGAACAAGTTTTCTCTGTGATCATACCGTACATTATTTTCTGCTTTATTTACTTTTTTTGTTCTGCGGTATTCAAACATAAGATAATTGAACTGATTGCATAACAATCTAGAGATAGTTAATTAGTGACTTGTTGCTAACTAATTACAATTTTTAATTTCCACATTTACATATATTCATGCCCATCTAGGTGTAGTTTGGATTGAATCTCGTTATTTTAGTAAGTATAAAAAAAAAAAGAATCAGCATGAAAATTCTTAAAGATAGAATGAAGTAGCAAGGTATGAAGCTATGACACCACCCCGAGAGGCTTGTTAAGGCCATAAATGGCTTTGTAGAGTTTGGACACATAAGATGGATTATTTGAATCAACAAAACCCTATGATTGAGCCATGCAGACATGTTCAGAGAGATGATCTTGAAGGAATGCACTATTCACATCAAGTTGGCATAATGACATGTCATTACTCATTGGTATATTAAGGCCTGTTTGACATAGTTTTTACTTTTGCTTTTGCCTTCTGTAAAAGAGTTTTTGGAGAAAGCTACCGCAATTTTTGTTTGAAAACTAATTTTTAAAAAAGCTTCCTCTTCCAAAAGTACTTTTAAAAGAAGCCGTATTGGACTAGTTTCCTCTAAAAGTTATTTTAACTACCAAAAACATTTTCATAAAATAAGTCAAACGGATCCAAAAGTAGCTTTTTGGGTCTCAAAAGTTTATTTTGGCTATTGAAAAATCAATGGGCCCTAAGAAAAATATGAATGATAGTCAGCTTAACAACATGGTTGAATATGTTTCATGGTAATCAATGCTAGGACGTTGATGAAAACCTTTAGCTACCAAGCGAACTTTAAACTTATCAGTAAAGTCATCAAATTTACGTCTAGTTCCAAAAATCCACTTACAACAAACAAGATTTTGGTTGGAATTAGGCAGAACTAGCTTCTCTGTTCCATTTCTACTAGAGCATCATACTCTTCATACATAACTCCACACCATTCGGCATCTTTTAAAGCTCGAGTCACAATGGTGGTTGGTTCAAGATCACGAATTGAGAAAATTGGACATGGAGGTTTATTTTTGTAAGAGGCTCGTGGATGTTGTTTTTGGCCCTAATGGTCATATCGTGAGTAGGTAGAGGAGGTTTTATAGGTGGATCAAGGGGGTGAAGGTGGCATGAATTTTTTGGGAAATGAGTGAGTGAACGGTGGAGGTGGAAGTAAAGCTATGAGGGAAGAAACGGTATCGAAAGAATGTTGGCAGGCTCTAACTTTAGATGGTGTGTGAAGTGGCGGTACCACAGATGGCAAGGTGACTCAGAGTGGTTGAAGAAACCAAGTGGTGATGGTTTGTGGTGGAGGACGAAGGTGAGGGGCTTGATGAGATGATTGAAAGAGAACATAGACTTGACAAACTTTACGTGGAGAGATGCATAGATTTTGGAAGTTTAAAGCTCAAGACAATAGTACAAACTTTGAGTTAAAGAGTAACTAAGGAAGACACGGGGTTTAGAGCGGGAGTAAAGCTTGTGGAATTTATATAATCATAGCAAGGGATAACATAGACAGCAAAAAATTCGTAGTTTCACGTAATTAGGAGCTATTCTAAATATTCTTTCATATGATGAGGAGTGGTATAATATTGGTGTTGGCATGCAATTGATTAAGTAAACAATAGTAGCAAAAGCATGAGAACAATAAGCTAGAAGGAGTGAGGCATAAAATAATAGTGCTAGACAAATTTCGACATTGTAAAAGTGTTGTCTTTCAGCGAGACCATTGTGTTTGGAAGTATGGAGAGATCTAGTTAAATGGAATATAGCATTAATTGATAGAAAATGAGAAAACGATATGTATAAAGTCTATGATTGTCAAAATGTTTTCCGCAATAGCTTTAAATCGAATAAAAATATCTTTTAAGTTTTTTTATAGGACAGAACCATATACAATGTGTACAATAATCAATAAAGATAACATAGCACTTAAAGCCACCATGTGAAATTAACGCCGAAGTCCACACATCAGATAATATAGTTTCAAGTGGATGAGATGAGACAAGTGTTGAGTTGAAAAAATATAACTTGTAGCTTTTATTACTAAGATAAACATGACATGAAAAATCGGAGGACAAGGATATAGAAACTCCTAAGTTATTATTCGTAACAATGCGCTTTAGAATGGAAATTGTTGGATGTTCTAATCTATGATGTCACTCGAAAATAGAAGTTTTAAAGTTGGAAAAAGGTAATTCATAGGATGGATGTTGGCCACTCATATATTCCATCTTTAGTTTTGTGCATCAAAGTGGTGCTCTTTCATAGATGTCCTTCACAAAAAAAAAAAAAACAGATGGTAAGAACTTAATTGAAACATGATTCGAAGTGGTACATTTTTATGCTAGGGATATATAAAACATTGTATAATTTAAAATTACGTGTAGAAATGGCGAGAGAGGTAGAACCAGGATGGGTTATGGAAGATCCGAGCCATTACCCATCACAATATCATCGAAACCATTGTAAGGAGCATGTAGTTATAGATTGTTTAAGTCATAGGTAATGTGGTGAGATGTGCCACTATTTAAGAGCCACGGTGGAACAATGGGATGATGAGAAACATAATAGGGCTCTAGGTTGCCAGGGCGATGAAGGGTTGGGCAATGGAGTATGAGAGGAATTGGTGTTTGAGTAACATGGACCAGCCGATATGGGGGACATCATTTTGCCAAATGACCTTGGAGTCTGTATATTTTACAGTATCCAAGGTATGGACGAGATAGATGATTCTCACAAATGGTGGGTAGGTTGCTAGTGGATAAGGGATGGTATTTATGGTTTTTATTAGGTGAGAGATGTTAGGAAGTGTTATTGTGGCTAGAGTGAGATGATGGCCGCCAGTGTGGTGTGGTTTGACTTATAGGATTAGCAGTAGCTCAAACTGGGTTGGTAGCACCGAAGCTTCAAAGTTGAACAATATTTTGTGAAGTTCTTCAAAAGTGATGGAGGATATCTTTAGCTTGGATTACACGCTCTAGTTCCTTGTAGTCATCATCAATATCATTCAGAATTTTATTTTTGAGGTTCTCAACATCAACTGAGGCTCCAAGAAGAGCAAGCTCATCAGCCCATGCTTTGACATTTTGTAGGAACTCAGTCACACTGCCTAGACCTTTGGTAATTTGTCTGGGATGGCTTTTAATTTGCTTGATGCGGCCGTGTGAGGATGTGGTGTACAAAATGGTCCAAGCGTGACGAAATATTTTGGCTTGAGCAATGAACGGTATTGTGGTAGATGAGATCGAGCCACTGATGAGTACATTTAGGATTGCTGATCTTGACGAGTCCATATGATGTCGGCAAGATTGGGGATTGTGGTGACATTTTGTGTGAGTGTGGGTAGTGGTAATGGTTTTGATCCATCAATATAACCAAGTAGATCATAACAATGAATCGAGTTTGAAATTGTAAATAATAAAAACCAATTTGATAAATCAAACAAAGGAAAAGAACTAAGAGATGAAGAAGAAAAACCAATTTGAGAGCTTTCAAAAATTAGATTTCTAATGAAATAATTAGGTTTATATACTACAAGAAGAGCAACAACAAAAAACTTATAAAAGAAAGAAACTAATAATACTATACATAAATTAAATATTTTATATAATGCTGACATCTTCATTCAAACTCACGAAACTATAGAAAGAAGCAATGAGAGTTTGTTAAGCAAGAAGCAAAAATGAGGAACTGTGATATGATCTAGGAGTCGAGCCCAAGACGAGACCTGATGATTATCGAAGGAGACCCGATGACACGTACAAGGGCAAAGCGGGTGAAAAAGGCGATAGGGTTGCTTGCTCAAGCTATGGTACATTTCGTAGCATATCATAAGACCGATGATGCCTCTAACATTGCTGAATTATTCTTTAAGAAGATAGTACGTTTACATGGGGTACCTAAGAGCATAGTTTTTTTATCAGGATGTGAAATTTTGGAATCATTTTTGACGAGTTTTATGTGGCAACTTAGGCACTAAACTTATGTTTTCAACAACTTGTCATCCACAGATAGATGGTTAAACCGAGGTAGTGAATAGGACCATGACACAACTCTTGCGCACTGTAGCCAATAAGAATTTGAAGAGTTGGGAGGAGTGTACCTTTCATAGAGTTTGCATATAATAGGGTCACGCATTCTACTACTTCGTTTTCACCATTTGAAATTGTTTATGGTTTTAATCCACTAAACCTTTGTATTTAATACATTTTCCTATGAATGAACGAGGTAGCTTAAATGGTAAAAGAAAGGCCGAGTTGGTGAAGTCACTCCATGAAAAGGTACGGGTACAAATTGAGAGTAAAAACAAGCACGTCGCTTCGCAAGCAAATAATGGCTGGAGAAGCGTGACATTCGAACTAGGAGATTGGGTTTGGGTACATTTCAGAAAGGAAAGCTTTCCAAAACAAAAGAAATCAAAGTTGCAACCACGAGGGGATGGTCCATTTCAAATTTTAGAGAAAGTCAACGACAATGCATACAAATTGGACCTTCCAAGTGAGTATAATGTTTCAGCAACTTTTAGTGTGTCTGATCTCTCCCTTCTCGATGCAGGTGCAGATTCAAGGTCGAATCCTCTTAAGGAGGGAGAAAATGAAATGTACCAGGAGTCAAGCCCGATGAAGCCGAGCCCAGGACGAGACCCATTGATTATCAAATGAGGCCTGATGACACGTTCAAGGGCAAAGTGGGTGAAAGAGACAATGAGGTTGCTTGCTCAAGTTATGATAGACGAAGTGTCAAAGTTAACAAGTCAAGGAACAAGTTTCATGTTGAACTCGGAAGAAGAAATCAAATGAATCAACTCGATTCAAGCAGCGAACGAGCTGTATGAATGAAAATGGGCATAACTTTCTTGACACGCCCTACCCCAGATAAAGCTAGTAGACCCAGAGTGTGACGTGCGCCGATGATAGATACCAACTAAAAGTGGGACCCACCATCAAGGCTACTACAATATGCACCTTATAAATTATTTTCATAAAAATTTCGGCATTATATCCCCTGTATTTTGGACTAACCACCCTGTAAACAATTTTATGCAAACCCAACCATAATATCATATTAATGCTAATCCATGATTATATATCACGATATAGAGATAAGCCGAATTCTCAAACTTTTACTATAAAAATACATCAACTATACATATGGATACAAAATACATAGTGAGCCCATCTACTATCTACAGGTGATGTGCAATGGCCTCCAAAATGAACATGTGTCCCAAAACACTGACTACATGCTCTAGAAAATGAATCATACTAGTCATCGGTGGTTCTGATTCCAAATCAAGGCTCAACTCCAGAAGATGCCCAGAAACTCAACTGCTACCTGATAAAGAAATAGTAAGAAAAATATGAGTTGATAACTCAGTGAGTGGAGAGGTTCAAAAATAATCATACCTTTTCATTTACACATTTTATCAACCTCAAGTTTACATAATTTAACCATCCACAACATAACAACATATAATAATAATAATAATAATAATAATAAAAAGGTGAGATATCTCATAACGCTGAAACATGTCATCTCATAATCATGATATAATCATCAACTCAAATCCATATCATCATCTCATCTCATCTCATCACATGTAATCAACCAAAAATGTACCCTCTGATTGAAATCAATAATCCGCCCCTTGAGCTAATTACTTTCGTCACGGCCCGTAGGCCCCTCCGTGATCGAAAGTGGCTCTCAAAGACCTCTTATAATCAATACTAGAACACGCACAAGGCCACTCAGTGAACTATAGGTACACGATCAGACCCCTTCATCCACGGTCAATACCCCTCAGTGTAGTATAGAACACGGTCATGCTACTCCGTGAACTAGAATAATGATATAATCATGGGTACTTTTCTGGTTGATATCAATATCACGTGTGTCACATTTCAAATCACAAATAATCCATACACAATCTTTCAAATCCATACAAATCATATTGAAGTAACATTTCCAAGTCAATCATGTAATTGTACAATTAATTCACTTACCTGCACAAAATTGAGAGTAATATAATTAATTAGCAATACTTGGAAAATACTTTAGTTTTTCCACTCACCAACTATTTATTGGACGATTTGTTTGGTTGGTAGGCTGTCTCGATCTCTGCGCTACCTCCTGATAGAATAATAAATTTATTCAGGTCAAAACTCGATTCACCACCTTAACAATAATAATAGAGAACCAATTTCACATCTTTTCCCCAATTTACTCACCAATTACCAAATATATTAAATTCATTATTCACCCCATGTACAATCCCCATATATACTTTAATTCAATACTTAACTTTTATGTTTATCATTTAGTTTCATTAAACTTGAAAAATTTGAGAAAAAGGCATTTTTGACCAAAACAGCACTAAAATTCCCGAATATAGAAATCTGGCACCTGTTTTACTATGCTGAAAATCATCACAACCTATTGACAAAAATAGCACTTTCTGCAACTAATTTCAAAAATAGCATTTGCATATGATTTTGTCCAAAGTTGCTAAAAAGGTGGAAAATCCCAATCTCAAATCCTTAATTTAAGTATATAGCATCATATATTCAAAGGAAAATCAAAGAACATGTATGTATTTGACAAACCCGTTTCCAAATCTCTACTTTCTTAAACTAAGATCTTCAATTAAACATTATCTTTGCTATACTACAATTCAAAACTTCAAATAAACGTAAATATCTTCTCATTTTTGGCTCAATTTCGAATTTAGGAACACTTTCTATGAACCCTAAAATCTAAAATCATTATGAAATAAATAAAATTTAGGCTTACCTTCAAGAATTGATAAAGAATTTGGAGATGGTAGCCTATTTTCTTCCTTTTTTTTCTTCTCTTCTTCCCCCTTTTTTTTCCTTTCCTTTCTCTCTTTTTTTTTTCCTTACCCGACTTCTTCTGTGCTTGCTCTCTGTCTCTCACGTCCCTTAGGCCAAAAGAAAAGGAATTGGGAAAGATAAAGTCAACTTATTGGATAACTATGGCCAAATTGCAAGGTAAAGTCCCCATTTTCATACCCCATCATTTTTAGTCCTTTCATTTAATAATAAGGTAAACCAACTTCCTAGATTTCTTTATATATTATTTCTAATCCTTCAAACTTTAGTAATTACCAATTAGACCCCGCAAGAAATCTTTTATTCAATTTAATTCTAATTTGACATTGACTTTGACTATGAAAGGGATGAGGTGTAACATTTCTGCTCGGGTGTCGGATTTTCGTCAATGAGTACATTCCGAAAACGGCATGAGATTTTGTACAAGGAAAAAAAAGAGTTCAAATTAAACCCATGCGACTGCATGGTGAGAAATACCATGCGGCCACATGGAGGTCTACCAAATGCAAAAATTAAGTTTCGAGTTGTTCCATTCGACTGCATAGAAAAACACCATGAGGCCACATGGCTATTTTGGGGAACTAAAATTTCCTTTTCCGTACTTACCTTGTTTAATTATGATTCTATTTTATTTGAAATATTTGTAATCTTAAGAGCCTATTTCCGTTCCTTAATTAGTGTTTAGTATAAATAAATTTCATTATTTTCATTGTATTAGACAACAACATTATTAATAATTAATCGAGAGGCTATTTTGCTTTCAAATCTTGTTCTCATTAGAACTTTGTGAACTTATCAAGTTAATCTTGTGACGTTCAACATCGAGTGTGGATCACGCGTTGTGTAATTAAGATGTCATTCAAATTCTTTTTTGTTTGGTTGTTTGGTTCATTATTATTGGTTCAAACTCTAAACCGGATTATTCTTTGGGCTTTCTTGAGATTGTCAATCTTTTGCTGGGTTGCAGAATGATCATTGCTACGTGGTTCTCATCAAACTGCATGAGACTTTGCGAAAACGTCAGCAAGCTGCAACGATGAATAAACAAAAGGTAGGGAAATGGTGACAGTCTACAGATGATGACAAATCAAATGTCAATCAATCTCATTATACTTCGTGCGGTCAAAGAACACAGAGTTGTGAAAGATATGAACAGTGCTTTTATTATCATAATACATAGGCATTGAAGAGGATGAAGGAACACACATGTCTACAAGTAACCAACGCAACTATGCAATCTCAATGGTGGTGGATGTCATAGCACGATACTCTGTTTCAGTAGATGAACGAAAAACAATAGTTTGTTTCTTACTCTTCCAAAAAGTAAAGGGAATCACAAAAAAAATATACAAAAACTTATTGGCCCAATCAGCATCAGAGTAGGCACAGAGCACTAGAGAGAAGGTCAATGGGAACAAAAGACTCTAAAAGCAAGTACCACGAAGATAGCACAAAATATGAACAATAGCTGCCCAGTTAATTATATTAGGAACTTAAATAAACTGTCTAAAATGTGAACACCCTAAGTAATATCGGGATATATGATGCTAAGATAATCCAGACATCCAACAATGGTGTGATAAAAAGTATGATCAATCAGGGGTACACCGTCAGAGGGTGAATATCGAGCATTGGACTCGAGAAGAGTAATAACAATTTTAGTATCAGTAAGATAAGCACGCTTGTAACATCTATAGTATACTTGGACTAAGAGGGAAGATAACCTGTAGGAAAAGAAGCAACTTTGATCCCAAAAAAATAAGATAATGCACATAATTCCTTTAATTCAATACGACGAGCTAATTCTGGTTTCAAATAAGCAATCTCATCAATATCATCACCAGTAATAACGATATCGTCAATGTTAAATGTATTTTATACACTTATTCGGACTCTAAATATTGACATTTCGTAATTTTTTAATGGAATTATAGCCTAATTTATCATATAATGTGTCATTAGGTGAAACTCAGTGAATAGAAGTGAAATTGAACAAAATAAGTGAAAATGGCTGAAAAGGGCAAGATCCAAAGTTTGGGGGCTAAAGTACAAATACTCAAAAGTTTTGTCGAAGCTCACGATGAAGATTCGAGAATATTAGGGGTCAAATGCATACAACTAAATATCAAAAGGAGTGAAAAAAAATAAATTTTCAGCTGCACAAGGATGTCTAAATTTCTAGTTGGATATTGAGATCTATATTTGGCCTAGTAAATGTTCGAATTGGAAAAGAACTATTTCTCTCAAAATTGTATCCCTTTGAGTTATCTTTCTAACGTATTTTGAAACGTTTTAATCGAACATTGATAGCAAAAGTTATGATAAAAATACTGAAACATACGCAAGTTAGACAACGACTCAGCGCACAGGCGCTAGAATCCCGATTATATTCAGATTTTCAGCACCCAGGCGCTGCGTGCCGCCACAGATTTTAGTCAATAGGATGCAATTGGGTGAAAATCTCAAGTTATAGGTCATTTTACTTAAATTGGTGTTAAATGAGGAACATTGCACTAATTAAGGCATACAAAAATACCTTATTAGAAAAATTCTCTTCGTAGCCGTTATGACTCGAGTAATTAAACCTATAATGGTCTTTAAAACCTGGTGCCCTATGGTCATCTGACTTGAGAATCATCGGCTGAAAGCTTGTTACATGGGTCATATAGAAAGCTTAAGGGAGATAATACTTCAAATAAAGAAAAAAAATATTATCAAAAAAAATATTGAAAAAAAATCAGAAAAAGCATGTGCATGAAACAGAAGGCATACCAAATGCCTTTGTTAAGTCTCAAACACCCGTTTAAGAAAAATTGACTTTTGATAAGAGATTGTTAGCATAATTAAGTCCTAGAGATTGAAGCAATCAAACTTAATGGAGAATCCTTGTTTATTGAAATGTTGAACTGCAATTGACGAAATTTTGCCAAACTAGAGAGGTGGGGATAGTAAAAAAAAATCTAACATTAGTTCACACATTGGAAAAGAGTGAAAAGAATAAGTTTAGGGGTGTATGAATCTTACGATTGATGAAAGAACATATTTGACCACTGAGGGTCGGGAATTGAAACAACTTATAAATTTATAATGCTATACTTAATTCTTCACACACACGTCGATTTTACATTGGAAAAGTGGATTTTAATTTTTGCGTTGTGATTTTGAAACTGTGCATAAATTTGTTATTATGATTTCAATCCTGAGATAAAAAGTCGGGTTCACTAACTAAATCTTGTTGCTTTACTTGATTAATTGGGCACCAATTAGGTAATTAACATTGTATGTTTGTGTGTTTATTAAGTTAGATTATGGTTTTGTTTGAGGACAAACAAATGCTTAAGTTTGGGGGTGTTTGATAAATGTATTTTATATACTTATTCGGACTCTAAATATTGACATTTCGTAATTTTTTTTTTATGAAATTATAGCCTAATTTATTATATATTGTGTTATTAGGTGAAAGTCAATGAATGGAAGTGAAATTGAATTAAATAAGTGAAAAATGGCGGAAAATGGCAAGATCCAAAATTTGGGGGCTAAAGTGCAAATACTCAAAAGTTGTGTTGAAGCTCACGATGAAGATTCAAGAATGCTAAGAGTCAAATGGATACAACTAAAGATCAAAAGGAGTGAAAATATATCAATTTTCAACCGCACAAAGATGTCTAAATTTCTAGTTGGATATTGAGATCTATATTTGGCCTAGTAAACGTTCGAATTGGAAAAAAAGCTATTTCTTTCAAAATTGTAGCCCTTTGAGTTATCTTTGTAATGCATTTTGAATTATCTTAATCGAACATAGGGAGCAAAATTTATGACAAAAATACTGAAGCAGAAGCAGGTTGGATAGCGACTCAGTGCCCAAATGCTACAAACTCGATTATATTCAGATTTCAGCGCCCAGGCACTGCACGCCGTCACAAATTTTAGGTTTTTATTGTATGTGCTGCGAGAACTCTACTTAAAGACTCCAAATTGGCAAAAAAACGTGTAGAGAAGTATAAATAGACCTAATGAGACATTGAAAAGGGGGTTCCCACACATTGAGAAAACAAAGATACAAGATTGATAGCACAATTCAAAGGAGAAAAATATCAAGGGATTCAAGATCAAAACAAAGATTGGAAGCGGAAAAAGACCTTGGTACAAGAGTTTATTCTTTTCCATATCTTTATTTCAATAATCTGGTGTTGTATTCAAGTTTATTTTTTTTTTTTCTTCTTACATTATGTGTAACTAAATTCCTTATTAGGGCAAACAATGTAATATATTGAGACTCTTAGTTCTTTAATTCAAGGATTCTGTGTTTTATTCTTCCATGTGTTGATTTTATTATAATTGCAATGCATTGAATTACTTGATCAATAATTTGATGATCCATTGAGTTTCATAAGAATCGAGAGGTGAGTTTGAGACTTAGAACGTGTAATAAAATTCGGTAACGAAGTATAACATGTCGAGATACATATACCTAGTACTGCGGTCTTTATATGAATTCCTAGTGCTATAACTCGTTTAACTAAGGATAATTCACATAGAGTTATGTAATTGAATTAGTTAAATAGGCTCACTGAGAACTCGAGAGGGGTAAATTGAATACCGTAGGAGAATTCGACCGAACACTATATTAGACTAGAATCTTGAATTGGAAACTAAGGTGATCATTAGATGAAATTGTTTTATCCTAATATATCTTACACACATGAATCTTTGATCCATTTGTATTTGTTATTTCATCATAATTTTTATTTGTTTTAGGCATTTAGTTCATTTTAAAAGATCAATAATCACAAATATCACAATCATTTATTTGTTTGTCTTTTATCAAATAGGAGTTAGGAAAAGTAGGTTAAGACTAAAGTATAGTCTTCGTGGGAACGATAATCCAGACTCAAAGGTTTACTATATTACTTGGGACGATATCGTACACTTGCGATATAAAAAATGCAAAAGTCATCATACAATAAGAGTAGAATATAGCTTGCTGGAGTGCATCTAAAGAATAGTGCATAGTCATAATGATTAGATATAAAGCCAAGAGAGGCAACAACAGGCACGGGGTGCTTGTTTGAGACCATTAAATGCATTTTTGAATGGAAATCTTCAGAGGAGGTTTATATGGTTTCCCCTCATGGTCTTTCTCATATTCCTGTATATATTTGCAAGATCAGTGTTAGCCTTATATAGAATATTTAATTTATGCATAATATTATTAGTTTCCCCTCATGGTCTCTCTCATATTTCTTCTTTTATAAGTTTCTTTTAGAAAGATTTTCATCACGGTACTCGAATATGAGTAATTTTTACCATTTAATCTAACACTAATGGATTGATGTAAATCATCCCTTTTAGTTACCATTATGGAGTCAATAGAGAAACTACTATGAATCAAAAGAAATCAAATTCACACAATTCTAGAAAATCAACAATAACCAACGCACCTCCACTAAATACCACCGAAATATATCACAAAGTGCACGTACAATCAAAATAATATCACCAAACAATATCACAACCTATAATCAAAAGAATATCACCAAACAATCACAACCTTACCAATGAACCAACTTGTGTTGAGGCTATCTATTTTTAGAAAAGAAGGTTGAGAAGTTGCCAAAAATTTGAACCACCGTCCACTTCTAAAATCACAAAGCAGAATTTGAAGTCCCATCCACTTTTAAAATACAAAGCAGACACAATCCATTGCCACTCCAACCCCCAATTGTCCACTCCCTCAATCCACCATCCATCGTCGAACTTCACAATGGGAACCTCACAAAGAACCACTGTCCACTTCCTCGTTCACCGCAACAAATATTCTAGAGCACCATTTTCAATTTGCACAAAATAGAATTAACTTTAATTCATAGATTTGGGCTCTGATACCATGTATATAATACAAACCAATTTGATAAATCAAACAAAGGAAAAGAACTAAGAAAGGAATAAGAAACGGTCTATTAGAGCCTCAAGAAATTTTCTAATGAAATAATTAGGTTTATATACTAAAAGAAGATCAACAAAAAAGAAAACCTACAAAAGAAGGAAATTAATAATATTATGCATAAATTAAATATTCTATATAAGGCTAACAGAAATTATAACTTCCAAGAGATGTGAGTTATTGGATGTGTTTAAGAGAAGTTTGTGATAAAGGATATTCCTAATGTTTAGTCAATTAATTTCTAATTGTTAGTCAGTTTCTTTTTCCTGTCAATTACTTCCTAATTGTTAGTCAATTCCTTTTTCTTTATACTTACCTAGAATAGGATTACAATTGTAATATATTTATACTCTCATTGTACCTATTATAACATAACCATAATTTATTATTCTCTCAATTCTATTATGGTATCAGAGCCTTAGGCTTGTATTTCTGGGATTAGATTTTTTTTTCTCTGGCCTTCATTGCCGAGCCTGCATAACATTTTTATTTTTGAAATTTCCTGCAACTCACGCAGCCTCCACCACGGCCAACGAAAATCCACAACTCACAATTCCTAATGTACAAGAACCCACCAAACCTCTCACTGTCATCAACATTTACAACTCCATCAAACTCACATCTACTAATTACCTCTCATGGAAACTTCAGATGGAAGCAATTCTAATCGGCTATGATCTCTACAAATTCATTGATGGATCTCATCCTGCTCCTCCGGCGACAACCACTATCAACAATGTCACTACTCCTAATCCAGAATATCAAACATGGTTGTGTTAAGATAAACTTATTTTTGGCACTCTTGTTGGTACTCTTACTCCATCTCTTATCTCTCTTATCTCTCAATCACAAACCTCCTGTGATGCCCGGAATGTTTTGGCCAACACATATGCAAAGCCTTCTCGTGGACACATCAAACAGATTAAGGAACAGATCAAACATGCAACCAAGGGTACACAGTCAATTTCTGATTATATGTAGTCTATTAAAAGTCGATCTAATGAACTCGCGACACTTGGCAAACCCATGGATCATGAAGATCTCATTGAGAAAATTCTGGACGGTCTATACAATGAGTATAAACCTATTGTTGATATTATTAATGGCCGTGACACACCAATTTCATTTTATGAATTGCATGAGAAGTTGATTAATAGATAACTTTCACTGCGTCAACCTCATACCAATTCATCACCACTCCCTGCTTCTGCTAATCTGGTTAATTCCAGATTTAATTCGGGACACTTTGGCAACCGTACTCAGTGGCCACCATGGATGCAAAACTCTCCCTCATTAGCTAATGCTCCTGTCTCAACACATACCACTCGTCCTCCACCTCGGCCATTCTTGGGTCGTTGTCAGTGGTGTCGAGTTCAAGGACACACCGCTTCATAGTGTTTTGTATTTCGTCACATGAATCCGAACTTGTAGCCACCGCCATCTATGCGCCCATCTCCACAACGGCAACACCATTCTCAAACTCCATGGCAGCCTCAAGCCAACATTACAACCGCCAATCCCAATGACAATTCTAGTTGGTTTCTTGATAATGGAGCTTCACACCATGTTACCACCGACCTGAGTAATCTATCCATTCATGCTCTTTATGACGGATCTGATGACATTGTGATTGGAGATGTCACGGGTCTCTCTATCACCCACACCGGTTCAAAATCTCTCTATACACCATCTCATACATTTTCCTTAAATAGTGTTCTTTGTGTTCCCACTATGAAAAAGAATATCATCTCCATCTCACAATTTTGTCAATCTAATAATACATCCATTGAGTTCTTACCTAATTCATTTCTTGTGAAGGATCTCCTTACGGGGGCAACACTTTTGCAGGGTCGAACTAAGGACAGTGTATACGAGTGGCCGGTATCCTACGTTAAGTCCTCTCTAATATTGGCTTTCTCATGTGTCAAGACCACTTCTTCTGCATGGCATCATCGTCTAGGACACCCATCATCCTATATTTTTAAGCATATTGTCTCCAACTTTCATTTAGAATTGTCGAGTCCTCTCAATTTAGATTTCAATTTCAATTGTAATTCCTGTCAATGCAATAAAAGTCACAAGTTACCCTTCTCCATTTCTTCAATAGTTACTTCTTTCCCTCTTGAAGTTATATTCTCTGATGTGTGGATCTCTCATATTCTCTCAGTTGATGATTTCAAATACTATGTGATCTTTGTCGATCACTTTACTAAATACATATGGCTATATCCACTAAAACGAAAATATCATGTGCATGATGTTTTTATCCGATTCAAATCTCTTGTAGAAAATTTCTTCAATCGAAAAATCATTACACTTTACTCAGACAATGGAGGGGAATATCAAGCTCTTTCCTCCTTTCTAGCTACCAATGGCATTACTCATTTAACTTCTCCCCCTCATACACCCGAACACAATGGATACTCCGAACGTCGTCATCGTCATATTGTTGAAACGGGTCTATCTCTTCTCTCTCATGCATCCATACATCTCTCTTATTGTTCTTATGCCTTCACCACTGCAGTTCATCTCATCAACCGTCTACCCACTCCAACACTCCAGTTTCTCTCCCCCTATGCCAAACTATTCGGTGCTTCTCCCAATTACTCTAAACTACGATGTTTTGGTTGTCTATGTTATCCCTGGCTCCGACCATACTCTCCCCACAAACTTGCTCTTCGTTCATCTCCCTGTGTGTTTGTAGGCTATTCCTCCACTCAAAGTGCTTATCTATGTCTTAATCCCACCTCTTCTCGTGTCTACACGTCGTGTCATGTCAAGTTTGTAAAAACCATTTTTCCATTCACTTCTCTTTACTCTCACCTAGATCGACCTTCCTCTGACACGCTTCCTCATTGGTGTCCCTACATGTCTGTTCTTCCGACCACTGACATACTATCCTTGGCATCGCCCTCAACTCCCTCTACAGATCTTCATACCAACCCGCCTATCCCTCCAAACCAGAACCTCAGTGCTGCGATGCTCACATCTCCATGCCATAGTGTCCAAGTCCAGAACCTAAGCTTCACTATCCCCTCTTCTCGCGACTCCTAAATTCTACATGAAAATGTCACGACATCTCCTTCTTCAAGCCATGAACCTCAACACTCAGTTAACCATATATCATCTGACCCACATCTTCCCTCATCTCCTCGAGTTATTGTCACCCGCTCCAAAAACAATATCCACACTAAATTAAATCTCAATGCCCAACTTTCCCAATCTATTGATGTTGACCCAACCTCAGTGACTAAGGCCATCAAACATCCCCAATGGCATCAAGCTATGTCTGATGAGTATGATGCTCTTGTTCGGAATGGGACATGGGACCTAGTTCCTCCCGATCCATCCCAAAATTTAGTTGTTGCAAATGGATTTTTCGAACTAAACATTTACCTGATGGATGTGTTGACAGATACAAAGCTCGTCTCATTGCCAAGGGCTTTCATCAACTTCCTGGCGTGGACTATCATGAAACTTTCAGCCCTGTTGTCAAGCCAACCACTGTTCGTCTGGTTTTCAGTTTTCCTGTCAGCCGGGATTGGTCTCTTAGGCAGCTTGATGTCAATAATGCATTTCTCCAGGGTACTCTATCTAAGGATGTATACATGACTCAACCACATGGATTTATCGATCGTGATCATTCTCATCATGTTTGCAAACTTCACAAGGCTATCTATGGCCTCAAACAAGCTCTCCATGCCTGGTATCATGAGTTGCGCAAATTTCTTATCACTTCTGGCTTCACCAATTCTCATGCTGATACCTCACTGTTTATCTCCAACACTGATGGTAATCTGATGTATTTTTTAGTTTATGTTGATGACATTATTATTACTAGTGCAAATAAGGATGTTGTACAAAAATTTATCCATCTACTTGCTTGTCGATTCTCTCTCAAGGATCTTGGACCCTTGACTTACTTTCTTGAAGTTGAAGTGATGTCTCATTCCCAAGGTTTGCTTCTGTCTCAACGTAAGTACATTAAGGATCTACTTACTCGAACACACATGACAAATGTCAAGCCCGTGTCTACACCTATTGCCACTGATCCTCTACTCATTCTTCACTCTGGAACTGCCCTCTCTAATCCTTTTGAGTATCGGACTATTGTTGGGAGCCTCCAGTACTTATCTCTCACTCGCCTTGACATTGCCTACACGGTAAATAAGCTATCTCAGTTTATGCATCGTCCTACTACTGAGCACTGAACTTCAGTTAAGCGCCTACTCCGTTATCTCTATGGCACTCTTGATCATGGAATTGTTTTATATCGACAGTCTCACTTAGCTCTCCATACATTTTCTGATGCCGATTGGGTAGGTAACAAGGATGACTATACTTCCACTAGTGCTTACATTGTTTATCTTGGTCGAAATCCTATATCCTGGAGCTCTAAGAAGCAACAAAATGTGGCTCGCTCATCTACCGAAGCTGAATACCGTTCTGTTGCAACAACTGCAGCTGAACTTCGTTGGATTTGCTCTCTTCTCAGTGAACTTGGTGTTTCTCTTCCCCAACAACTGGTGATCTACTCTGATAACGTTGGTGCTACAAATCTGTGTTCTAATCAAGTTTTTCACTCTCGCGTGAAACATGTGGCTTTAGACTATCATTTTATTCGTGAACAAGTTCAAAGTGGTGCTCTTCGAGTTACTCATATTTCTTCTACTGATGAGCTTGCAGATGCTCTTACCAAACCACTTCCCCGTACTCGATTTCTCTTCTTACAGACCAAGATTGGACTCTCCTCACGGAGCTCCATCTTGCGGGGGCATGATAAAGGATATTCCTAATGTTCAGTCAATTAATTTCTAATTGTTAGTCAGATTCTTTTTCCTGTCAATTACTTCCTAATTGTTAGTCAATTCTTTTTTCTTTATACTTACCTAGAATAGGATTACAATTGTAATATATTTATACTCTCATTGTACCTATTATAACATAACCATACTTTATTCTTCTCTCAATTCTATTAGTTTGTGCTGCCTCGTTAATGCTAATTATACTGGTATTGTGGGTTTCATTAATGTTGTGAATGATGGCTGGTGGAATTCTAGTGGAAGCAGAGCTAGTCAATAGGATGCCTGAAAAAAGAAAGTGGGGTGAATCAGTTGAAAGAGAAAATGGGAAGAATTAGCTGCAATAATTCTGACCGGAAAAGAAACAGGGAGGACGAGGATTGACTACCACTTTTGATAAAGCTCTGATACCATAACAAATAATAAACTAAATATTTGTTTACACTTTTTTTATTGATAATTAACTGAGAAGTTATACAACATTTTGATAACAAATTTTCCTAAAAACTAGTATTTGTGAGAACTCTAAATTATAAAAATTAGATAATATCTTGAAATTCAATCTACGACAACAACAATAACAAACTCAGGTAATATCTAGAAATTCCAAATACAAACTCAGTTAAGCAATCTTTAAAGATGAGGTGTGATGAGGATAAGTTATGTTATAAATAACAAAATGAATCATACACGTTTATTAAAATAATCAATTAGACAATATATCATCACTATCTGAGGAAATCACAAGGGATTTTTCCCCTTAGAAATGAAGAAAACAATATCCTGTACACCAACTCAGCAAGATCCCACAGTGAATTTTTTTTTCCCTCATTGAAAGGACTTCAAATTATTGCTCACAATAATAAATTGGGGTATCAACACATTGCAAATTTTTAATTTTCCTCAATTCAATTATTTTAGCTGATCAACAGATAGTATATCATGGTTTAGGGCAAACAGTTCAAGAAAGTTTATCTGAAACCTTTCATCGTAAACTATTTTCAGGAATCTGATGTTTTATTTACTGTAATTGGAATTTCTTCGACGTCCTTATATGCCTTTACAGCATGTTAACACTAACACTAACAATATTAAACAAGAAAAAAAGGTTAAGATGTTGTTATTGTATTGTCATCATCAAGGTATATATAAGTAGGGCCGGGCCTATAAACCCGAAACCCCAGATCCGAACCGACCCGACTTGAGTCGGGTTGGGTCAATTATATTTAAAAATTCTTTGGGTGTGGTCGGTTCATGGTTAAACCTTTTCAAACTGACTCAACCCTATTTTAAATTTCCAAAGCCTTGAAATCCTATTTACAAAGCTATGAAATCCTCTCAACTCAAAACCTAGCCTCCCTCTCCATATATCTCCATCGTCTACAACTCTTTTCGATAGTGGAAGAACAGCAGAGCCTAGAAAATCATCTTCTTTTACAACATATCGAAAATATAGGTTTTACTGTCAAGAAAGTTGAATTCCTTTTTATTGTTGTTTTTGGGGTAGTTAAAAAGTTGAGTTGGACGTATATTTATTGTGGAATGATTTGTTGGAATTATTGCAATTTTGTTGTGTTTAGCAACTGTGCAGTTCGAATGGTTGCTTCACTGAGGAGGAATACCTTTTCGAGATTTTGTTTCTTGAAAAAATTTGTTTTGCACTTTGAATTTTGTTGTTGCAGTTTCATATTTTGGAATTGATTGTCATATTTGTCAATTTAGTTGTCTACATAGCTTTTCAATTTCTTGAAGTTTTATAGAGTTATTTCTTGAAATTCTTTAGCAGCTTTCTTCTATTTCATCCCACAATTCCAACATATATTCATTGGTTTTTGGATATTGGGAAGGGATAGTAGGTAAAAATGCCCGACCCGACATGACATGACACGAGCCGAATAGGAACCGGGTCAGTTCGGGTCGTGAAATGGTCCAAAACCGAGTATGTCGGGTTGGATCGGTTTTGGATCAAACCCGACCCGGCCCGGCCCAATGCCCACCCAAAGTGTCACGGGCTGCAGCTTTGCTTCAGCCCCGTGTTGTAAATATTTATTTAATTCGTAAAATAGTTAGAAAATAGAAAAGAAAAAGTATGATTGTAGAGCCAAATGATGTCTACTCCCATCATTTGGGTTTTTGTTCTAAGTCTATTATAGGGGGTATTGGTCTTTCAAGCTTTTCAAGCTTACTAGTGTTTTCCCCCTACACTAGCCATTGTAATTTCCTGCTTTCGTCTATTGTAATGTCCTGCTTTTTAGCAATCAATGATCAAGTTATTTCCAATGCATTTCAATTTCATGTTGCAAGCTTTCTTTAAATTGTGATCAAATTTTACTTTCGTCCCGACGCGACCGAGGAATAGGCGGAAGGTAGTCTAGCGGAGCAGACTATTGCCGCACGGTGTCCCCTTTCTGTGTTAAGAAAAGGTTACCCGTGAAAGTTGGTATCAGAGCTACGACTTGAGATCTCGTCAAGAAAGCTATGGAAATTGATCATAATTCCTCGAACACCACGGAGGTGGTAGATGTTCAAAAGAGGAACACCCGACGGCGTTTGGAGGAGCTTGAGGTGACAAACACTAGGTTGTGTTTTGCCATGGAAAACCTCGGGGATAAGGCTAAGGCGGCACAGATGGAAAATCGGGAATTACGCATCCAACTGGATGAATGCCAAGAGGCATGCGCTGCTATAACTGATGCAGTTGCTATCATACCTGAGTTGCAGGATGAGATGTGAGCGTTGAGAACTCAGTTACTAGTTCTTCAACGCGCGATTGGCAACGGACAAGCCATCGCATATGAGCCGGTGCATATGCTCAGAATTCCAGAACCGTGTACCTACGGAGGTGCACGCGATGCTAAAGAAGTTGAGAACTTCTTATTCGATATGGAACAATACTTTCTTGCGGCGTCGATCAAGGACAAAGCGAGAAAGGTCACAACAGCTACCATGTATCTAGGTGGAGATGCAAAGCTATGGTGGCGAACGAAGTACGTAGATATTCAGGCCAACAGGGTCCGAATTGATTCTTGGGATCTTCTCAAGGAAGCTATCAGATCTCAGTTTTTCCCAGAGAATGTGGAATACGAGGCACGTCGGGCCTTACGAGAACTGAAACACACAAGCTCCATCAGGGAGTATGTGAAGGCCTTCTCGGGGCATATGCTGAATATCAGAGATATGTCAGAGAAGGATAAGCTATTCACCTTCATGGAAGGGTTGAAACCGTGGATGCGCACAGAACTTCAGAGACAGAAGGTCACTGATTTGAGCGCGACTATGGGAGCTGCCGAATGTGCAAGTGACTATCCACCTGAGTCGAGAGAGGATCGACATTCAGGAAATAGTCAAGCGGCTGAAGGTGGAAGGAGACCTTTCAGACCCAGCTCGAACTCAAATGGGGGAGAGCGTTACTCTCAGAATAGGGGAAGACCCTATCAAGGCAACCGCCAGAGTAACTCACAGGGAAACTATCAGAACAGCCGTCAAGGAAACTACAGCGGCAGTACCAGTAATGACTGGAATCATGAAAAAGCAAAGGATGGCAGATCTCATGTCGCTCCTAAATTGAGGTGCTTTCTATGTGAAGGACCTCATTGAGTTGCTGAGTGTCCTCAGAAATGGATGGTGAATGCATACTGTCAACTAGCAATTGGGGGCTCAAGTTTGAAGCAAAATACCCCACAAGCTAGCTGTCGAGGTGACACCGATTCCAAAGGAGACGAGGATGTAATTGGTGCATTCTCTCATTCATGCAATACATTATCGCACCGAGTTACTAAAAGGGACGTCGGTCCCTCGAAAGAGCCGAAGATGGAAGAATCGAAGGCTCGCACTTGCAAGGCGAAAGGCCTAATGTACATTGATGTGAGGATCAATGGAAAGCTAATCAAGGCTATGGTGGACACTGGTGCCACACACAACTACCTCGCAAGTTCCGAAGTAGAGCGGCTCGGACTTGTTCTGGAAAGAGGTAAGGGGAAAGTCAAAGCGATCAACTCCGCTGCTCAACCAATAGCGGGAATAGCACAATCTGTGCCGATCAAAGTAGGTCCCTTCGAAGGAAGGACAAATTTGTCGGTAGTTCAGATGGATGATTTCAAGCTGATTCTCGGATTGGAATATCTTCGGGATACAAAGACAACAGTGTTGCCGCATTCTGACTCATTAATAATGATGGGGAGCAAACCATTCATTATTCTCACACAGGTTGGGAAAACTGGCGAGAAAGGCATCTCTTGGCCATGCAATATAGCTAGGGTTTCAAGAGGAACGAACCCTCATTCTTGTGTTCTCTTCGAATAGAGGATATCGAAGAAACAACTAGCTCTATTCCAACGCCTATCACAAGGCCTGAGGAAGTTGAAGACATCATGCCAGGTGAGTTATAAAGAAAATTGCCAACGAGGAGGGCAATTGATTGTGGGATTGGACTCGTTTCGAGTGCCAAACTTCCCACCAAGACACCATACCGTATGGCTCAGCCGGAGATTGAAGAGCTTCGGAAGCAAGAGAGAGAAATGTTGGGAAGTGGGACTATCGTGGAGCACACTTCCGCACTACCACAACATGCAGGCTCACTGGAGCCCCTTTCCATCCTGAATGAATCAGTCGAGAGTGGAAGACTTTGGCACTATCATCATCGGGATGGACTGTTTATCTAAAGATTCGACGGTCAACACAGTGCCCAAGTATGTATCAGCCGAAGAGACAGCTCAACTCTTCTTCAAGCCTATTATCAAATACTGGAGATCGCCTATCGTCAATGATCGAGATTCTCGATTTATTGGCATATTTTGGACCGAGTTGTTCAAACTTCTTGGTTCAACTTTGAGCATGAATGCTAGTATTCACCGAAGATCAGACGGAGAGACATAGCAGTTCAATTCTATGCTGGGAGACTATTTTCAGCAATTTACCTCCGCTTCGCATGAAATTCGGGTGAAACTTACGGATGTGGCTTGAATGCGTCTCAATGTTCAAAAGAGCTCTTCTCCTAATAAGAGTCCTTTTGAAATTTCTACTAGCCAGCAACCGTTACTCCCTCATACTGCAGATATTGATCAGAAACAATACAGAAAGTCTACAAATCTGAAGCAGCCCGCATTCAAATTGAAGAAATCAGTAAAGAAGGACGCTAAACAGATTTTTGGCCATCGAACTACTTGAGCTTCTATGAAATATCTTCAAGAGTACTTGGTCAAATGGAGCGGATGCAACAGCGAGAAGAATACACAATGGCTCCGAGGACGTCGTCAAAGCAAATGGGGGAGAATGTCACGGGGTGCAACTTTGCTTAAGCCCCGTGTTTTAAATATTTATTTAATTCGTAAAATAGTTAGAAAATAGAAAAGAAAAAGTTTGATTCTAGAGTCAAATGATGTCTACTCCCATCATTTGGGTTTTTGTTGCTAAGTCTATTATAGGGGGTATTGGTCTTTCAAACATTTTCAAACTTACTAGTGTTTTCCCCCTACACTAGCCATTGTAATTTCCTACTTTCGTCTATTGTAATGTCCTGCTTTTTAGCAATCAATGATCAAGTTATTTCCAATGCATTTCAATTTCATGTTGCAAGCTTTCTTTAAATTATGATCAAATTTTACTTTCGTCCCGACGCGACCGAGGAATAGGCCGAAGGTAGTCTAGCGGAGCAGACTACTGCCGCACGGTGTCCCCTTTCTGTGCTAAGAAAAGGTTACCCGTAAAACAAAGGCATGTATGCAATAGAATGTACAAAACCAGATTTCAATAAGAAAATGATAAAAATTGAGTAAAAATATGGTAATGGAGAATTACATAGATTTTTGAACTCTTGACATTACAAAAGATTACCAATACTCATTTTTTATTTGCATGAATGAACAAAAGTACTAAATCTCAATTGAAGAAATACTGAAGTCTATTCCAAAAACTGGGAAATTTCAGTCAGAGTAATACGTCAGGAAATGGGTCATCGACCAAGAAAAACCGAAACTTCATTGCATCTGTGGAAATAAAGTTTAAAATGAAGATCAAGATCAGCATTTGGGAAGATCTCCTGGTGGAGCAAGGAGCTTTTGATTAGGAAGTTTTCCATCCAAGACAAGCCATGCCATTTTCAGCCCCCAGCTTACATGCACTTCCAGATGACAATGCATGAACCACACGCCTATTAATGCCCAATTTTTTCAGTTTTTGTTATTGATTAAATCGAAACAAATCAAACAAAATTTCTTCGAAGTGGAAATAGTGATTATACATCAATTTGCAAATTCTACCTACCAGGATTATCAGCTAAAAACCGAATGGCAACCCATCCACCGGACGGCACGCCAACTGTGTTCCTTTCAATGGGATCAACCAGGTTGAAGTTTTTAGGGTCTTTTTGAGGATCATAATTCCCAAATCCTTGGCCAACAACGAAGAAATTGAATCCATGGAGATGGAGAGGATGGCTTTCGGCACCAAGAATGCTAGTATCCTGCAAAATAAGCTCCACACTAGTATTGAAAGGCAACACCAAAACTTTCGTCGTCCCACTGCTCACCATGGTATTGTTTGGAGGGTTTCCGGTGTAGTTAAACCAATGCAATGGATTGATTGGAAAATTGGGGCTATAAACACCGTTTGATTGACCAAAGAAATGAGCCTGGAGAAGGGCTGTTGTTGGTAGTGCGAAAGAAATATTATTAACAGATGCTGAAAATTTTGTCCCATTTGGTCCTTGACAGGTCTGGTTTTTATGGTCACAAGGATTTGTCCCTAGGCTTACTGTGAAAAAGAGTTGTTTATCAACTTTCTTTGGAACATTAGCAGGGAACTGGGGACTAGCTAAACTGCGAAGTTTTTTGGTAAAATTGGTGGCAAATGAAGTGTCATTTAGAGGCGGTAAAGTTGGCTTGAAGAGAGGAAGTTTTTTCAAATGAAAGGATGGAAATTTATATTCTAGAATACCAGCAACAGAAGAGTTGTCAAAAGTGCCTTGTCCTGTAACATATGGTCTAGCAGTCATTAAAAATGCTGCGCCTGGAAAATTAGGCTTGGTTTTGAGAAGAACGGTTGTAGTTTGTCCTGGGGTAATAAGAATTATGTCAGTTTCGAAAGGTTTAACATAAATTGCGTCAACATCAACAACTGTCAGAGTATGATTAGCAATACTGAAGAAAAGTTCATCATTTAGTGCAGCGTTGATTATTCGAAGGAGATAAGTCTTTCCGGGCTTAACCTTCAACTTGAATGTATCTGTCACAAACCAATCATAACATATGAAGCAATTATTTAATAAAAAAAATAAAAAAGAGATCAGTTTCTTTGAAAAAAAAAAGGTTCGGTTTTATACCTTTAGCTGAGCAATTATACAAAGGTCCAGGAAGCCCATTGATGGTATAGGCATCAGATACATTTGGACCCCCTCCTGTCTGTAAAGCTTGCTTAATGATGGCCTCGGGATCAGCATTGAACCATTCTCCTGTGCTACGAAGAGTACAATTTGTTATTCATGAACTCGGGTACTTATTAGTGACATGTTTAATATGCAATACTAGATTCAATGATATAGTTACTACTTTTTCTTCCTTACCATTCAGTGAAAATTACGTACCAAATATGACAGGGACTTCCCTGTAGGGTTTCTCAAATGGATAAGGCACATTATGCTTGAGAAGAATTATTAAAGGACCATAAAGAGTTGATCTTAGCCATGAGATATGTCCATGCCACCAAAGAGTTCCCCTTTGGCCTACAACAGTGAAGTTATACACATAGCTTTGTCCAGTTTGTATGGGACATTGTGTAATATATGCCGGTCCATCGGCCCATCCACTACGAAGCTGACGAATGCCATGCCTGCAATTATATCGTAGCACATCAAAGTCTGCTTCACTGAACGTAATTTGTCAAGGGATAAATGAGATGAAATTTATACCAATGGATGGAGATATTGCTGGTAACATGGTTCGTGACTTTTATAACTAAACGGTCCCCTTCCCTTGCCACGACTCGAGGTCCAGGAAACTTTCCATTTACAGTCACCATACTTTTTGTGTGGCACAAGCGCGTCACATTTTGCATCTTGATCTACGAAAGATTGAAGAAAGCATGATAAGAAACAGATTGAAAACATAAAATCAAAGAGGAAACATATATTTATATAGGGCCAAAAATATTTGTATTGTAGTACTATTGTATACATTGAACTCATAATGCCTCGTTATGCCTTGTGCATACTGGGGAACAATAGACAAAGATGTCAATGTAATGAAGAATCCAATAGAAGACAGCATTCTAAATGCAGATGAACCCATTTTTTGTCGCTTTAATTCCTTCTCTTGCTGTATTGTTGGAACGACACACCACTGAGATTTTATAGTGAGAGTTTGGTTGATTAGGTGATGAATGTGATATGTTTAAAGAGGAGAAAAATTTTGGATTGGCCTTTTTTTTTTTTTTACTGGGCCAACTCTAGTTGGAAAAAAAACGTTAGAGTGCTGTCAAAGACAATCCACTCTTTCAAACTCTTCTCGACCTCTGTCAATTCTTTCTTATTCACGATGTTATGTTTTCCAAACAACCTTGAATTGATCATTGTTGCTAGAAACGATAGGTTCCTTGACTCCATTAATCATGTACTTCATATCAGGGGCAAAGCCAACCCGTCGAAGTAGGAGGGTCCTAGAGTTGAAGGGGTGGGGGGCTCATGTGGGTTCGGGGGAAACGCCCCGAATTTTATTTTTTTTAACATTATCTGTTAAAATTATGAGGGAAGTTGGTACTTTGTGATGAAAAAGGGAAATAAAGTAACATAAACTAATGTACATTAGTTGAATATTTAAAAGATAGTAATGTCTTCATGAAGATATGTTAGTAATCGACAATTATTTTTTAGGTGCTTACAATTCTATTGATTTAAACTTCAAAATTAGAAGTTAAGATTTAGGCATATATACATAATGCATTTTAATTTTTATAGCTGAAGAATCCAAAATTTTAGAATTCTCGTTCAGTTAATATCTGTAAGAAAGTTTAAAGTATTGCCCTCCCATGCATTAAAAAGTCTCTTACACAGATATCTCAATAGAGAACCTGAAATCTCGGTACTCTAAGAAAAATGCATATTATAAAATTCATGAAATGATTTTTCAAATGCTTAAAATATTTACTTTATTCCCTTCATAAAATACAAATAAATAAATAACTCAAAAAATTGGGGGGGGGGGGGGGGAGGAGGGTTCCGGGTCCCCCTAGGACCCCCCACCCCTACCTCCACCCCTGCTTCATATAGTAAATTGAGAGATTTTCTTGTAACTATTTGCATGGAAATGGAAGAGAAATTAATAAAACACGATACAACAGGTGAAAATGTTAAAAAAAAAAATGGGTAAGAATGGAAATATGTGAAAAGGTTATATATAGCCTCAATTTGGTTTAAATAAAAGGATACATTTACAGAATTGGTTCACACATAACACTTGGGGAAATTAATTGGGGAAGAAAAAAAAAACAGTTTCAATCAGGTTCTACTATGTAAAAATTCTGTAGATATGGCGTTTTCCTAGATAAAAATAAGACTTCTATGGTGTGTTTGATTGTAATGATGAAATTTGTATGGAAAGAAAATAAGTTTTAGACAGGTGAATTATTTAGAATTTATTGGCATGAAAATTATTAATTGAATGTTTTTGATTGATTGATTTTTCAATCTATAAATGTTATACTGTCATTCTTTTATTGGTGCGTAGATGTGAGAGAGGGTGTAAATGGGGCCTCGGGTCGGGGCGGGCGGAGAGAGAGAGTAGATGAGATTTACGTGAAAAATAAAAGCCTACCATTTTCTAAATAAAATATTTTCCTTATTTTTTTAGAAAAATATGATCACATGACCAACATTCGAAAAAAAAAAAAAAATTACATGAAAAAAAAAAATGTCAATCAAACACGCTACTTGTAAATTTTGATAAAAGATGATGAAATTCGTGATTAAAAAGTTTCAAACATTTTTGTTCATGTTCAAGTGGGATGAGATTTGTACTCTTCTTCATTCTATTATACCCACAATATCAAGGGGACATGAACCGCTATAAATCTTTATCTTTAATTTTCTAAATTTGTTAACGCTCATACCTGTAGCATGTAAATATTAATTTATTAATGCATGGAATAAGACATTTAGGCTAACCAGACGTGTTAATCATGAACAGATAACTAAGTCTTCATTTAATTTCTTGTTTTATGTAATCAGCAATGTCTTCATTTGCAGGCATTCGAATCAGGTCATTTTCTCTACTCCTAACCCATCGAGAGCTCGAAAGCAACATTATGCATTACTTTTGAAGCTTCCAAATCTTATGCTTGTTGATAAAGCAAACCAATATACAAGAGCTGGTCATGAAGAATTTGTGCTGAAAATGACCTGATTTATGGCATATATGGAATTAAAATTCCCGAAATGACACGTTAAAAATGAAAGATTGGAGATATTTCAGGTTGGTGGCTAAGGCATTTTCACTATTTTAGGTTTCTATGTATCGAAGTAAAACCAGTTCACCGTTTTAAGGTACTTTTCACTCAAGCAACGAGAAAATTTGTTTTTCTTTTGTTGCTTAGTGCATGAGCCTTGTGTTATAAGCTAGAATCAACGGAAACTTTTAAGATGCGAATGTTTTGTTTCGAGCCAAAACTTTTCGGAAAGATTTTGAAAATTCAAAAAAAAGTCTCCATTATTTATTGAAATTCGAAAATTCTATGAGAGCTTCATGGAAATTGATGTAGACAGAAGCAATAAAATAATTAAATGGACACACTATTGAAGGTCCGTCGATTTCAAATGAATACCACAACACGATTACTTTCTAATTTCTATTGATTCTTAGAAATACCAAAAATCTAGGCATAAAAAACTTTTTGACTCACATATGAATACGCATAATTTGAACCGACTAATTTTGCATATCATATATTGAGAACTTATAGATTAAAAACTCTGAAGTCTAATATTATTTATTCAAATTTAACTTCCTTCGCCATTCAGGCAACAATGCTTATAACAACTAAAAGCTTAATTAACGATTAGTCCTACTTATTAAATAACATTAATTAATAACTCGTCTTAATTATTAACTAATCTAGATAATAAAAAAATTAAGAGCCCTAAAATTGAATTATAAATTTATTTACAAAAGAAAAACCTAATTGGGTAAAAGACCTACTTACTCCTAGATAGTTAACGTGAAAAGGAATAAAAATTAAAAGAAAATAATTAAGAAAATTAAAAAAAGAAATCAAAGATACTAGAAATTATTCAATGTCGTGTCCAATATCTCCCGGCTGCACCAGAAACTTTTAGGGTCCGTTTGATTGCAAATGTGTTAAATTGGTAGAAAGAAAATGAATTATAAGGAATTGAATTGCTTAGAAATTGTTTTACGAGGAATTGTAATTAATTGTATTTGATTGATGTAATTTTTCCCCTGAAAAATGTTGAAAGTTTTGTGTATGTTTGGCTTTGTTTTTCATGAAAATTGTCCATTAAAGTGATAATTTCTTTTACCATTGAGTCTAGAATTTGTTTCACTTGCCAAAAATAAATAAAAAAAAATTTAGAAAAATTATCCTACTGAATACTATTCGTTTGACTTTGTTTTTTATGAAAATTGTCAATAAAAGTAATAAATATTTATGACATTGTATCTAGAATTATTTTCAATTGCTTAAAAAAAATTGGAAAATGAATTCCCACCATTTTGGTGGGAATTGATTTTCCACAAAACCAAGGAATCGGCAAGCATGTGAGTCAAATGTGGAAAAAATTCATAGAAAATAAAGTGTATCAAACAAGGTAAAAGTGGAAGTTGGAATTTATTTTCCATTTTCCATGAAAAATAATGGCATATCAAACACACCCTTAGAGAACTTTGCATGAAAAAATCGAGCAATTTTAACTTAATTATGGGCTTTAACTCAATTTATATTATGCATCCACATACCTTTCCGATTATGAATGATTTTCTATTTTTCTTGTTTTGGCAAATTTTGGTATGATCTATTTGCACCCTTTATAACCCAGAATTTGTCTAGAATTTGTCTAGAACGTGGGGGAACCTCCCTTAAACCTAAAAATCACATTCTACATATTTTGGAGGCAAAGAACATGTTAAAAAAAAAAAAAAAAAAAAAAAGAGACTAGAGTTTCATTAATTCTGCAAAATGAAAATTGAATACAAAAAGATGAGTTAACATAAATATAAAGAGACTACATGTAGGCTAAAACAAAGGAAACTAAAAAGACTATTCTACCCTTAACAAACCATAAAATAAAATAATACTATATTTCTCAACATCTCCCCTCAAATTCACGATGCGACAGCTACAAATATCAAGAGTTCGCCAACTAGAAAACGAAAACGGGAAATAGAATGCGTTTTGGTAAAGAAATCTGCAAGCTGCAAAAAAAAAGAAATAAATGGCAAAATAATTGTGTCATGCTTGAGATGATGACAAGTAAGGTGACAATCGATCTCAATGTGCTTAGTTCGTTCATGAAAAATCGAGTTGTGGGCAATTTGAATAGAACTTTGGTTGTCACAATACATAAGAGTAGGATGAGAAAGAAAACCTCTCATATCTGCAAGTAACCAACGTAACCAAACAATCACTTTGGTAGTAGATGTCATAGCACGATATTTTGTTTCGGTTGAAGATGAGAAACAATATATTGTTTCTTGCTCTTCCAAGAAATAAGAGAATCACCCAAATAAATACAGAAACCAGTAACAGACTTACGATCTGTGGGATCACTGCCATGATCAGCATTAGAGTATATACGCAACTCCAAGGAAGAGGTGGATGGAAGTAAAAGACTCTGAAAGACTGTACCCCGAACATACCGCAAGATACGAAGAACAGCTGTCTAATGAACTGTAGTAGGAGAAGTAACAAATTAACTAACAACATGAACATCATATGCAATATCTGAATGAATAATAGTGAGATATACCAAGCTCCCAACAATAGTACGATATAAAGTAGGATCTGATAGAGGTAAACCATCAGAAGAAGAATACTTTGCGTTAACCTCAATGGGAGTATCAACAGTCTTATTATCAGTAAGTCTAGCCCGCTCAAGAATATCTACAACATATTTCGACTGAGAAAGAAGATAACCTCTGGGTGAGCAGGCTACCTTAATACCCAAGAAATATCGTAGAGAACCTAAATCATTCATTTCAAACTATCTAGATAACTCTATCTTCAAAACTGAAATACCATCAATATCATCACCAGTAATAATCATGTCATCAACATATAAAGATAGAATGATACGACCTGCATCAGTACACTTAGCAAACAGAGCAGGATCATGACTACTAGAAGTAAATCCAAGGGAATAGATCACAACAGAAAATTTCTCAAACCAAGCATGATGTGCTTATTTGAGACCATATAACGCTTTTTTAGCTTGCAAACATACCAAGAATCATGTGAAACACCAGAAGGGAACGTCATATAAACTTCTTCTTGAAGATCTCCATTCAAGAAGGCATTTTTAACATCAAGTTGAGAGATACGCCACTGACAAACCGAAGCTACTAGAATAAGAGTACGAATAGTAGTCATTTTTGCAACATGAGCAAATATCTCCTTATAATCCATACCATACTGTTGAGAGTACCCTTTTGCAACCAACCTAGCTTTGTATTGCTCAATTGATTGATCAGAATTAGTCTTCATCTTATACACCCAACGAAAACCCACAACACTCTTACCGGAGGTAGAGGAACCAAATCCCAAGTACCAGTTTTATGCAAAGCAGAAAATACGTCATCCATAGCTTGCTGCCAAAGAGGATCAAGAATTGCCTCTTTATAAGAAGAGGCTCAGATAGACAATAAATATAAGCTTTGTAGACTTTGTAGACTGACAAATTCGTGTGGATTGACGTACAGGTGGATCCACAATCTCAGACGGAGCTTGAGGGATTGTAGGAGAAGAGGGGCCTTCAGGTGTACCGGAGAGTAAAGTGTCAGTACCTGCACAATGATCAGTACGAATTAGTTGTAAAGATAACGGGATAAGAACATGATAAGGGGTATTTGAGGTACTAGGAACTTAAGATGACAAACTATCATAATCGTCAGAAAAGGGATCTAGACGAATAAGATTAGATCTAGTCAAACTATGAGTAGTGGATGTAATAGAAAAGAAAGGTATATGCTCAAGAAAGACAATATGATGAGACATATAAAGTTTCAGAGTTGTTGGATCAAAACAACGATATCCATTTTTACCTTCACCATAACCAAGAAAGACACAAATAGCATATCGAGATGACAACTTGCTACGTTCTACATAAGGACGAAGAATGAAATAAGTACAACCAAAAACTTTAAAGAAAGAATAATCAGGAGCATACCTATACAACTTTTCGAAAGGAGAAAAATCTGAAATATGAGAAGATGGAATTGTATTAATCAAACTTACGGCAGTAAGAACAGCTTCACCCCAAAACACACTAAGAACAAAAGTAGACAACAAGAGAGAACGATCAGTTTCAACAATGTGCCTATATTTTCTTTTAACAACATCATTTTGCTCAGAAGTATCTGTACACAAAATTTGGTGAATAGTTTCATCTAAGACAAACAGCTCACAAAATTTATTAAAAGTGTATTTCCTACCTAAATCACACCTAAAAGAGCATGAAATGCTGAGTATATCTCAAAGAATTCAGAACGATATTTCATTAAATAAACTCAACAATAACGAGTATGATCATCACCAAAAGAAACATAATATCGAGACCCTCTTTTTATGGCAACAGGAGAAGGCCCCCATACATCAGAATGAATGAAATCAAATGAAGAAGAAGAACATAAATACTTCGATTAAAAGGTAAAGTTGAAAATTTTGCCAATTTACATCCACTACAATCAGAAATGTCATAGGGTTGCAAATTTCCTAAAGTCCCTGTAGGAGCCAAAAATCTCAAACGAGAAGACGAAACATGACCTAGGCGAGAATGCCACAAATAAAAACTAGAAGAAAAATGACTCAAATGAAAAGAAGACAAATCAACACTAGTAGTAGCCGCAGCAGCAACTGACACTTTTAACTCATCCAAAATATATAGTCCACCCTTCCCACGGCCTGTCTCAATCAGCTTCTGAGATTGTAGGTCCTGTACATAACAAGAAGAAGAGGAAAATGTGACTAAATTACCAGAATCACATAACTGACCAGCAGAAGCAAGATTTAATGTGAGTTTCGGTATATAAGAAACATTAGGGAGAGACAAGTGAGGTGTGACAACAGAACCAACACCTTCTAAAGGCATAGGAGTGTCATCAACAGTCATGATAGGAATAAAAGACGAATGAGACACAGAAGCAAAATATGAAGAATCTGGAGACATATGATGCGAAGCACTAGAATCCAAGACCCATACATAATGTGACATATCTGAAGAACTTTGAGGCAACTGACCTACAGAAGAAGAAGAAGTAGACATGGCTTGTGGGTATAAGTAGAGAAACTTCTGAAATTACTCAGCCAGAGTACTAGGATCGATGAAGGGACCTAATGAAACTACTGTTACAGTATTAGACTGTAGTGGTTTATAACCCTGAGGTCGTCTATGAGCATTCAATTGTGACTGGTTGTCAGGCTTCCAAGCTTGAAATTGTTGCTGCAATTGATTCTGTTGTCTCAACTTTGGATACTGAGCCTTCCAATGACCTTTCTGCTTAAAAAAACTGCTCTCGTCGGGGACAACCCTTGCGTAAAACTTATTCTGATTATTAGACAATGACTTAGAAATCACTACTAACACAAAAGGATTAGAAGTAGAAATGATTCCCTTTTCAGAATAAGACTTGAGACATGTTTCTTCGGCCAATAACTCAGTAACAACTGAGTCAACAGAAGGAAGTGGAGAACGATGCAAAATTAAACCTCTAAGTCCCTCAAAATCACTGCGAAGTGCAGTTAAAAATTGTACCAACCGTTGTTGCTCTCTACAAGCAATATATGCATCACATGCCTTTAATTCGTCATATTCTATAAGAGCCAATTGATCCCAAAGATCTGTCATGGCAGAATAAAACTACTGAATACTCATATTCTTCTGCTGAAGAGCTCGTATGTCATTCTCCAATTAATACTGCTTTGCAAAATTTGACGAGTGAATAACCTTTATAGTTGATGCCAAACCTCCTTTGTTGTTTCATACTTCGCCAACTCTCTACCTATGGAATGCTCAACAAAATTGTTAATCCAAGTAATAATTTTTGCATTGTTTGCTTCCCAGTTGTCTACCAAAACAGCATAACCCTCATTGGTATTCTTAGGCTTCACAAAAGTTCCACTAACGTATCACCACATCTTTTTACCCTTAAGAAAATTTCTCATCACGTAACTTCAATACGAATAATTCTTTCCATCCAACCTCACACTCACAGACTGAAGCGAATTGTTTCTTTTAGTAGGCATAATCAAATAATAATGAAAAACAGATCACAAAAGAAAGGAAAACGAAATACCAGATTGTAGAAATTGAAAGAAAACCATCTCGAAATCGTCTTGTTTCTTAAAAAAAAAAAATTAGAAACCATGTTAAAGCTGTGTTTGAGATTAAGCCTTGTCCCATGAGATTTTTCTCTGATACCATGTTAAACAATTCAAAAAAGGAAAGAAAAAAGAGATGCTAGTGTTTCATTAATTTTGCATAATGAAGATTGAATACAAAAAGATGATTTAACCTAAATATAAAGAGAATATATATAGGCTAAAACAAATGAAACTAAAAAGACTATTCTACCATTAATAAATAATAAAATAAAATAATATTATATTTCTTAACAGAACAAAGCGCAATCATCATCCAAATGCAAATTATACAAGTTTATTGAAGATCCTTATTCCAAAGTCAAGATTCAAGTTTTCTTCAATTTCTTCATTATTTCTCGGTGCGGGTGATGTCTTTTCATTATTCTTATATAGTTTAATAATTAGAATGATTGGCTAGGTTTTTCAATTAAATGTTTGAACCCTATTTTCATTTATTTCAATTCAAGATTTTGATTTAGGAATTTCTTGTTATTGTTCGATTGATTTTACACACCTATTACACTACTTGCTACTTGATTACCAATTAAGTAGTTAGTTGCTTGTTGTAGTGTAGGAATATTCATAATGAATATAGAACGCGATAAAATCAACATGTGTAGTTAGAATTAAAAATAATCTCTCTCGCACATGTAATCTTATTGATAATCTAAACTAAATGCATGATATTCATATGAATTTGGATTAGGAATAGTATCTTCTCATGTTAGTCATAGGTTGTGTATCATGGAAAAATGCATGTAACATATTAGCTTTATCGATTGTAAAAAATGTATAAATTGAATAGAATGTGTTGAGTTTTTCATGAAACTTAAACTTTATAAATTTTACATAATTGTAAAGATCTCAATGTCAAATCACCAAGAAAATTAATTAATGCGGAACATACTTTGATCCATTGATTTGTATTTTGAATAATGAATCTTGATTTCTTGTTCTTCAATTTAATTGCTCCGATAATTCATCTTGATTCTTGATCATGGGTTTTAGATTTTCCTCTTCAATATGTTTTTTCTTGTATTCTTGTATTGATAGGATGATATAAAGAATGATGAAATTTCATATGAATTGGAGATCATAATCCTACATATAATTTTCGTATGTATTCGGCCCATCGTCAAATACAAACTCTAATGGATTTGGTCTTTGCACATATAATCCGGCTCATACTTTATTTAGATGACCAAAGCCCAATTACTTAATTCTTTATAGATCACTTTAATTTTGAGCTAACTTATAATATATCATTTATACACAATTAATTACATATGTCGATCCACATGGCAAATTAAATAATTTCTCAACAATCTCTCACTTTGGCCACATATGTTATCTTATAAATGTGTATAACCTTATGAGCTCAAAACTTTTGTTATCATAACCAAATGTATCTCTGAACAATCTCATCCATCAATTATGTCAATAAAGGATCAAAGCGGTTTTCGTTATAAGTATCATAACTAAACTCATCAGTGGTCACATATATCAACATAATCAAATGACATAGATCAAGTGTGGATGTGTAACATGAAAATTACATGTAATGTGATCCAAACATGTCTATTTCCAACTAATCCTACCTCATTCTTTAATGAGATCAACAATAAACTTTAATAAGAGTGGAACTAAATTAACATATCATCAAAAGATGTAACACTCATTTGAGTATTATGCTCATGAAAGATCTTGAGTGGTAGCCTTTAGTAACTGGATCCATAATTATGGAGTTTGTCCTAATATGTTTTATAGAAACTTAACCACTTTGAATTCTTTCATTGACAAATAAGAATTTAATGTCTATAAACTTTGATATTATCGGGTTCCTATTGGAATACAAGATTGATATTGTCACATAATAACTAAACTGATCTTTCAAATCCATCCAAAATATGCAGTATTGTGACAATATTTTGCAATCATATTTCATGATCGCAATCAGAATATCCAATGATCTCCAATTGGTCTAGGTTTTCTGAATGTGATCATGTAATTCTTAATTCTCTATAGATACCGAATACCATAATGGTTGCTTTTCAAATTTCATCACAAAGTTAATTAAATAACTGTCTATCATTCCAACAATGAATGTTATATCCGGATATGTGTAAGCCTGAGTATACATTAAATCCTCAATTGTTGAAGCATATGGAATTTCATGTATTCCCATTTCTTTAAATTTATCCTTGGGACATTAATTAAGACTAAATTTGTCTCTCTTATCAATAAAGGTATCACCTGAATTACATATCTGCATTTCAAATCTCTTAAGAACCTTATCGATACAACTCTTTTGTGATAATAAAAAAAATACACCAAAAACAATTCTTGTGTATCTATATCCTTAATACAAAAGAGGCATCATCAAGATTTTTCATTTCAAAATTTCATGACAAAAATCTCTTGATTTCATGCAATAAGTTTATATCATTACAGACAAGTAGAATGTCATCGACGTATAATACCAAAAATATGTTTACTCCTACTAAACTTGTGATATACACAATTATCAACTGAATTCATTTTTAAACCAAATGAGATAATTACTTATAATTTGTGATATCATTACGGGAAACCAGCTTAAGCGTATATATGGATTTCTTTAATTTGTAAACCATCTCATGTAACTTAAGATCAAAATGTGTCACAAATGTCATAATTGTCTTAAAAGAGTCTTTCATAGAAATCGGAAAAAAAAAAATCTCTTTAATATCAATATCTTTCTTTTGAGTAAAGTCATTTGCAACAAGATGAACTTCATATCTCTCCACATCACCCTTAGAATCCCTCTTGGTTTTAAATATCTAGTTACAACTAATGAGTTTTGCACCTTCAGGCAATATGATGAGTTCCTAAATGTCATTGTTACTTATGAACTTTATCTTTTTATGCATGACATTAATCCATTCTTTAGAATTATTCCTTTGCATGGTTTGATGAAAATTGATTGATCATTTCTTCTTTCATCAATCCTTGCCATCCTTATTTTCTTGGAAAAATACTATAAAGTCATCCAAAATTACTTTTTTTCCTTTTTATAGTAGATTTCCTTACCGACATTTGTTCTTGAGGTTGTTGAGTTTATTTTTCTGGAACAATATCTTGATTGTGTATAAGAGATTTTGTAATGTAGTCAAGATTTGAAATTACTTCTTGAAAAAGATCTGAATCCTGATCATTATCAATTGCAACAAAAGAAATATATGCATATTCTTCCTGCAAGACAAAAAATACTTAACCTTTTAGCTTTATCTCCCCCTGCAAAACTCTGCATTCTTAAGGAAGTGGACGTTTCCCATTTCAAAAGTTAACCTAATAGTGGGATATTTTTTATAAAAAATTGTAATCCATTAACAATTGCTTAACTTGGAACTATGTTGAGAATTTAAGTTGTGGTCTTTAGTGCTTCTATCTAGAGAGATCCTGATATACTGTGGGATGATTCAACATTCATCTAGGAATTTAACAAAAGGCATTGGACGTTGTTCTCCTGATCTGTCATATCTATTATAGTATTCACCATTATTGTAAAATCTGACTTGTTAAATTCTTTTATTGAGTTGATTTCAACCGCAGTCTTGTATGCCTTGAACATGTTTAGTGTTTGAGATTTCTCATTGATGAGATATAGGTAGCCATAGTGAGAAAAAATTCGTCTATGAACATAATAAATTATTGTTGATCACTCTAAAAAACGAAGTAAATGGCCTACATATATCTGTATTAACTAGTTCTAAGATGTCTAATGTTCTATTGGCACTTAATTTCCTTATGTTTGTTTGTTTTTCTTTAATGTAATTGATATAAACACTTAGATCTGAAAAATTATGAAAATCAAGAATTCATACTGATATAAGATTTTTCATTCTCTTTTGAAAGATGTGACCTAATGCTTTGGCCATAACGAATCGAAACTCTAATGGTTAATTTATGTTTAATATCGTGCGAATTCACATACAAGATTTCTTTATAAGAGGCAATCGTATTAAGCATGTATATGTTATTATAACCGGATAAAGAATTGGTATCAACAATATTTGAATTAAGAAAAGATCAAACTGACTATTTCCAATTAAACAAGAGTAACCAAATTTATCCAATGTAGAAATAGAAACCAGCTTTCATCTGAAAGACGGTACTGTAAATACCTTTTTCATATTCAAATCATAACCACTCTTTAATAATAACCTAAAAGTCCTTATAGCCTCAAATTTAATAATTTTTCATTGCGCCCATATAGATGAATCTTTCGGCATCAATTGGCTTTGACAGTTCAGGCAACCCCGCACAAACACTCTTATGTGAGTAGTTGTAACAAAATTCATTAACCAAGTATGTATATGTATTGAAACTAAATTAACCTTAAAATAAATTAAAGTAAGAAGTGTACTTTTCTTTAGACGCTAAGAGTGGTATTTAGTACCGTCTCTCCTCATGTATCCCAGATTTTCACAAAAGTAATAGTCAACTTTATCATTTTCAAGCTTTCACTGTTTATATTGAACCGAACCGGATGTAGCTTTGTTATTCTTTATAACTTGTCCTTAGACGTGTTTGCCAAGTGAGTAATATTCTTGCTTTAATCTTTCTTCTTCTTGCACACAATATGGAATGAGCCCACTAAGAGTCCACTTTCCATTTTGACAGTTGTAATTGACCTTAAATTAGTCTAATTGTGTAAGAATAGAAATGAAAACTAAATGGATGAGCAAGTAATCAAACTGCTCAATCTTTAATGCTTTTAGTTTTGAACCAAGATGAGACATCTCCATGATGTACTCTTTTATGTTTTCTTTACTCTTATACTTTAGTAAAACTAAGATCGCTAAAAGCGTGCTAGTTATGGTCTTATTGCCTTTTACAAATCGTTTTTCAATTTCATCAAGAAATTCCTTAATAGTAGTTACTGTATCAGACACGGCGCCCCTGAATGATCCTAGAATACCACGCTTCATGATCATGAGACTCATACGGTTTGAACGATCCCACTTATCAAAGTCATTTTTTCATCAGCGAAACCTTTATCTGTAAGTGTAGTGGATTGTCCAGTCCTTAACGCAAGGTCTAAGTCCATGCAACCAAGAACGATATGTACGTTTTCTTTCTATCCCTTAAACTTTGGTTCTAGCACATGAATTAAATTGATGTTGGCATATATTGCATAAGTTGATGGATTAATTGAATAGAGAACTAAGTCAAAGAAATATGATCACATTAGAATTCGTATTAAACAATTAATCAAGTCAAATAATGGTAAACCACATCACAAGAGACTGAGCACAACATTGGCATTTAGTCATTCTACTATACGTACACTCAATTTATATTATGCGTACACATAGCTTTCCGATTATGAATGATTTTCTGTCCTTTTCTTGTTTCGGTAAATTTTGGTATGATATATTTGCAACCTTTAAAACCCATAATCTGTCTAGAACGTGGGGGAACCTCCCTTAAATCTAAAAATCACATTCTACATATTTTGAAGGTGAAGAACAAAGCGCAATCATCAACCAAAGACAAATTATACAAGTTTATTGAAGATCCTTATTCCAAAGTCAAGATTCAAGCTTTCTCCAATTTCTTCATTATTTCTCGGTGCGGGTGATGTCTTTTCATTATTCTTATATAGTTTAACAATTAGAATGATTGACTAGATTTTTCAATTATATTAAGTGAATGTTTGAACCCTATTTTCATTTATTTCAATTCAAGACTTTGATTTTGGAATTTCTTGTTATTGTATGATTGATTTTACACACCCATTACACTACTTGCTACTCGATCACCAATTAAGTAGTTAGTTGCTTGTAGTAGTGTATGAATGTTTACAATGAATTTAGAACGCAGCAAAATCAACATGTGTAGTTTGAATTAGAAATAATCTCTCTCGCACATGTAATCTTATTGATAATATAAACTAAATGCATGACTTTCATATGAATTCAGATTATGAATAGTATATTCTCGTGCTAGTCATAGGTTGTTGTATCATGGAAAAGTGCATTTAACATATTAGCTTTATCGATTGTAAAAAATGCATGAATTGAATAGAATGATTATTGAGAATTAAAATAGATGAAAATAGAAGGATACATGAATCCAATACAAGCATTTATATCAGATTTAATTACTTTTTATCGCTTTATTAGAGTAGAATTAGAATAAATAACAAACAAATCATAACTCTTTTGATATCACCAAACTTTGAATTTAATTGTAGTTATTGAACTGCAAATTTGACATTATTCCTCGTGTGAACGATACTCCCAACTCATAAATCTTATTACTTGTATAACGATATCGTACGTTTGTGGATTTCATGCGAATAGTCGGGATGTGACTCTTCTCATTACAATCATGCTACATGAACAAACTCAATGACGGACTCAAAAACAGGAGGGGCATGTATCCATACATAATTAGACATTTTGAGAAAAAAAAAAAAAAAAAAAAAAAATCCACAGTCAGTTTATTTGTACTTTATCTGTTTTTTAGTCTTGACAAGTGACTTTATTGTTCTAATTATATTCTTAAAGCCAAGAATTTAGTAACCCACATGGTTGCCAATTATGCTATTTCTTTTTTACAAGATTGATTATAGTCCCCTTTTTTCTCACCGTTCGTTTGCTGTAACTTAGGTGAATGAAAACTTCTGTCTTTACCCAAGAAAAATAAACCTAATACTTCTCATATGTAATTAATATGATTTATCGTACTAGGAAACACGATAAAAGATGGGCATATTACTATCACTACAATTTCATTTTAATTACGCACATATTTTAATTTGCGCACTCTCGAGACATTGCTAACCATAAAGAAATTACTAAAATTAAAGACATGTTTGTAACGCACGAGATATATTACTACATTTTTTATAAGAACTTAATTTTCTATACAAGCTCAAGAAATGCATTTGTATTTTTCTTCCATGAAGTAAAATGCATGCTATTTCATTCAAATTTGAGAGAAGCTGAACAATAATTTGAATAACGTTATATAGCATTACGAGTGTTGCACCAATATACATGACGGTTCATTCAGATGTGTGCTAAACATTAGTGACGCTACATAGCATTATTCAGATTGCAATGGGAATGCATAACGAACTTAAAAAATAGTGTTGGTAAATAATTATTGGCTCATACAACATTTCTTCTATTTGTCGATTTGGTTAAGCTTCCCAAGACCATTGCAACGAGCACATACAATCTGCACCTGATCTTTCCTGGCTGCATTTACCCTCAAGGTTGATCCTGCTTTTCTCACAAATCCTGCTCCATCACACTCTGGGCACCTGAAATTACCACCAATTTGGATGAATAATCAATAAATATTGCTAAAAAATTGCTAAGAAATTAACTTTCTCACGTATCCTTGCGGGAGAAGACTATTGGGAAGGCTGTTCCAAGCAGCGCCACCGCGGCAGCACCGGCTATCAGATAGGTTGTTCCGTCGGCTGAAACGTCACCAACGGCGGCAACCACTGGCAATGGTCTTCTTTCTTTGTTTTTGAGATTTCCAACTTTAGAGGCCAAAAATGATTGAGAATCAGGCAATGTGGATTGCCTTGTGAAATTTTTGGAGCAAAGAGTCTGAAGAGGAGCTATGGATGCCATTTCTGAAAGATGCTGAAATTTCACTTCACTTTTAGCACAGTTTGGGATAATTGTGAAGCAATGGATATGGATAAGGGGTGACCATATCGTAACTGAGTTCTTCTAGTTTAAATGGATAAGCATGGTCCCACGTCAATTAGTTTTCAATTGTAAGTTTCTATCAAGGTTCAAAGATAGTGAGGGTAATGGGGCGGGTACGGGCGGGGTATGGGGCACCCCCGCCCCACCCTGCGAATCCCCGCCCCCGCCTTTGATGGGGTGGGGCGGGGCCTTGCCCCGTTTGATGCCCCAGTTAGATTTTTTTTTTTTTTTTTTTGAAAACCAAAAATTTCCAATTAAATACAAATTCAAAATTTTATAATCCAAAACAAACAATACTTAAAATAACTACATCAATATCTAAACCAAGCAATGAAAACAAATAATGTTCAAAATTAAACAAACAATGTTCAAATTTTTTTTTTTTTTAACTAGCCGGGGCACCCCCGCCCCGCCAACCCGTCGGGGCGGGTTTTTTTGCCATCTCTATCCAAAGATATAGATCTGTGAATCTGTGGATAAAATTAAACATTAACATGGAAAATCCATGACGTACCCAACCTATCAACTTCTTGTTCTAACCCGCTTAACAATCCGTGAAGCAAAACTTATCGTCACGATAGTAGTTTATTGCACTCTGAAGGTCAAGTTATTGTAGTATAACATTAGTTTAAAAGTCGTACTTTCAAATTAATTCTTAAAATGAATAAAACTTTGTTATAGATGGGAATTGACGGCATGGTCAGTTGTTACATTTTTCAACTAGCACCCAGTTAAAAAGAATAACAAAATGTGGAGCTTGGTACTTTCTATTGCTCATGGAGGTTGCATCCATTCGTCGACTTTGGCGCTCTAGTTGTGAGCTAGACGCCTCCTTGTTCTAGACTAAGCGTTATATCTCCATGCTGACAGGCTTCTTTGTGTAGATTGGGATGCACATTTTTAGTCCCTCTCGAGTGCTTTGGATTGTTCTCTCTATGTGGCCTAAACCTTCTTAGCTAAGTTTCAAGACCTTAGTGGGAGGTCTTCAAGCTTGATCACTCGCATAAGTGACATTGTATAGCCCCTGTTTGTTTCCCAACAAAAATGAATTTTTGTACCCTTTTTTTCAAACTTTTTGGGGATATTGTGAGAGAAAATTGTCAAAAAATGGTTGCACCTATTTGTAACGGTAGGAAAATGCATTAAAATGAGATGAAAATTGAAAACAAACAGAAGCATAGTAAATCTTCCCTCAAAATTTAGACTTCAATTTGAAAAGTTCGTTTAGATCCCCATGTCCATGGTCGGCTCGAAAATTTTGGGGGCCTTGGACCAACTTTAAATATAAGGCTTCTATATGAATATGTAAAAATATATAAAATAAATAATAATTTTTATTAAATAAAAAATTCAAAGTTATAAAATAATAATCTAGTCTTTCAAGTTTCTAAATTAAAATTAATCTTCTAGAATTTTTGATAGAAAATCATGTTACAATCAATCTATTTTAAAACTTATTTTCAATAGACACCATGATCAATGAATTCAACTTTTTTGGTGACATTGTTAATCAAATATAGAATTTTATCAATTTCGACTTTGAGAAGCCTCTCTCGACGGTACAATTGTAACCGACATAGTCTGTAACATTCGAAGTGAGACGTTTCTACTGATCAAATTCTGCAGCCTATTGTCTCATGGGCCAATAACAAGAGTGGGCTTAATCCGGTCCATGCCACGGCCCACTTACAGTCCGACAATAGTCAGGTCAACGTTCCATTATTGACTTTTCTTAGGTCCTATAATCCCAGATTCTTCAAGTTTGTTCTTGAAGCCCCTCGAATAATTTCCCAACCGAACATATAAATACCTAAATTCTTTAGAAATCTCATTGATGTATTGGTCTTAATTCCATTACACTTTATATCTGCATATTAATTTCGACGTCAATCTTCACTTTTTCAGTTGTTTAGTAATGGCAAAGGAGGGTCCTAATTGGGAAGGCTTACTTAAATGGAGTCTCTCTCACTCTGATGGCACCGGTTCTTCCCGTAAACTCAGGTATTACAATAATTGGTTTCGTATCTATGTTCTAGAAAATATATTTGGAACGAAGGCTCTCTTTTTCTCATTTGGGATTTAGAATTATTGTTTAAAGTGAACGAAGTAAATGGGTGTTCTTATTCTTATTTTGTGGGTTTAGCGAGGAGGATAGAAAATGGTTCATGGAGGCTATGCAATCACAGACTGTTGATGTTGTAAAGCGAATGAAAGAGATAACTCTTGTTATGCAGACTCCAGATCAGGTTTTGGAGTCACACGGTGTAACTCCTCAAGATATTGAAGGTATTTATGAATGGAAATTTATGTTTCCGTGTTTATTTGTATGAATCTATTAGAAGAAGATTGGATTTTTACCGATTCTTGTGAATGCAGATATGCTGGATGAGCTACAAGAGCATGTGGAGTCCATTGATATGGCTAATGGTGTGTTTATTTTGTGCAGTCTGTTTCTAGGCTATTTTTCGCCACTTTTATGGAGGAATAAAGAGTATTTATAGTTATACCAGTTCTCTCTAGAATTTCGAAGAGTAATTATCGAATAACAGAGGGTTTAAATTGAATATCTCTGTTCTCTTTGCCCGTTTCATTTATTATTGGGTAAATTTATAGACAGGATGTTCTTGACAAAGTGAGATGTCAAACTTACTTTGAACCATAGAAGAAAATGGGGTTATCATGATAGTGCAGCTTTACTACCTGTCCTTTAGAAGATTAAAAACTATGGTTCTGAAAGGGTTGGAATTATTTTTCCTATTGAGGTAATCGGCAGATATATACCTAAAGCCTAGTAATGACTAATGAGCTTCACTCTGGTTTGATGCATTGTATTTGAAGCTCTTGACGAACTGATCTAGAATCTAAAAACATGAGAAGCTGACGTTGATTCTAGGAGATTGCTTGATATTCTTTAAATCAAGACTACAGCAGATCTTTGATCCGTGTGAAATGATGTTGGTGAGTGGTGACAATAGAGAGGGCTAGATTTATGTGCAATGTTATGTGAAGAAATTACCATGCATACTACAAAAGAGGACCTGTAAATTTTCCATTACATATAGTGGTTCCACTAGGGAAACCTTTTAAGCTCAAAATAAAAGTCAAACTTACTGTAGCATAATTGTATAGAATGGTGACTGATAGTAATATTTTAAATGAAGGGTTCGCACTTCTGAACCTGTATGCAATTTTGTCATACCACTGTTTGTTTAACACCTTGGTTGGTTGTATGCCTTTGCCAGATCTTCACTCAATTGGTGGCTTGGTGCCACTTCTTGGCTACCTGAAGAACTCACATGCTAACATCAGACAGAAAGCTGCAGAAGTTGTGAGTATGATTGTTCAGAACAACCCTAGGGGTCAACAATTGGTAATGGAAGCTAATGGCCTGGAACTACTTTTGTCAAATTTTACTTTGGATTCTGATGTCTTGGTCCGCGCCAAAGCACTCGGTGCAATCTCATGTGCGTACTCCTTAGATTTCTCTGTTTTTTAAAAATTTGAGACAACTTCCTGCATTCCTTATCTTGATCTATTAATCCTGCTAAATTATTTTTCATTTTTTTGTTACTTTCAGCACTAATCAGACATAACAAGCCTGGAATTTCTGCATTTCGACTTGCAAATGGTTATGCAGCTCTAAGAGATGCATTGAGCTCTGGCGATGTGAGATTTCAAAGGTATCTCTCTCTGTGTTTGGATATAATGTCTTTTTGTTTCGTTATTATATGGTTGCTCTATAAGACATTCGCTCGGTTCCCTTTCAGCTTCCCATTCATGGCCATTTTCTGCTTCTTGTAGGATGAAAATGGCTTGATGTCAAGTGTTAAATGAGAATTGAGATATATCTTTTCTGTTCCTTGTTTAAGCCATAATAAGCTATAAGAACCCAACAGAAACAGTTATTTTGTTTTACAAAAGCTAGAGCTAAAATCTGATTCAGATATGCAATTTCAAGAAACTCTGATATGGATTCATGATTTTATTTATCTGTATCATTTTATATGACATTAATTATTCTGCTCCAAATTATTCGCATTATTTTTCTCACACAACTAATAATTTGCAGGAAAGCCCTTAACTTGATCCATTATTTATTAAACGAGAATCGGTCAGAGTGCCGTATAGTGACTGAGCTTGGATTCCCTCATATATTGATGAAGCTTGCATTGAGTGAAGATGCTGATGTACGTGAAGCTGCACTTCGGGGCCTCCTTGACCTAGCTCAAGACAGACTGGGAAAGCTTGACAGTATCCCAAATGAAGAAGATGACAGATTGAAGAACATTTTACAAGAACGGATAAAGAAAATTGGGAAGATGTCTGCCGAAGACTTAGGGGCTGCCAAAGAGGAAAGACGGCTTGTGGACTCTCTCTGGAGTGCCTGCTATAATGAACCATCTTCCCTTCGAGAGAAGGGGCTTCTTGTCCTCCCGGGAGAAGATGCGCCTCCACCAGATGTTGCCAGCAAGCATTTTGAACCACCACTCAGGGCATGGGCTGCTAACCAAAATCCGGATACAAAACCTAGCTCTGAAAAGAAGGGAAGTACACTGTTAATAGGTCCGGGACCCCCTACTGACAATGCTTCCTAATGCTGTCACTGGAGTGGATGAATTGAGAAATCCCTTTGCGCTCGTTTTTGCTTTTCTGTTTTGTTGAAAAAAAGATGTTCGGAAATCTGCTACCTTTGTCTTACAAACAAAATCGCAAATTTTTCTGCTTTCTTCCGTAGATCTTTCTCCTGCAAAAGCAAGTTATTTCCTTATTTGTGTGAATGTTATGTGATTATTGTTATGTTGAATTTTGTGAAGTAGCAGGTTTTGTTGCTCATGAAGTTGTCCAATTTCATAGTTGTAATAATTTACTTTGTCATGAACTCCTATGAAGGATGACTTGGAAGTACTATTCTATAATTTCTTTTATGAGCTCGATTGAATTGTTTTATCAACAGACTGCGCAGTAAAATGCTTTCAGCTGGGTTTCGTATTCCTACTCAGATATACTTGACGGACGGTTAGACCGTTCTATTTTTTCAGATAATTGTGTGTTAAAGAAGGAACGGATTTTTTATATCCCAAGTTCTGAATTTGCGAGTGGAGTCGAGCATAAATTCAGGGTCGGATAACACGCTCTGAGAGTGGTGATCCTGGCAGTCAACTGTTAGTCAATATTAGCATCTTATTATTAAGAAAATAAGAATAATCAGAGTAACTGTTTTAGAGTATATTTGGTATCCTTCTGATTTTAACTTTGATTTGTTATTATCTCAAGTTTTTCATGTTTTTTTTCCAGTTTTTAGCTATATTCTTTGTAGCTGAGAGCGTTGAGTAATTCTTTATCAACTATTCAGTTCTCTTACAAAAGTAAAACTGATGTAGAATCAATAGGGAACTATTATCAAACAAAAAAATCAAAGCACGAAAACAGAAGAGAACGAAACATGGGAAAGAAACTGTGAAAGAAAGGAAAGAAGTGTGGCAGCCGCCAATTATAATTTTACTCAATCATTAAAAAATTCAACTACAACGAAAAAAAAAAATCTTGAAGTGCTTGGCCATCTCGCTACTACTAGCCCAATAATAGAAAATACAAATAACAAAAAAATAAATCTCGATCTCGATGATATCCGGATCAACTCTCCCGGGATGGAAGAAAACTCGAACCTGTCGAGTGGATAAGGCAGAAAAGACTGCAATCAATTGTTCAACCATAAACTAAGGGGTTGAACGAGCTTCTTCCAACGTCCATAAAAGCGTGTCAGTGATGTTCTGAATCTGGTGTCTTCACCATTGTCCCCTGGACTAGGCAAATGAAGATTTTGCTGACTCCGATAGAGCTCTAATAAATCTAGATCAAGCTGCTGTAGTGTCTTTCTAGTAATTCATGTGCAATAAGACTCAGAGCGATCAACCCAACGAACAAAGAAGTGTTAAACCTTCCCATCTTTAGCCAACACAACCTGTTCATCTAAAATAGCATCAACTTCATCTTTAATTGCTGGGAAATGTGGTATTAGTTTAGAAGTGACAAGAGATTCAAGGTCAAGGTCCACAGATGGAGGTAGGAGAGGATCATCAAAGGGATTTAAATGGCCTTTATAAGCAATTAAATCCTTAACATTGAAAGCATGGTGGTAGCCAGATGTGGCGGAAAATCAAGAACATATGCATTTAAGCCATCTTGCTTTAAGATTTTAAAATGACCAGTGCTACGAGTTTGCAATTTGGAGGCGGATCCATGTAGGCGTCGCTCCGGTCGAATTCAGATCATAACATAATCCACAATATTAAAATCGACATGTTTTTTTTTATGCAACCCAGCTCGAAGTTTTTATGATGCATTACTAACTTCAAGTTGTTTATTGATCTCAATTTTGAAATCATGAAGATGTTGTACAAATACTTCAGCTAGACACTCTAGCATGTGAGGACATTGGAATGAGATCTAAAAACTTCCTAGGCTTATAACCATGAACTTCAAATGAACTCATACTTTACGATCGATTCATGGGATTGTTATATGCAATTTGAGATGTAGGAAGAATTAAATCCCAATTTCTAAGATTTTCTTAGACCAGACATCTTAATAAATTACCAAGACTACGGTTAACCACTTTCATTTGACGATTAATCTACGGGTCATAGGCAATAGAAAATTTGAACTTTGTACCAACCTTGTGCCACAACGTTCTCTAAAAGTGACTAGTGAACCAAACATCTCTGTCGACACAATAGTTTTAGGGAGGTCATACAATTTAACAATTTTATTAAAGTACAATGTGACAACCTTGGATGCATCTGAGGTTTTGCTACAAGGGATTAAATGAACTATTTTAGAAAAACGATCAACTAGCACAAAAATAGAATCATGTTTCTTCGGGGTACGTGGAAATCCTAATATAAAATTCATGCTCACATCTTGTCAATGACAATTAGGAACGGGAAGGGTGTGTATAGGCCAGTGTTTTACCTCTTTAGTTTGGCCAACTGATAGGTGTTACATGTACTAACTATCTTGACCACATCTTTATTCAAACTAGGCCAATAGAATTGATGTTCAATCTCATCTATGGTCCTATCTCGCTCAAAGTGGCCAGCTAAGCCATATGAATTTCTCATACTATAAAGTCTTGCACTGAAATTCGAGGGATGCACAATTTATTGACTCGAAAAAGGAAACCCTCCTCAAGGCGAAAACCATCCACAATATCCGACCGTCTTCGTTGCAAATCAAGAAAGACATTCTTAAAATCGGGACATGTCTCGTAATCTTCCTTATGTCGCTCAAAGCCTATGACCTTGACGTTCATAACCGACAAAAAGGAGATATGATGACTTAATGCATCAGCTGCCTGGTTCTCAATCCCCTTCGTATGTTTCTAAACAAAAGAATAAGCTTGTAAATATTCAACACAGGGACCGTGCCTATAATTCAATCTTTTATGGGTGGAGAGATGATGGAGGGTCTCATGGTCCGAATAAAGAACAAACTCTTAGGATAGCAAATAATGATGCCAATATCGCAAAGCCTGCACAACTGCGTACAATTCCTTATCATAAGTCGAGTACCGTTGTTTGACATCGTTCAACTTCTCACTTAAATAAGCAACAGGGTGGCGTTTCTAACTAATGATTCCACATATTCCAACCCTGGAGGTATCACACTTCACTTCAAAAACTTAGTCAAAGTCATGAAGGTGCATGATAGGAGCTTCAGTCATGCGCCTCTTAATTAATTTAAAAGTCTTAGTCGTATCCCGTGTCCAATGAAACTCTCATTTCTTCATGCACTTTGTGTTCTAAACCCTTTGATGAAGCGACGATAAAAAGGTAGCTAGGCCATGAAAACTCTTGACATCATGTACAGTCTTAGACTCAGGCCAATCAATAGTCGCCTGAATTTTGGCAGGATCGACAGATACCCCGTAGAGGATACAATGAATCCTAGGAAAACTATTCTATCAGTAAAGAGAGAACATTTCTCATTTCTTGACGTTAGCATACAATTTTGTTGCCCAAATGGTAGAACAAATCCGCTTGAGATGATCTCAATGTTGTTCCTTCGTTGTACTATATACGAGAATGTCGTTAAAGTCGATGATAAGGAACTTACCCATGAAAAAATGAAGAGTTTGTGTCATTTCTCGCATAAAAGTGCTCAGAGTGTTGGTTAAGTCGAAAGACATAACTTACCACTTATAAAGATCATCTTTTGTTTTAAAAGTAGTTTTTCACTCATTACCTTAGCGAATCCTAATCTGGTGATACCCACTCTTCAAATCGATCTTAGAAGATATTGTAGCACCAACCATCATATCTAATATATCGTCAAGTCTAGGGATGGAAAATTGATACTTCATTGTGATCCTATTGATGACACGACTATCTATGTACATCATCCAAGAGCCATCTTTCTTAGGCGTCATAGCGCAGAAATTGTGCAAGGACTTAAACTCTCATGGATGAATCCTTTGTGAAGTAGTTCATCCACTTGCCTCTGTAGTTCAGCGTGCTCAATAGGATTCATCTATAATGAGGCAAATTTGGAAGCGACGCTCCCGGGGACCAAATCTATGGCACGTTGGATGTCCTATAAAGGAGGTAGCTCGTCAAGTAAGTCCTCGTGGAACACATCATGGAACTCTTGAATGATCGCTTGGGCTTCAAGATGGGCTACTAATGGGGAACTCGATGGAACATCCAGGACAACCAAGGCAAACACAACCGAATCTCCCACAAGTGTGCGTTCGAACTCCATAAGATTAATGATATGTAATCCCTTTCGTTCCTCCTTTATCTTTGCCTCGACGAGCCAACAAGTTTCAGAGGTAAGGGATTAAAGTGAATTTTTTCCCATTAAATACAAAGGAATGTGAATTGGAACGACCACAAATGGTAACATCTAAATCGAACAACCAACGTTGACCAAGAATGACGTAACTGACATCCATTGAAATGACGTCACACTATATATGATCTTTATAATCGAGAAATTGAAGAATTACTAGACAACATTCTTTTATAGTGATCAAGGAAGTATCAACCTAAGAGACGGTATATGGCTGATGGTGAGGAACTAGTTTCAACCCAAGGCGGGATACAATAGCTAGTGAAACTACATCTATCTACAATGACCTTACAACCCTTATTATTGATCTTGATGTAAGTGTGGAAAATGGCATGACGACGCCAATCATCAGTATTTTTTGGGTTGAGTCAGGATACAACGTACAATGCTTAATCTAGATACGTCGAGAGTAAGGGGTCTTTACTATAAATCTACAGGGAAGGTCTGAATACAACCTAAGAATGTATTTTCATTATTGTCCAAATCCTCAAACTCTTCAAACTTAGGATCATATACTTGATCCTCCAACGAGTCATCCACTATACCCTCACGTTCTTCTATAACTAGGGCACTACTAGGACAATTAAAAGAAATGTAATTGAAACTCTTATAGTTAAAGCATTGCAAGCGGGATGACGTCCTTAGAATTTTAGGACATTTACCTTTATTTTCCCCTACAAGAGGACCCTTAGATGGATAGATTTAGGGAAAGAAGTAGGCGCTGTAGAAATAGATGCAAAAGAAATAGGGGTACGGTTGTTACCACAATTTCTATACAGAATACTAGTAACTAACTCATAGTCTCGAACGAAGGTATAAGCATGGTCAAGAGTAGTAAAAACCCCAAAGGACAAGCTCACATTTAAGATCATCTCTGAGGTTTTGCCTAACCTTAATTAAGGTCATGGCTTCATACTCAACGACATGACATCTCATTCGATATTCATCAAACTGAGTGACGTACTCAATCACTGGTCAATTGCCTTGTGTGAGAGCATTCTATTGATCCAACAAATTACCCCTATAGGATTAGGGTAAATACTTCTTCTGAAGTTGACGCTTCATTTCATCATAACTCCCAACAGGAGGAGCACAACGTCTTTCAAGGAGCTCCTCAACACTTTCCCAAAAGAGTTTAGCAGTGCTAGTTAATGTCAGACTAGTAAATTGAACTCTTCGATCTTCTGGGACCCCATACCAAGCAAAAAAAAACTGTCCATATCTCTAATCCATTAAGTGAATACTCGAGGTTCTAAGCAACCACCAAAGGTTGTGACATCCAGTTTAATGTTTCTAAAGAAACGTTCATCATAGTGATGAGGAGATTGAGTATCATGACGGTGATGTTCTCGCTCTCGTTCATGAACTTGATGTCTATCCCTATGGTTATGCCTAACGTGTTGTCGGCCACCTTGGGGATGACGATAATGCATATTACTAGACGCTTCCGAGTTTTCAACTTCAGACGAATATGGGGTTTGTTCAAAGGTGGAAACCTAGCAACTAAGTTTCTATTTTTCTCACGAATAGCAAACATCTCAATTTGGACAGCCGCTAATTGAGTTTGTAACTATTGTTGGTTAGTAACAAGTTGTGCTAATTGTCGAGTGAGGACATCAAGTTGGGATGAGTCCATGGTCAGGTTACTGGAACTATATGCGACAAGACGATCACTATGCAACTGTATGCAATGTACTACAAACTAAATGGTGTATAGAGAGATCAATAAACAACTCGTTTCAAAATCGAAAATAACGACCTGATCAAAGTTTAATTTTTATTTTATTTTTTCGAGATTATGTAAATCCAAATATGACAAGCTAATAACGATGATCTATGTACAAAATAAAGCAAATGTCAGATACTAGTCAGCAACTGAATCTCGTAAAATAAAGAGGATAAAAGTGGAAATATAACAATACTAGGGATTTAGGGATGTAAATTGTAGATAAAGATTAAAATAACAGCAACACAAAAATTTAATTGATGCAATTTTAAGACAAAAAAGTAATATAAACTAAAGACAAAGAAATAGTAGCTTCCATGTTGTCTGTCGAAGTAGCACCAAGTAATTGATTTTCAAGGACAAAGAAAAAGTAGCTCCCCATTTTGTTCACTGAAGTAACTGAACCAACCAACAGATCAAAGAGGTACCTACAAAAATATGTTAGAAAATATCTATTTTTGCCCTTTTTCTCTCTCGTTTTTCAACTAAAACAAATTACACGATAGAGTAAAAGTAGGGGGGCCAAACCAAGGTCCAAATTACTAAAATGAAGATACACTAGACAAATAGGACACAAACTGAGGCCCAACTTAGAGGTTAAGCCCAATTGACAATAAATCATTTTTTTAAAACTAAAAAAAAATAACAAAAATAGGTTCCAAAATCGAGCTCAAAACTGAAAGGAAATTACAAAATTAGGGCCCAAAACTGAGCCTACGTACCAATAAATTAAAGGGATAATTTGGCCCATTACTCTTAAAAAATAACAAATTAGAATAATACCCTAAAACTAATTAACATCCATTTCTCCCCATAATAAATACGCTAAAAAACCCTCCATCTCCTTACTTGATTCACTACAAGCATCTCTCACCTTAATAGTCCTTTCTATTATTATAAGATCTAGTAATAAAGCTTAAAGGCGATTTCCACTCATTTCTTTCTTGTATATTTTCTTGAAAATGGGCAATTGAAATTGGATATGTGCCCGGAAAGAAGCACTGGTATGATTCATAGCCCTAGATTGAACTATGGACATCCCCAATTACCAGACAAAACTAAAATTGAGGAAATGAAGAACTAAAAGGACTCCAGGTGGAGGCAGCGGTTGATGTTTAGATGGTGGTGTATGTGGATATGGAGCTGGTGCTGGTGGGCAATTTGCCAGAATCTCAGATCACCTTTGTTTCTAGGGCTCGATGGTGATTGTACGGCCGTACTGGAGATCTCCTCGTGAAATTTAATGGTGGCCTGCTCGATTTTGAGTCCATTTCTGATGAATATTCAGTTTTCTCACCTTTCTTTAGCATATCCTTTCCCGAACCCAACGATTGATCTCGTTTCTTGCTTACCATTCTCCGTTAGAAACAAAAATAGAGTTTATGGGTTCTGCGAAATAAAGAATATTCAACGAGGACAGATCTTCAGCTGGCTTTGAATTTCTTTTCCTGGAATTTCTATTTTTTAGAGATCGATGTGAACCAAGAAAATGGGTAATGAAATTGGAAGGGCAAGTTTTCAAGCAGATGAGAGAACATGTACTATTGAAGAAAAAAACGAGGACGAATGAAAATAGCAGACAACTCCACTACAATATTCTTAGGGATACTATCCATAACTCATTTTTACCTACGTCCCAGAAAGTTCTTCGTTCTCGAATTGGCAATTCGCTTCATTCTCTCTTATTCAATTATCTTTCCTTTATCCACTTGATCATGCTTTGATTATGTCACTTTTTTCTTGTTACTTTATTTAACTTATTCTAATGTTTTAATTGATGTTTTGTCACTATTTAAAATTTTTGTCACTTTTATTAGTGTTTGTTACTTTTTTTGAATTTCTGTCACTTTTTTTTAATAGTTTCCATTTTTTTAATCTTTGTCAATGTTTGTCACTTTTTTTAATATCTGTCACTTTTTTAATGTTTGTTCCTTTTTTTGAATTTTTCTCACTTTTTTTTTAATGTATGTCACTTTTTTTCCTATCACTTTCTTAAAATTTATATCACTTTTTTGAATGACAAATATCATTTTTAATAAAAATTGTATATCACATTTTAATAAAAAAATAACATGTCACTATTTTTTTAAAGTGACGCAATATCACTGTTTTTAGCGACAAAATACAATGTCAATTTGGTGGGAGTCACTTTTCGAAATTTGTCACTTTTTTTAGTGTTAAATCACTTTTTTCAGTCAATTTCTTGATTTTTATCGTTTTTTTAGTGACAAACATCAATTTTTAATAAAAGTGACATTATATGTCTTTTTTAATAAAATAAAGTGACACTTAACTTTAAAAGTGACAATGAATCATTTTTTCATTGTCACTTTTTTTTAACATAATCAGCATGTGGATTGAATTGAACGTGATGATTATTTTAAGAACATGATAACTGATGTTGCACAAATGGATGGTACTATTTTGGTATTTGTCATTTTTTTAGTTTTGTTACTTTTTTTGAGTTTTTGTCACTTTTTTAAAAAAGGTTAAAAAGTGACAATTTTTATATAAAAAAAAGTGACACTATGTCACTTTTTTCATTTTACACAAGATTTTTTACTTTCTAAAAATTTTTCATATGATTTTTCAAAACATACCTCATTTTAAGGGTATTTCTGTAAGTACCCCTTTTTTTAATGTGTTATTTATTTTTATTTTTTTTGAATTAGCCACTTTTTTTAAAACTTATGTCACTTTTTTGAATTTTTGTCACATTTTTAGTATTTGTCACTTTTTTTAATGTTTGTCACTTTTTTTATGGTCGTCTTTTTGAAATTTCAATCACTTTTTTAATAATTATCACTTCTTAATAAGAGTGAGATTGTAAAAAATGACACTAAACTTCTAAAAGTGACATTGTGTTTAAAAAAGTGACAATTTTATCACTTTTTGTGTGTTTTTAACTTTTTGAGTGTTTGTCATTTTTTTCTCCACTTTTTGAATTTCTTTTTCACTTTTTATTGTTTGTTACTTTTTAAAAACTTATATAACTGTTTTTGAATAACAAACATATGTTTTGATTGGTGTTTTATCACTTTTTTGAGTTTGTATCACTTTTTTGTGTGTGTCACTTTTTTTGAGTTTGTGTCACTTTTTTATTTTTATTAAAAAAGTGATAATTTTTATATAAAAAAGTAACATTGTGTCACTTTTTATTTTACACAGTATTTTTTATTTTCTAAAAACTTTCACATGATTTTTCAAAACACTTCTAATTTTAAGGGTATTTTTGTAAGTGCCCCAAAATTAAAACCTATTGAGAAAAAAAAATTTAAAAAAAATGCCACAATTGGGCCCAACATATGGAGGCTAGTACTGATTCCTTCTTCTTCTTCTTCTTCTTCTGCTGGTCACTTCCTCTGGTACTGATGCAGTGAGTTGGAGGTCAGAATTTTTTTTAACAGCGTCGATTACCCAAGTGCGATGATGGATGCAATTTTATTTTATTCGTGTTTTTTTTAAACTGGTTGTGCGGGATGCGGTGCTTTTAGTTGGCGGTGAGATTGATGGGTTGGTTTGGTTGGAGTTTCGGATTTTGAAGGAATTTTGGTTGGTGTTGACGGGTTTGAAGCTTTGGGCGGTGTTTGGTGGCCGGCGGCTGTGTTGAAAGTTGCCTGCTATTGGCTGTTTGGTTGTAATCGGCAGTAGTGTTTTGTGTATTATAGAGTCGTGGTCGGGATGTGTTTGTGGGTTGTGAAGTCAGGCAACAATAATTTACAGCAACCTTCTAAACATTGAGACGGCAGGTGCCTGGGTTTTGAGAAGATGATGAGAAGAAATTTTCTGGATTGTAGATGAAGTATTACACAAGTTTTGGCTATTATACCAATTTGATATATAATCAATAGGGAACTATTATCAAACTAAAGAATCAAAGCAGGAAAATTGAAGAGAAAGAAATAGGGGGAAAGAAACTGTAAAAGAAATGAGAGGGAAGAAGAAACGTGGCAGCTGCCAATTATAATTTTATTCAATCATTAAAAATCCAACTACAACGAAAATCCAATAAATAGTTAAAAAAAAACCTAACTTGAAGGGTTTGGGCCAACCCGTTAGTACAAGCCCAATAATAAAAAATATAAATAACAAGTCCAATAACAATAAAATAAATCTCAATCTCGATGACGTCCACATCAAAAACACATGCTACAACATAAGAAAGCTACGTTAGCTATTCAGCTGATTAAACATTTTTAAACCCAGTAGGACCACTTATATCTCAACTCCACTACAACACACTTAATGCAACTCAGTCTATCGATTTCTTCATGTGATCCTCATTTCGGAGGGCAAAAGGTGATAACATACCGTGAAGCTCTGCATTTATTAAGGCTTGAAGAATCATCAAATGCATAACTATATGCCTTTGGACATATAGCCTTGAACAGATTTGCAAACACAGTTGGTTTGCAGGTTTTAGGATTAGCGTACTCTCCTGTGCAACAGTACTTGGCTGACTGCAAGGCCAAGCACGCACTCTTGCACCCAATCACCTTGTCTCCTGCTCTAACCTCCAATGCCGATGGACAACATATGTTCAAATCGACGTCACATGAAGCCACACCACACCCAATACCTCCCCCGACAGGCTTCATGGTTACAGGCAAATTGAAGCCATCAACTAAACTGACATCATAATAATGTAGGGGCGAAGTTGATGTCCCTAGTGTCATTTCCACCACGGTTGCAGGTGGTACGCCGCCTAATCCCTGGCAGTGTAATTGACCACTACAGTCTCCGGTGGCACACGACCCTTTTCCATATGCATTGAAGTTGCAATTTTGCCTTCCCCATATTCTTCCCGACCATTTCTCTGGCACATCGATGACTACTTCCTCCCCACTACTTAGTGGAAACCCACCATCTTTCAGGGTTTGCATGCCTGCGCTGCCTTGTATTCCGGGCCATATTCCTTCATTACAGTTGTTCACCAATATGAGTTGATTCCCAATCCCACCTGCAAATTAAAAACGTGGAGATAAAAGAATTAGAAAAAGGTCAATTTTTCGATTATGCAAGAAAATTTAAGCTTCGTTTTCTTTTATTTCGCGGTATTCGGACAGGAAAAACAATGAATAAACCAAGGTAGAAAAAAAAAAAAAAAACTGTACTTGTGACCGTGAGAAATAGGAATAAGCTGACAATTAAGGATATGAACATTTAGAATAATTTGGAGTCGAGGAGATGAATTGCAGGGCGATAAGTTTTCTATCGTTGTGCACTTGCGCTGCTGGATGATCTGAACATATGTTCAGAATTTATAGAACAAACCTTTTGTGGAGGAGAAATAATAGTAAATTGTCGTCCACCAATTTGGATTTCTTTATTTTCTTCTTTTTTTAACACTTTTCCTTTTTAGGCAAATGAGTATATATCCATTGCTTCTGATTGGGGGTTTGTACTTTCATCATAATAATATTATCTGAATCTTTGTAGTATTTAACACAGACTAATCTGCCTCTTATCTCCACGACACCCTCAGTTCTAACTAGGTTAAAAGTGTATTTGACAGAACTTCTGCTTTTGCTTGTACTTCTTGTGAAAGATGTTTACGAGGAAGTTACCTCAAACAAACTTCCTCTATAACTTCGAACGTGACAAAGCACTTTCACAACATTATTCAAATATGTTTACAAGTTATTTCTTAATCTCAAAGGGCCTTTTTTTTTTTTTTTTTTTTTTAATGCCTTGCCAAATAGATCCTAAAACTTTGTGAGAATTCATTAAAGCATCCATCTCAAAATTAACTATCAATTCATTAATACAATATCTTAAAGTCGTTGTCTGCTACTATAGACTTAAACGATGTAAAAATTATTACGTTGTCCTTTGTTTCCCATATTTTATCATTGCTTGCAGTCATGAAAGAACTAATCACGTAGAATCTTGTTATATATGGATAGTGATTAACCATGTTACGCAAGTAGCCACTAGCCACCTCAAATTTATTGCTAAAGGGGCTTTGTTGATCAATAATTTACTGAAAAGAGGTAGAATAAACAAGAGGCAAGTTGAACATAACTTCGTAGTGAGATATACTGTTAACACAAACAATCTTGGTGATCATGGAATATATGAGAACCATTATTTTTTTGTCCTAGTCCCTAGCTTTATATGACTTGTGGTACAAGTATCTTTCACATGGTGAAAGCAGAAGTGACAAAATTTATCTTGGTGAGACTGCATGTCAGTGAAAAGAGTAAAGCTTATGTGTTATAACAAAGTATTGGAAGTTGTCGTGGGAGCAAAGCTATTATGTCGGCTTTAAAAATCGGTCGTAGTAGTATCGATCTCGTTCATGCACAAACAAGTTAGATAGAAAACGATAATACTATCATAATGGGATCGAGTATTTCTCAACATATTTCGACAATATTCTTATTTTCGTTTTACTTCTCAATACTTCAATGTGTTTTAAATCTTTGAGATCCTTAAATGAATAGTGTTTCAAATATTAAAACGGAGCATGTGGTTTAATTCAATGTTATGTGAAGAACTTCACGGCTTGACTTGTTAATTATCCTTTCTTAAATAAAAAACAAAACAAAACAAAAAAGTGGATAGTTCCAATGTAAAGGAGAAAGATCTACGACGGCAGATGTTGTTTTTAATTGTATGTTAAAAGTTTGAAAACCTCTTAAATATGTTGTCTTTCCAAATGAAAAGGTCACGAACTATATAATTTGACATTTTTTTAATTAAAGAATTTATAAGAAGAATTTTACTTAAATATATTAAATCACAATCCTGGGAAAAAAAAAGGATAGACAATTAAATGAAATTCAAATAAACTAACAATAAATACACATTTCATAAAGATTAAATGATCTTTGTTTCTGTGATATTAAATATGGAAACAAATCAATTAAAGAACATAAATTTAAAAAAAAAAACAAATAAAACCTTAGAATAGATCAATAGATTATCAATTTTCTTTTACATGTTGACTCTTTGTAATTAATTATGTTTTAGTCAATTAACTAAACATAGAATATAACTTAATTTTAGAAACACACCACCTTATAAATTAAAAGTGACATAAATTAACTAAAAAATGAAAGAAATTCAAAAAAAAAAAAAAAAGGGTGAAAAACGCCATCAAATTCTTAGTATAGATCCGTTGGATCTTCTACGTGTTGTCTCTTTGTGAGTAAGTATCACCTGTATTAACTAAATATGGAACATAACTTCATTTTAAGAACACAACAACTTATAAGTTGGAAGTGAAAAGTTCAAAAAAATGACAAAAATTAAAAATAAGTGACAAATTTATGTCCGTGTCAATAATTCAAGAATGTAATTCAAAAGTTGGAAGTCCTGTCAAATATATAGATAAAATTAATTGGTGACTCTCACTTAGATTAAAATCTTTAATAAGGAATAAATAAAAGTAAATAAAGCTAAAATGAACTCTACATATTAATGGATTCCTCGTTGTATCCCTACCAACTAAGAAGAGAAGACGACGCCTCTCTAACCATTTACAGATTCTTTCTTCATTCAATTTTTAGAGTTTCTTTGGAAGCCGCTATTTTCATCTACAATTTTTATATATTTAACCACTTTTTTTTTTTTTTTTTAAATCTACATTACATCTCTAATTTTATATGAATTTACTAACATAGATAAGAATAAAAATTAACAAATAAAATCTATAACTCTAAATTTACCCTTATTAAATTCTTTTGAATATTTTATATTTTTTTAAACTTTACTTTAAACTAAAACTATAATATTTATAAAACATCTTTTTCAATTAAAGTCAAAACAAACACCAGAAGAAATACCACTATACAAATACGTACAAACATAATAACATTTGAAGAATGCTTTAAAAATGTAAGTGTAAGATATTGGGCTCCAACCACACCAAGAACTAGGCTCAGTCAACACCAAAATGGCACCACAAAGCAACAAACCACAACTCTCAAACCGTCACCTTTCCAAACCAACTGGTTGCTCTTGATGGCAGCCCACAAAGGGAAGGGTGTGAGGTTTAATATAGCCTCAAAGATTAGCCATACAGGCTAAAGGAGGAAGGAGAGAAGAAATCACAAAAGGCAGGGAAGCACAAAGCAAGACACGAGACTGAGGCGCCCTTTTCTCTCTAGAAAACCAAAGGCTAATTAATATCAATTCGACACACACGAAAACAACAGTAATAGGCAGCATAAATAGTAGCAATGGTGGGCTTTTAGGTTAAGGGGATAATAGAGGCCCAATAAGTGGGCTACCAACCAAAGAAGTCATCCAAGTCTTTGGGTCGGGCCATGAGTAACTCTAATTAAATTAGGCTACTACCAATGGCCCAAATATGTTGTAATAATGACTTGTTTAATTGTAGTGCCGACACTACACTTCACTCATCGGCCGAAGGCCTATGAAGTAATCCAAATACAAAACACAGTTTAACATCATTACCCGAATTTATTAGGTATCAAAAACCCAACAAATCTCCACCTTAATTCTCAATAAATCTGCAAGCAATCAAAAATACATAGTTTAAACTCGCACAAGCAAGGTAATCAATAAAATTGGTATCACAGACCTTACCCATGTTTGGAACCCGAAGCACATATCATACCGCTCCATGTACTAACCAGGGTTAAGATCAAGTACACCCAAGTAGAAGCAAATAATCACTTCAATCAATTAAGAGCAAATAAACATGCGACGGACATATCATATAAGATAACACAGATCTTTTCAAACATGTTCACACAGAACAATATATTAACACCAAGTCAATCAACAAGTCAACACATACGCAACAAATGCATAAATGACCTCACGAAGAAGATTTCATCACACTTATCCTATCTCATTCCGTATTATTCACTTCTCGAGAACACATATCTCACGTCATCGCCCACCATGCTCACTAGACTAATCACTCAAAACAAAACATGTCTAATTGGTAAGTCTCTATAGATCCTAAGTTATTGGGATAATCCTCTATCACCACATCACTTCTCCAACCTAAGTGGATAAGTCTCCACCTAACAGAAGTGATAGAAACACTTTACTCACACTCCACCTATTAGGGTCTCTTACAGATAGAGGATTTCAAATATTTGATCACATCTCTACTCGTGATCCAAATGCCAGCTCTACATCCCAAGGTACAAACCATCAATGTACCCCTAGGCATCTACACTTCACCTTACCAAAAGACATACTTCACACTGCAAATGCATCCCAACCCACTATGCATACAAACAATTACACAAAGTAATAAGATCCATCCAATTCACGCCAATGCACATATCAAACACATTAAAAAATGCACATATAATCACGCAACTGATTTAAGCAATCACATGCATGCAGAAAGGATAACACACGGATGCACGTACAGTAACTAGTGTTACACTTAGTAAGGCTCACAAGGGTCATCACTCGACCCGTAGCCAAATCCGTCTCACCCATCATCTTACCCTTCTTCTTGGGACAATCCCTAATGATGTATCCAAACTTATCACAGCTGTAACGCCGTCTACCACCGTACTTGTCCCAACTTTTGCTCTTCTTCTTACTACTCGAATCACCAGTCTTGAGCTCTACCCAAACTCATTTGCTTAAATTTCATTCTACTCATCATCATATGCAATTCACAATTTCTCTTATTTTCTTTTTCAGCCTTAATCTCTATTTCCTTACTCCTAAGGGAATCGATGACAATCTCGAGGGTTAAAGTGTTCCTACCATACTTAATTGCATTCTTAACATCTCTATATGACTCTGGCATAGAATTAAGCAAAATAAATGACCTTGTAGGTTTTAGACACATTCTCATCACAATTAACGATACATTGAACTAACTTGTTAAAAACATATATATTGTCATCAAAATCCTTTGAAAGATCCATTTTATAGTTAAAAAAATCTTTCAAGCAAGTACAATTTATTAGGAGTTGATTTAAGCAAATATAAATCATCTAACTTTTGCTAAAGTTCTTTCATAGAATCAAGTTTTTCAACTTTTCTCAAAATAGTATCACAGTGTAAAATAATTGAAATGTATGCAAGTTTATTATATTCTTCTTTTTGTGCTTCTGTATGATTTTCGGGAAATTTGTCGTCTGTGACATTTGAAACCTTTTGTTGAAACGAACAAACTGCCTGAAGAGTGTTTCTTTATTAATTTCAACAATAATTTAGTTTTACATACTAAAAATTAAATAAGGATAAATTAAGAAAGATCTTGGTAAAAATTAATTTTTCAACGATATTAAAGAAACTTTCTTAATCCGTGTGAAAAATGAAATAAGTATATAGAATTGGGATGGATGGAGTAATAGCTAAAGCTTTAAAAATGAATGCTAAAAGGTATTTCACAAAGCTACACTAAAAAATAATAATAATAATAATAATAAATTGATTGTCAAACAATGATTTACAAAATCTTCCACCAACTTGAGCACAGGACAAAATCAGATGATTCCCATTTAAGTAATTTTCTTATTGGAACTGTTTTATACGGAGAATGGGAGAACCCAAAGTTTTATTCGTAATGAAGATCGAAGAGTAATTTGTAGTTAACAGTATATATATTATACATAATTGCTGTTCCTCACAGCCACATATCAATTGATTCGTATTAAATATTTAGTTTCAAAGAGAAATAATAAGATTTTCAAGAATTGAGATATAACTCCATGAAATCTAAATATTTCTATTAGTTAAGAAAGAACTCACTCCAACACCCTGTTCACATGTACAAATTTACCCCCAACTCTAGAGCTTTAGTAACTAGCAAACAAATTCTAAAGAACACCCGAAAATAATAATTTAGTGCGGATTTAGGGACCTTAAGCAATAAGCAATTTATAGTAATAGTGACTTAATTTTCCTGATAAAGCACCATCTAAGGGTATTCTTAGGCTACTTACTATATATGCTATTGATGCCGAGCAAAATAGAGATTATTCTGAAAACTAGTTCTACCACTAAATTCACAAGGAAGAAACACAAGATTAACGCCGAAAACATAGAGAAAACGTCTCTGAAACTTAAATAACTTTTATATATCCAGCAATAATCAAAATAAGTCCACAAGCCGGACTTTATAGCCAAAAATCCGAATTTTACCAAAAATGGAAAAATTTCAAAAATCACGCCAAATTAAAATACGGAATAAATTAAATAGTCTGCAAAAAATCTAGTCCAAATTGGGTTAAAAATAATCTTCTAACATGCAATCGAAATATTACCAAAAATAGCAAAATTTAACTAAAAATAGCAATTCGAAAGGAAAAACAGCAGAATTTGAGATTGAAAATGACACAAACCGAGACAAGCTTTCCGGATAGGGGTCAAAATCGCGATTCTGATAACCATAGCCAAAATTATGGTCAAATTACCGAAACATGTCTCAATTACCAAAATTACGTGATCATTTGTCATCCTTGCGCCGATCTACCAACTCGTAATATATACTTTAGAGTCATTGCCGTGTTATCTCACAACTCAGCATTTGACTCGGACCCTCCTGCATCAGCTATAAAAAATGTAAAAGAATCATAAAGATGAGGTGCCTTTAAGACACTAAAATGTAATGCATTTAATTTGTATCAATCTCCATATACATATACTAGTATTTCCCCTCCTTTTTCTAATAATCCTAGAACTGCCTTCTCATATTGAACTGATGCACTATTACCTACAGAAATTTCAAGATTGGAGCCATTTTAGTCTATTTATTCTCACAAATTCAAATAATCAAAATCATATTTATAAATCAAACAGAAAAACTTGGATTATAGCAAATCAACTTGTTTAGCGCGCACACACTTCTGTATGAAATTAAATGAGACCTTGGATCCTTCTATGCCAAATTGAAAAAGCCTAACGCCATTTCCATTGAGAATTCTCGTATTTGCATTAGGATAGAGCTCCGAGCACAAGTATCTATAATAATACCAGAGCGTCAAATTTATTTTATTTCTTTAATCTTACATGACCGAATGAAGGTCTAGGGTTTTCAAGAACGAGAAATAGGCTAGTTAGGGAAGTTGGATCGAAAAACATGATAATCAACCATTGTAAAATTCAGCGACGGAAAGAAGAGAAGTTCTTCCAATTCTAAATTGAACGGAATACCGTTTTCCTCCGACGCATTTGTTGTGACGGTAGAAGATGAGAAGAAGAAAGGCTTTCATCTATGATTTTTGCATTTATTAAAAATAAAAAAAAATAAAAAAATAATTGGGCCGAGGCGAGTGAAGCCCCCCTAATGTTGGGCCCGAGGCACGAGCCTCACTCATCTTGCCCCAGAACCGGGCTTGTCGGTTTTGGCTCTGTGTGGATCGACTAAATGTGATGATACTTATTGTTTGAAAGGTTTTATTTATTTATTTATTTTAAATATTGAATTGGTTTTGATTCTTACTAGACATTTGAAAATCATGGAGATGTCGTTGACTTGAAGAAAATTGTAGCCCGTTGTCCACGATTGCACCGGCGGCTGGTGGTGGGTGTGAGGCTAGGAGTGTTGGGTGGGGGTGGGGTGGGTACATGAAAAATGGCCATATTTGAGAAAGTTATTGATTTACAAAAGGGTGTTTTGGGGGTATTTACATTAAAGTTACAATCTTGAAGTTGTAAAATTCAACCATATCAACCTTGATGACTCTCCAAGAATAAATGAAATCTCGTTAAAAACTTTAGTTATTGGAGAGGAGAGTGTCGTAAGTTATATTGGCACTCGACAGTTGCAGTACTCATACCAAATTCTACATTAAAATACACTTGACTTGTTACAACAAAATTAACATAAATTTCTGAGTGCACTTTCTTCTTCTCTCTTCCTCTTATTACTTGATCTGAAATTGATGTTTATCCTTGAATTCTTAAAGAGAAAGAGATCGAGTTGGCACTCATGGAATTTGTCCCACTCCACCTTTAGTACTGTTACTGGACTGGTTGGGGTACTGTAATTTGCATTCTGGGACTCAAATTTACTGCTGTAACCTGTCATTAATTCTTTCTCCATCCAGCTTTGGCATTTTATTACTTCTTCCTAGAACAAGAACATTAACCTCATCATATCGTATATTATCTTGCTGAAAAAATAATAAAGAAAAAGAACAGCAGAAATTACGAGGGAATAGTTAATTTTTTACCCTTTGATCTTGGGAAATAAATGTGTCAAAATGATCAACGGATGTATCATACGTTGATGGAACCAGATCATCTTCAAGTATGCATCTTATTGCAGACATGGCAATAACACACGGCCGGAACTCCAGGAATTTAGAATCTGAACAATTTTATTCGCAGACAATTCAATTACATGGAAGTTAACGAGCCTTCATGTATAAGATGCCGTAAGTTAGTTTAACGTACCTAAAAGGATATTAAGAAGAAGTTGAGTGACGCGTGCAGTTAGATTATCTACAAGAGTTTTGTTTAAGGTATTGATGATGCGTATGAACAATTCTATGTAAGAATATGGAGTCGGGGAATCCATTCTCCATCCTAATGCCTTCAAGAGAGTCAATTCCATTAGCTGAATCTGGTTTGATGAGAAGGAATGATCTAAACCCTCCACCTGCACAAATAATGAGACAGGTTTGTTAATTACATGTTATCTAAGGATAATCACTTGATTCATTTCAGTCATATGTTGACATGACATGTCTAGTCGAAAGGATGGGTACTATAATATAATATGAATTATTAACCACCGTCGCGTGCTCGTCTAATCTTCATCCGCCTCGAATTATTGATTACTTATTATTTATATATATATATAGTCACCTGAAATTCATGCAACGATGCAGTGATTGATTCATTGAATTTGGAGGCGACTGATAAACATGCGATGGAAAGTAGTTCAAACATCCAATATTTCCAACCCTGCAAATTTTGAGATACGCGAACAGTTATCTTAAATCGAATCTCTAATAAAGAACCCTAACATTATATCATTAAATCATTCTAAGAAAAGAAGTAAAAAAAAAAAAGGTTACTTGGCACTGAGTTATTGAAATAAATCGATCCAGGTAACTCACAGCACCAAAAACAGTTCCAAAAGAGAGATCCAACCGCCTTTGAGACTCCAAAAAACAAAAACAAAAGATATAAAATTAAGGATATTACTCAACATGCACGAGAAAATAAATGAAAAAAATGATTACCTTAATAAGCCAGCAAACACCCTTAAACCTGGCTTGATCAATCGAATCATCGGACTTAATATGACTCACGTAGCCCGGTTTCGGCAAGTAACTGGCTTCCTTATCCAGAAAAATCCCAATAGCTTTCTCAAAATCTTCTTTGGTTGAGTAGAAACAACTAGTTGTATAATTTCTCCTTACATTATGGTACTGATCATTGGCACGTAATTTATCAAGAACAGTGACTGGTGCAGGGCTCATAAACCACACCTCGTTGCACAGAAGACTTTCCATTCTGTTGAAAATGCAATTGTCAAATTTTCAAGTATTTTACTTTTTTATTATTATTGCACTTAAAAGTGGGTAGTGGGAAGATGGGAGGGAGAGGTTAAATAGTTGATGCCGGTGGAATGGTGAAGAGGTTGGATCATGAGATATAAAAAAAGAGGACACGTCCCTCATGACAAGGGGTAAATGCTGAATTCAGATATTTTCATTTTGAGGTATTTTTGTCTGCAGTAACAAGTTGTGTGATTACACGAGGATAGTCCTTGTTCTTGTTCAATTTAATGCGGTATGAATATAGCCAACCAGGATAAATTATTACCTTGCTCCAAGTATTTAGTGCTGAATGTAGTAACTAACCAAACCAAACCTCATTTTCATATTTTCCAGCCTTGCAAATTTCATTTTATTTTCTCTTTTCTGGTGAACCTAGTTATGAAGCGTACATTGCACTAGACGTGTATGGTCATGGAGAATGCTACGTGTACATAGCAGTTCTCATAATTGTGTCCATAATGGACACATGGAGCACACCCTCCCAATAGGGAGTCTCCATGTGTCCATTATGGACACCCTTATGTTATGGGCTATGTACCCATAACATAACTCGTATGGTCATTATATGTTTCAAGTGAATTATACTATCTATTCGAAGTGGCAGTCAGGTTCGATTACATTGAGAGAGGGGAGAAATGAAATTAATCTCCAGATTTCCTAATTGCATTAGTAAATTTCTTTCAACCCTTGGCTTAATTCAGTTGAACGGAAATTTAGAAGAATAGTAGAGAGTTAATTGAACAATTGTGGATTGATAATTGATAACCAAAGACAGTTTTTCTTCTAACAACCTTGATTTCTAGCTAATTTCTGGGTGGTGGTCTTGAGATCTAGCTAATTTTGGAAGTATTTCCAAACTAGACATTTTAAGAGTTTCAATTACCAAAACACTGTTTTTTGAAGGAAAAAAAAAAAAAAAAAAAAAAATGAGGCCAAATTCATTTTTTTTTTTCCGGGTCATCAAAATTTACAAAGCTGGTGCACAAATATCGAAGTATAGCTTTCAAAAGAAGTTTTGTAAGTACAACATGTCTAACCAATGTGGTACACAACCAGATCTAAATCATTTTGCTAAAGAATGGAGCATTAAACAAGAGAGAATAATATCGAACACTCTTAATCGCAGCAAAGTCAAGATCGTTGAAGACCCCGTTGATGAAATTTGTACTTTCCAGTTCAACCATTGATACGAGAATCTTGCGCTTGAAGGTAATATGCTTTCATCTTTTTGGTTGAAAATTATCTTATTTCATCCAAAAGCGTATCAATATTATTATACGAAATCTGCCCAGGAAAATTGTTGTATTGACTTCACATCGATGAAGAATAATTAACCTTGATTAATAATTTTCATTAAAGATGTGTTGCCTATGTAAAACCTTGATTTTTAGTAATTTGTATTTTTTTTTTAAATGGGAGTATTGAATGGCAAACTACGAAGTTCAGAAGTCGCCAACTTCGTATTAGAATTCAACTTAAATCTCTCATTAGGTCTTGAGTTTCAATTTTAGGACGCGACAAAAAGCCGTAAAGAGTTATTCTCTCCTAAAGTGAACAAAATGTAAGAGTGTTGGACACAAAGCCTGGGTTGGTACAAGATGTCTTGTGAGCTCATCACTTATAGTGATGGTAATTGGGCTGGTTTCCTTGATTTTTGTCGATCTACTATTGGACGGTGTATTTTTCTAGGTGATGCTATCGTTTCTTGGAAATGTAAGAAACAATATTGTGCTTCTAAGTACCCTTAGGTTGAATACCGCGCTATGTCAAATGTATGTTCTAAGATTGCGTGGCTGCATGGTCTTCTAGCAAAACTAGGTGTTTTTCAATCACAGCATATGCCTTTATATGGTGACAATATTAGTGCTATTCATATTGTGGCTAATCTTGTGTACCATGAATGCACCAAACATATTAAAGTGGATTATCCTTATATGTTGGAGTTTATTATTCCAATGTCATCATTTTTCCTCATGTTTCCACTACGCTGTAGATATCTTCACAAAATTCTTGACTCATCTCTATCATAATTTTCTTGTCAACAAATTGATGTTTGTGGATTCACCGGTATCAATTTGAGGGGAGGGGAGGGGAGGGGGGGGGGGGGGTATTAGAGGTTTATTTACTATTTAAATTAATTAGTAGTTTCCATGTATAACTCAAATAATGAGGGATTTCATTTGATTGTACAACAAACATCTTTCCTTGTATATCTTTGTGATATTCTATAACTTAAAGGCAATACATACTGATACCCAACTCCATGTAATCTCCTTCATTCTTATCCAAGCCTTTTCCTCCCCCTATTTCTCATTCTGTTGGACATGTTTTCCCCGAATAGCCATCTAAATAATTGCCTTGATTTGAGTCTCCGTCCCTATGTTAACATTGCTAACTCCCTCATCACTGATTTCTGCATTCCGTCGTGTCCTAGAAAAATGATCCAACAACAATTGCTTAATGTTTGTGTAAATTGAAAACCACCACTTTGCACCAAGAATCACCGGGCTCAGTCTCCAAAACGATCACCACAATCAATGAAACCACCACAAACCTTCACCTCCACACTTGGTTGCTCCAAACCGATTTTCAGCCCACAAAGGGCTATGGAAGAGAAGGATAAATAGCCAAGAATGTTAACCACACAAGTTAACTTAAGAAGAAGAAGAGAATCCACTACCAAGAACACAAAGCAAGGTAGAGAAGGCACAAAGCAACGGGAATGGTCGACTTCTTCTCAAGAGGCACAAAGAACGGCTATATTTTCTTGTGTCTAATGTTAGACAAAGTAAATGGGTATGTATAGTGAATAGTTGGGCTTTTAGGTCAAGGGCCCAATAACACAAAGAGAAGGTGGGCTATCAACCGGTAAGAGCCGTCCTAATTCGGGTTGGGCCATGAGCAACCCTAATTAAATTAGGTTGCTTCGAATGACCCAAGTGGGTTACGTGGATAGTTCCATAAATTGTGGTGTCGATATATCATTTCAATCATCGGCCGAGACCTATGAAATATTATCCAACTAAAAATACCGATTTAACATCATAGCCCGGATTTATTGGGTATCAAAAAACCCAACAAATCTCCACCTTGATCCCAATAAATCTGCAAGTAGACAAAACACACAGTTTACACTTGCACAATCAAGGTAACCAATAAAATTGGCATCACAGACCTTACCTCGTGTCTCCACCTGAAAACACATATCATACCTGTTTCATATACTCACCAGGGCTAAGGTCAAGAACACCCAAGTAGAAACTGATAAGCATAGCAATCACTCAAGAGCAAATAAAACATGCGACGGAGATATCATATAGGATAACACAGAGATCTTATCACACACGTTCACACAGAACAACAGATTATCAAGTTAATCAACTACCAACACATATGCAACAAATGCATAAATGGCCTCACAAAGATCTCACCACACTTATCATATCCCATTCCGTGTTGCTCACTCACCTCGAGAACACATATCTCACCTCATCGTCCACCATGCTCACTAGACTAATCACTCAAATAAACATGTCTAACGGTAAGTCTCTATAGATCCTAAGCTCTCGGGATAATCCTCTATCAACACATGATAATGGGTCTCCACCTAATAGAAATGATAAAAGTGCCTCACTTGCATTCCACCTGATCAGGGTCTCTTACAGATAAAAGATTCCAACATTTGATCACCTCTCCACCGTGATCCAAATGTCACACACCACATCCCACGGTACAACCAATGTACCCCTAGGCATCTATACTCCACCTTACCATAAGACACACAACACACTGCAAATGCATCACAAAAAACCCACACTTCATGCAAACAATCACACACAGTAATAAGATCACTTAAATCATGCTAATGCACATATCAAACAATTTGAAAATGTAACATATAACCACGCAACAGAATTAAGTAATCACACACATGCAGAAAAGGATTACACACGGATGCACATGCAGTAACTAGGGTTACACTCAGTAAACCTCACTAGGGTCATCACTCGACCCTATAGCCAGATTCGCATCACCTCTCATCTTACCATTCTGCCTATCCTTCCTTTTGGGACAGTCCCTAATGAAGTGTCCAGACTTACCACAACTGTAACACCGTCTACCACCAGACTTGTCCCACTTCTTGCACTTCTTCTTACCATCATCATCACTCGAGTCGCTACTCGAATCACCACTGTTTTGATTTCTACCCAAACTCATTTGCTTAAATCTCATTCTACTCCTCATCATATGCAACTCACCGCTTTCCTTATCATGTTTTTCAGCTCTCATTTCCATCTCCTTACTTCTAAGGGAGTCAATGACAATTTCAGGCGTCAAGGTGTCTCTACCATACTTAATAGCATTTTTGACTTCACGATAAGTATCAGGTATAGCATTTAGCAAAATGATAGCTTTGTAAGTTTCAGACACCGGCTCACCACAGTTAACAATATCTTGAACAAGTTTGTTAAACACATCCAAATTGTCATCCAAATCTTTTGAAGGATCCATTTTGAAACTGAAAAATCTTTCAAGCAAGTACAATTTATTAGGAGTAGATTTGAGCAAATATAGATCCTCTAACTTTTTCCAAAGTTCTTTTGTAGAATCAAGTTTTCCAACTTTTCTCAAGACAGTGTCAGACAGGTGTAAAATAATAGAGGTGTAAGCAAGCTCATCAGCCTCTTCTTTTTGTTCTTTTGAAAAATCAGCGGGAAAGCTCCCATCAATAGCTTTTGAAACCTTTTGTTGAACCAAAATACCTCTCATTTTCTGTTGCCAAATGGAAAAACAAATCAAATTTGTGCGTTGTCATTTTCAAACAAGAAACACAAAGTCACAATTAAGCCACACAAAGCAAAACTAGGTATTCTAGGGAATAGTCAATGCAACCAAAAGAGATATCAACAAAAAACAGTTTCACGCACAAAATGATAATATGCTGTAGTTAATCAAAAGAGCAAACTTCAATCACGTAACAGCTACGAACAATTAATTCCTAATTTCTAGCACAAGTAATGGTTACCCCGTCACGGTAACCCCAATCCTATTGTCACCCCACATGATGACGCGCTAGTGCTGAGATTTAACGGGATAAGCCAATTTACCAGAGCGGACTTGTCTGAGTCCGTAACTATCGAGAGTTGCGAGATTACTGCTTTAGAGCCACAATTTATGGTCTAAAGTAATTCAGTAATTGTTTTGCAGCCTCGACCGTCGAACAACCGGGGGCAAAATCGTCCAACTTTTCCTGCGTAACCTGAAACACTTAAACAAAAATATCAGTACGTTCAGGAAATCAAGACAAACAAACTGCCTGAAGAAGTCGAGGCCTGAAAATGCCCCACGCGCCTCCACGCGCCTCCACACTCCTCTGCACGTGGCCGGAATCTCACGCGCCGGTCAGGAAGGATCGCCTCCACCTGCAGAGGCCTCCTGTGGTGTTGGTTTCTTGAAATGGTCGCTCGTTTCACCGGAAAAGCCAAAAACGTTCGCGGACTGATTGAAGAAAACTGTCCAGAAATTCTGCAGCACTGTTCACGCGATTCCAGGTCTGTTCTTGGTCGATTTTGGGTCTGAAAATCACTCCTAAAGCTCTGATACCATATGTAAATTGAAAACCACCACTTTGCACCAAGAATCACCGGGCTCAGTCTCCAAAACGATCACCACAATCAATGAAACCACCACAAACCTTCACCTCCACACTTGGTTGCTCCAAACCGATTTTCAGCCCACAAAGGGCTATGTAAGAGAAGGATAAATAGCCAAGAATGTTAACCACACAAGTTAACTTAAGAAGAAGAAGAGAATCCACTACCAAGAACACAAAGCAAGGTAGAGAAGGCACAAAGCAACGGGAATGGTCGACTTCTTCTCAAGAGGCACAAAGAACGGCTATATTTTCTTGTGTCTAATGTTAGACAAAGTAAATGGGTATGTATAGTGAATAGTTGGGCTTTTAGGTCAAGGGCCCAATAACACAAAGAGAAGGTGGGCTATCAACCGGTAAGAGCCGTCCTAATTCGGGTTGGGCCATGAGCAACCCTAATTAAATTAGGTTGCTTCGAATGGCCCAAGTGGGTTACGTGGATAGTTCCATAAATTGTGGTGTCGATATATCATTTCAATCATCGGCCGAGACCTATGAAATATTATCCAACTAAAAATACCGATTTAACATCATAGCCCGGATTTATTGGGTATCAAAAAACCCAACAGTTTGAAGTCCTAGTTGTCCGTTCGGAACATAGTGTTTCAACATTATTCTGGTATCCAACTATGACTACCTCTCATGACCCTGTAGCATTTATAACAGTCCTTCCATGTGCTGCATACACGTTGATGAGTTTCAACGACGTGTACCATTAATATAACACCGGCTTTGGTCATTGTAACGGTAAATTCAAGAAGCTGCATTCTCTATTTGCTGGTCAATACATTACTATTGCTCGATCTACAGTTTCATCATCTCTTCCTTAGCCCCTATTTGGTGCACATTTTGTAGCCTGCTTTTTTTTTTATGTAACAGGAAATATGTAGTCGAAAAAGAAGGAAAAATTATTAATGTGATGGAAAATATTATTTTATTGAAGAATACGTGATTAAAAATAAGTAGAAACATGAGAATGAATAATGTGGCTCAAACATGGGCTTATTCATGTAAGTTCCAGGGTGGTGATAAATAGTTATATGAAGAGGATCACGAAATTTAATCTTTACCTTAGGGAATCGTGGGGAATATATACTACTGATCCTACCTCAATGTCTTGGGAGGATAACACGGGTATAATTACAAACAAGATTTTGAACATCCGCAGTCACTAATCTTCAATGCACATCACTTTCTTACCTATCCCGCTTATTTCCTCCAATTCTATTTACCTCTACGTTATTGTTCACTTTGTCAATAACTTCTTGTCTCACACCATCCGCCATCCTTACTATCAATGAGTGCATTGTCAACTCCTCAATCCAGCCACCAGCCAATGCATCAAAAACCTAGTGAATATCATCTGCTGGAAATAGCATCTCTAAGCTAAAATGAAACTGCTGCTTATTAATGATCAAATAAAGGCGTGCGTTTTCCACTAAATATCTCAGAGCGTAATTTAACTCAATTCCTTTCCTCTAATTATAACAAGAGATGCATTACCACAGTGTTCTATCTTTCCTTGATCCCAAGTATGATGAAATCTCTGACAATATTCGCCTAGTGATACTAACCTCGACGGACATGAATTAAAGGAAAAATTGTTTCATTTTGTTGCATATGATTAGTACTGTGCTCCCCTTTTTCAAATTCGATATTACTTTGTTCATGCTCAAAGATTGATTCAACAGGTGCCTTCCACTAAATACTTAATAGAACCAGGATGATCAACTTGAAGAAACTGCGGCTGAGATTAGAATTCAAAGTGGATATTGATCAGATACATATAAAAAGTTTTAGTGTGCAAAGATGGAATTTTTGGAGAAGAAATAAGCTATAGACAGAAGCTACAACAAAGTCTAAACAAATAACGTATTAGTCAAGATAATGATAATGCCGCAAATGATACTTTGTTACAAGAAATGACCATCGGTGTGCATGGTAGATTGCAATAGTTTGTATTAATATCCTTCTAAAGCTCACTGAGGTTAAGCCGTGAAACTGGCTAAACTCAAATGTAATTAACACACACAAAAGTTCTTCTGAGGAATGCTCTGCAACTTGTTGTACCATGTGTTTTGAAACATGTGAAGAGAAACACACATGAATATCTGCACATTCAACTCAACATCTCGTGAACACAGTTGGGCTTGGATATCCATTAAAGCCGAGCAATGATTTGTGACCTGAGTTTTACACGTATAATTGAAGGAAATAAAGCTGCAGTCTACCTAGCAAATGAAGGAATGACTATATCAAATATTCACAGTATCTAGCATTGCAAGCAAAAATTTAATTCAATGCATGCATTCATGGCTCAGAAAGTGATGCGAAACCAAACCCTCCTCTTTAATTATAAATTAAGAACCATTTCCTAATTTTAATAGAACAATTGTTGAAGCACTAGGTAACAATCTACTTCTATTTTATTTTTCTTTCTTATGCCTTATTCCGATTTTTCTTTGAACCATGTGTGTGTTGGAAACAGGTAAAGGAATACTTGATAAACAAAATTTTCTCATAAATGTGTGATGGTGCAGGAGGACTTGAAGTTAGGGTTTTTAATTTTTTTAATTTTTTGCACAGATATAATAATTAATTTGCCTGATTTGGTTTTGCGTTGTTTCAAGTTTTGGGCTACATGTATCTCATTTTCGTTCTTTCGCCTTTATTGCAAGTGTTCGAATCATACAGTCAAGATCATTTCCCTAGATCAAGTTTTCTTGTATAACTAAGAAGATTTTGTAAATGGTGACGAGATGTATTCATATTGTTGGGTTTTTTGACATCCAATAAATCCGAGGCAATAATGTTAAACCGATTTTTTGTATTATACTTCATAGGCCTCGACAGATGAGTGAATTAAAATATCGACATCATAATTATTGAAGAAACTATCGTGTGGCATCTCCGGCAGCCGCGTGTAAGGGCGCGTGAGGTAGTTTCCGGCGATAGTTTCTTCGGACAAATTCTTCATTTTGATTTTCTGAATGTATTAATATTATTGATTTCCAAGATCACGTTCATCCCGACAACTAACAAAGCTCGGAGTATTGTTTATCTTTAACCAAGAGCAAGAATGTCTTAGGATTGAGACCTACTAGACAACGCAGGGTAAATTGTCATACTCAGCAACAACCTCCAAGCATGTTTGAACCTAGGTTCATTCCCACTTGTCACCATTGTGGCGCTCTGAGACAGACAAGACCTATGTGTCGTAAACTAGTAGCTAGAGGTAAAAGTCAAGATTTCACTAGCAAGGTTAACTTTCTCGCTAATCAGGCAGCCTAACTGAGTGATGACTCGGTTAACTAGAATCATTTCTACTTCTAAGAAGGTTTGCGTAAAGAAGAGTGACCGCCCTAGGTCTAATGGCCATTTGAATTGCTATGTTGCCCACGTTTCACTTAAAACTTAAAATAACTCTATGTCGTATCTTAATAGTGCATGTTCTAGACATATGTGTTGTGGCAAAGCCTTGTTCTCTTCTCTCGATGATTGGAACGGCGATATGGTTACATTTGGAAATGGAGCTACTACACCTATTTTTGGAAAATATGTCGTTAATATACCAGGACTACACGCTATCTCAGACCTAAAGCTGATATGACACCTTATGAGATCTGAAAAGGTAAAAGGCCTACTATCAAGTACTTTCGTGTGTTGGGCAGCAAGTGCTATATTCTGATATATAGAGAAATTTGGGAAAGTTTGATTCCAAAAGTGATGAGAGAATCTTCCTATGATACTCCAGAAATAGTCGAGCCTATCGTGTATACAATTCTCGTACATAAGTTGTGATGGAATCCATCAATGTAGTGGTGGATGATGCCTGTAGTGAGGGGGAGATTGGGTAAAGCTGAAACACTTAAGTGTTGATCCCGGCATGGTAACTTAACCTAAAGAAAGTTCAATTCCTGATCCCCCCTCCCTCCCCCACACACTTATAATGGTTTAGATATACCTAATAAGGAGTCAACACCAGATGATAAAGCTAAACATCCTAAAGAACCTTCGTCCAAAGTTAAGACGAATCATCCTAAAGTTAATATTATTGGGGATTTAGAAGAAGGGATGAGACTTTGTAAAATGGTTTTGAACAACCTGACATATGCTAACTATGTGTCTAAGATTAAGCCTAAAAAGGTCGAAGAAGCCCTTAGGGATGAATGTTGGGTAAACGCGATACATGAAGAGCTAAATCAGTTTGTGAGAAATAAATTATAGGATTTAGTTCCAAGGCCTAATGATTGTAATGTTATAGGTACTAAGTGGATATTTAAAAATAAAACCAATGACCAATGTACTATAACTAGAAATAAGGCTAGGCTAGTTGGCCAAGGATATACTCAGATTGAAGGTGTAAACTTTGATGAAACATTTTCCTCGGTAGCTAGACTTGAATCCATTATAATTCTCCTGGTTGTTGCCAGCACTTTAGAATTCAAATTATATCAAATGTATGTCAAGTGTGCTTTTCTGGATGGAATACTTTAGGAAGAAACCTATATTGAACAACCTAAAGGGTTTATCAATTCTAAATATCTGCATTATGTCTATAGGTTGAATAAAGCATTATATGATCTTAAACAAGTTCCTATGGCTTGGTATGATAGATTTATTACATATCTCATGGAACATGGCTTCTCAAGAAGTGGTGCAGCTAGAACCCTATTTATAAGACATATTGAGGAAACTATCACCATAGCTCAGATCTATGTTGATGATATCATTTTTTGTTCTCCTGTCGATACTCTTGCTCATGATTTTGCTGAATGCATGAAGCAAGAATTTGAGATGAGCATGATTGAAGAATTAAATTACTTTCTTGGTCTCCAAGTCAAACAAACGAATGATGAATTATTCATATCTTAATCGAAATATACAAAAAAATATATTGTCTAGCGTTTTGGCCTAAACAACAAGAAACGCACTAGAACTCCCATGAGCACTAGTGTCAAGTTAGGTCATGATCCTACAGGTAAGAGTGTTGATCAGACACTGTACATGAGTATGATAGGTAGTTTCACTACAACAAAAACAGTCTACGGCAACGTTCAAAAAACATTGCCAAAGACATTTTACAACGTTTGGACGTGTGTTACAAATCGAGGTGTTGTCGTAGAGTATGACCCCTACGGAAATGTTTTTTAAACATTAACGTTTTTTAAACGTTGCCGTATGTGCTTTTTTTTTACAGCAATTTATGCAAATTGATTGACAAAAATTAAAAATGACTCCTTATGAATAAATTTTGGAATTGCATAAAAATTGATAATTTTAGTACAAAATTTTGAATCCATACACTTGAACACCACCAGGATGTGATACAACACCACCTACATAAAAAGGAGATTCAAAATGAAATAAAATTAGAGAAATCCAGCCAAAAATTAAAAGCGCCAAAAAGTTTGATACAATCCTAACTATATACTACACAATTACTATCTTTAGCAGCCAGTGAAACCATTATTTTATCAATTCCTTTCTCCATGTCCTTATTCTCACTCATGTAGAAATAGGTGTTATCTTTCTTGAGCAATTCCCATAGTTCTTCTGCATATTGAGCCATCCGGGTTTGAATGTACATCTTTTCACCTTTCTCGTTTGTTTGCTCTCCGCTAACTACAAAGTCTACCCTGAAGTTATCAGGGTTTTTCTCCTTCATTTTCTCAAATTCCTGCCCAAATAAAACATCCATGATTTATTACTACTGACAAGTAATATCCTGTTTAACTACAGGGAATGATAATTTCTTTACGCACAACAATTGGAAGTTAACTGAATCGTATGCAATTGTTCTTTTATGCCTAGCTAAATGAAATCTGAATATTTGTGTCTTTTACTCAATTTTTTTACTAGAAGTTCATTATATAGAAATTAAAATATGGTTAATAATAGTTTGTCCTGATGTTTGAACTTTTAATTCACATCTTTGTAGAGTAGGGAGCTACTTGTCGTAACACCCAAGAAAAGCCACGCTAGACGATTGAACTGTGTATAAAAAGACAAATGATCCCTCTTGATATTGTAAAAAATGGTGAGATTTAAATAATTCATAGTTAATTCTGATATCCATGATATTTATCACAGAACTATACATGTAATAGTTGCATAAAATTGAGAACATTATATGATGGAAGATGAATCTTCTAAAACTAGGATTTGAAATTGGCATCCATCAATTGCAAACAAACAGAGACAAGATGCACATACCAGCACTATTTTGCCACAACTAAGATTGCCTTTAAGCTCGCATATATTGTTGTGTGGTTGGCCAATGTTTCTCTCTAAATGCTTCTAGTAATAGTGGTGGCACAACAAAATGAGGCGCACTTTCATTTTGTTTTTCTTTGTTTATTGTTAAATGCAACATACTAGGATCAAGAAGACAATGTAAATGTTAATGAAGAAGATATTTTAGTTACTCGAGATACCTTGTAGTCATTGTGCTTCTCAAAGAACATTTTCCACAAAAATGAGCTAAAAGGGGCAATTCCAGTTTCGATGGCAAGCTACAATGAAAAAATTCTAATTTTAACAAAGTTCAATTGAAATGAAGAGTTTAAAGATAACATAGAAATCCAGCATAGTGCACAATGTTATGATAACAAAAGAAAGCAATCTAGATATTATACCATTTCAATAGTAGCATTAGGATCTTAGGCATGAGCATCTCTATCCCTACAGGTCCAATTAACTTCACTTCAGCTCCAAGTTTCAGGTCACCTGGAAATCATACGTTTTCAAGTGAGGTTACTAAATTGACAGGAAGATTTCTTACTCAAAGGTGCTCAATACATAATAGGTATCTTTATCCTAATTTACAATCTGAGAAGATGATCACGTTCATGTTACACGTTTTTTTGGTTATTAAGTAAAGTTCTTACACAAGAAGTTTGAGCTAACTCCTTTCACTATTTTCCCTTGCTCATTGGTGTAGACAACCCTTTTAACACACAACGACACCTATATGAAATGTATCTCCAAAAATAAAAAAATAACAAAAAAATTGACATTTTATCTTAACATTGGACCCTGCTCAAGAACATTCATATAAAACCTAAAGCTGAGACTTACGGTCTTGGAGTTTCCAAAGTCGCCAAGGGCACTGCTGTCTACAAGGGGAACATAGATGCACGAACTATCGTAAGAACTTTGGAGTTCTATAATGAAGGTGGATGTATAGTGTTCCAAGCATGGATGGACCCACATGGGGTCATGTGGGGTCAATTGACCCAACAAAAATTTCTGGTTTTTTTTTTTAAATCTAAAACATTGTCCAACTTTTTTTTTTAAATGTACATTATGCAAAACCTAGTTCAATTGTTCATAGCCAAGCCCCATTGCACAAGCCCAAGGCTAGCCCATTTGAAACATGAAAATCCAACCCAATTGTAATATAATTAATTCTCAATTCCGAAACCATTTCACAATTTATTGCACGATTTATGAGATTTGCCTGCCACTTTCAACTTCAAAATTTCAATCCGCCACTGAAGCCGTCCGTCGAACGGTCGAAGTATGGCCCTATGTTAGCTGAGCCTGTCTTTTACTGTATTGACTCCAACAATATCATGTATATTGATTTTCGTCAATTTTTGCCTAATTTTTGGCATTTTGGGGGTTTTTATATGAATTGAGTTGCTCAGATCCGTATATTCTAAAAAAGATCAACAAAAGAGTTGTCTTTTATGGTTGTTTCATTCTAGCTTTGGCACAATTGAAACTTCAATTCATCTTTGTGGCCTTCATTGCAATTTTTTCTGCTGTTTCTGGTGTTGAACTTGCTGATAAGTGCGAGTTTTTGCACTTATTCGGACCATTAATTTAGATATTTGTGAGTTTTTTATTATCAATTTATTACTTAATTTAGCTATTTTTATTTTGTAGGTGAAAACCCGAGTTTGAATGACGATTAAAAGGAATTTATGCAAGAAATGAGCAAAAAGAAATAAAGATGCAAAAACTTCAAAGTTTGGGGACCAAAATTAACACATTTTGAAAGTTGGGGGCTGAATCTGCAATTACCACTTAGGTTTGAATTAAAAACATATTCAACCCTTGTTTTCACGTCGAGCAGCAGGAAGAGAAGCAGAATACACGTCCAGAAAGCTGCGTCTTCAGTTTCTTTCATTTTTCAATTTTCTTTTACTTTCCTTTTCTTTCTTTCTTCTTCATTTTAATTTCTTTTGGTATTTTGGACAAGATTGGAGCATTATAATGGTTGAATAGCTTGGAAAAAATCCCCATTGATATTGAAGAATCCTCAAACATTTCTCTCTTTATCAATAAGTTTTTCTTTTCCTTAATCTATTTCCATTAATGTGTTATATGAATTTGCTTGTTATTTTTGAGTATATAATGGGTAACTAAATATATTTGTGATTGGGGGTGATTCCAAACTCGAGTTGTGATTTTTAATTAATTTGTGCCTTATAGTTCTCTTGATTAATGTGTTGAATCCATTGATTTAAATGTCTATTTTGTTATTCTTGATTGTTTAGGTGTACAACTAAATGATTGGGTTATTTCAATAAATGCTATTTTGGAATTTATAGTACGTAATCGCTATTTATTCTAAAACCTTGTGGCAATTACATTTCAATGGATTATGAGGAATTTTCTATTGATTGTATGTGGATTAACACTTAAGTAAGTAAACCGAGCTTGTGAGTTTGCCCTTAATTCAATTCATCTTTTTTGTATTAATGCTTTTGTTAAATTAAATCTAGAGAGCTTATTCTAGGTTGTTTAATGAATAGGGTTGAGTAAAGAGCTTGTTTTATTCAACTAATATGTAAGAAGAGATTGAGATAATTGAGCTTGTAATTATTCTCGAATTGTTGTTAATCTAGAGAACGAAAATCTATTGTGGTAATTGATATGAAAATCATTCTCGTGGTAATGAATCACCTCCCCAATCACATCTTCTAATCTTTGATTAAAAACTACTTTGTTTATTTTCAAATTCAAGTCTTTTCTATTTTTAAGTTATTGCTTTCTTTAGTTTAACAAGCCAAAAATCCCCCCCATTTAATTAATGTCATATTCTACTTTTTATTTTATTTTTGTGTGCAATTGATTAAATTGAAACAATCTTCTGCGGGAATGACCCTTACTTGCCATATTACTATTTAAGACGACACATTTAAGTTAAAGTAAGGACTATTAATTTGATACGTCATTTGGACGCTATCAATTTTGGCGCCGTGTCGCCGGGGATTGTTCTATCAATTTGTTAATTGCAATATTTTCTTTTTGTTACTAGTTTCCTTATTTTTGTCATTTTCTTGTTATTTAGGTTGTGAATGAGCAAAAATCCTACTACACACTACAACTTAAGATCAAGAAAAGAGGTCGACACATCGGAAAGTGGAGAAGATATTTCTCCAACAGAACTTCTAAGGCAATTGAGCATTGAATCATCAAGTGAGTCCGAGCACATAGAATCCGAAATGGCAGATGCAAATCAAACATTAAAGGAACTTGCCGCTCCAACTTTTGTTCAACAACCACTATGCATTCAATGTCCTCAACTAGAGGTGGGATTCGAACTAAAGTCTGGAATGATTCATCTACTCCCCACATTTCATGGATTTGCAGGAGAGGACCCCAACAAACATTTGAAAGAGTTTCATGTGGTTTGCTCAAGCATGAAACCGACGGGTGTATCGGAAGAGCAAGTAAAATTGCGGGCATTTCCTTTCTCTCTTGCAGATACTGCTAAAGAGTGGCTTTATTATTTGCCTTCCGGTCTTATTACCACATGGAATGGAATGCAAAAACTATTTTTGGAGAAATACTTCCCAGCTTCAAAGGCTACAAACATCAGGAAAGAAATCTGTAGCATTCGACAATTTCAAGGGGAAAATCTCTATGAGTATTGGGAGAGATTCAAAAGACTTTGCTCTAGTTGCCCAAACCACCAAATTAGTGAGCAATTACTTCTACAATACTTCTATGAAGGATTACTCCCGATGGAGAGAAGTATGATCGATGCAGCTAGTGGAGGAGCTTTAATGGATAAAACACCAGCAGTTGCTAGAGACTTGATAGCCAACATGGCTGCCAACTCACAACAATTTGGTAGTAGGGAAGAGGCACCGATTAAACAAGTAAGTGAGATAGGAGCAACATCTCAAATTGAACGACAATTGGCCGGTCTCACTTCTCTTGTACAACAAATGGCACTTGGGACAATTCAACAAGCAAAAGTGTGCGGGATTTGTTCTATTGTGGGACATCCTACTGATGCATGCCCAACACTACAAGAAGGAGCCTCAGAGCAAGCAAATGCAGTTGGGGGATTTCCAATGCAACAGAGAAATAGATATGATCCATATTCTAACACTTATAATCCCGGATTGAGAGATCATCCTAATCTCAGTTATGGAGGAAATCATTTCATAGCCCCACAACCACAGTTTAATCATCCACCGGGTTTTAATCAACAAAGGCAACCACAATACTCTCAACCTCGTCAACAAACTCCACCACCAAGTTCAAATATGTCTCTTGAAGATATGGTCAAATCCTTAGCTTCTAGCACAATGCAATTTCAACAAGAGACAAAGACCTCAATCAAGAATTTGGAGACTCAAATGAGTCAATTGGCCAACACGGTGGGTAAATTGGAGGCTCAAGGATCAGGAAAACTCCCTTCTCAAACAATCAACCCGAGAGAAAATGCTAGTGCCGTGACATTGAGAAGTGGAAAGATTTTAGAAGAGGCACCAAGGAAGATGAAAGATCACGTTGAGGAGTCAACACAAGAAAAGAACTTAGCATGTGAGAAAGATGAAACTACGACTCCAACATCGGGATCTAAGGTAAATTCTAAAAATTCTATTCCAACTAATGTTCCCTCCCCTCCATTTCCTAGTAGGTTTGCAAAGTCAAAAAGGGATGAACATGAGAAGGAAATATTGGAGACTTTTCGAAAAGTTCAAGTAAACATACCACTTTTGGATGCCATTTATCAAGTGCCACGGTATGCAAAGTTCCTCAAAGAATTGTGCACTAACAAGCGTAAATTAAAAGGTAATGAAGTGGTAAGCGTTGGAGAAAATGTCTCGGCGATTCTGCAAAGGAAACTTCCACCAAAATGTAAGGATCCGGGAAGTTTTACTATTCCTTGCATTATTGGTAACACTAGGTTTGAGAAAGCAATGCTAGATTTAGGAGCATCTATTAATGTCATGCCATATTCTATTTACGCTTCTTTAAATTTAGGATCACTTAAAGAAACCGGTGTTATTATTCAACTTGCTGATAGATCTAATGCATTTCCAAAAGGTGTGTTGGAGGATGTTTTGGTGCAGGTAAATCAATTGATTTTTCCAGCAGATTTCTATGTTCTTGACATGCAAGATGAATCAACGTCTTTGTCATCACCATTGCTCTTGGGAAGACCATTTATGAGGACGGCGCGTACAAAGATAGATGTACATGATGGTACTTTGACATTGGAGTTTGATGGTGAGGTTATTCGCTTCAATATCTTTGAAGCAATGAGGTACCCTAGTGATGTACATTCTTGTTTTTCAATTGATATAATGGATTTATTAGTACAAAAAACTTTTGAACTATCAAATGAAGATGCATTGGATACCACTTTGATTAAAAGCATTGATGTTAACAATCTCACCGGATTGAGTAAAAATCTACAATTGTGTGAGGATCTTCTAGAAACCGTGGCATCACTTGAGTCACTACCGAGCATTCCACCAAGGTATAATCTCTCCTATATTACTCTTCCAATATCTAAAGAGAAACTTTTACCTTCGGTGATGCAGGCCCCCACTTTAGAACTCAAGCCTCTCCCCGAGCATTTGAAGTATGTATATTTGGGAGAGGGCGAAACACTACCGGTGATCATTGCAAAGAATCTCACAACACTTCAAGAAGATAGGCTTATCCGTGTGCTCAAGGAACATAAAATAGCTATTGGTTGGACCATAGCTGATATCAAGGGGATAAGCCCTTCCATGTGCATGCATAGGATATTGCTCGAAAATGGATCAAAGACATCAAGAGAACCACAACGTCGCTTGAATCCTCCAATGATGGAGGTTGTGAAGAAAGAAATTTTGAAATTGCTAGACGTTGGTATTATCTTTCCCATTTCAGATAGCAAATGGGTAAGCCCGATCCAAGTTGTTCCAAAAAAGTCGGGAATCACAGTGGTGACAAATGAAGAGAATGAGCTTGTACCAACTCGGGTCCAAACGGGTTGGAGGGTTTGTATTGATTATAGAAAACTTAATTGTGCAACCCGAAAAGATCATTTTCCTTTACCTTTCATTGATCAAATGTTAGAAAGATTGGCAGGTCATTCTCATTATTGTTTTCTTGATGGTTATTCAGGTTATAACCAAATTGTGATTGCTCCAGAGGACCAAGAAAAGACAACATTCACTTGCCCATTTGGAACATTTGCTTACCGTCGCATGCCATTCGGTCTTTGCAATGCTCCCGCAACCTTTCAAAGATGCATGATAAGTATATTCTCTGATTATATTGAAAGCATCATAGAGGTATTCATGGATGATTTTAGTGTTTATGGTAATACTTTTGATAGTTGCTTGAAAAATCTCACACTTGTGCTTAAGAGATGTATGAATTCTAACCTAGTACTTAATTGGGAAAAATGTCATTTTATGGTTGATCAAGGCATAGTGCTAGGCCATGTCATTTCATCTAAGGGGATAGAGGTTGATAAATCTAAAATTGATTTAATTCGCTTTTTACCCCCTCCAACAAGTGTGAGGGAGATTCGCTCTTTTCTTGGACATGCAGGATTCTATCGAAGGTTTATCAAGGATTTTTCAAAGAATGCAAGACCATTATGCCGGCTATTGCAAAAGGAGTTTCCATTTCACTTTGATGAAGATTGTAAAAAGGCATTTGAAAGTTTAAAGGAACTCTTAACATCAGCACCCATCATTCAACCACCAGATTGGAGTAGGCCATTTGAGTTGATGTGTGACGCAAGTGATTTTGCATTGGGAGCAGTTTTAGGGCAACGAGTTGGGAAGACACCGCATGTGATCTATTATGCATCAAGAACTTTGAATGATGCCCAACTCAATTACTCTACAACTGAAAAAGAGCTTTTAGCAATTATTTTTGCCTTAGAAAAATTTCGTTCATATCTTATTGGCACTAAAGTAATTGTCTTTTCTGATCATGCAGCTCTTAGGTACTTACTTAACAAGAAAGATGCGAAACCAAGGCTCATTAGATGGATACTCCTCTTACAAGAGTTTGACATTGAAATTAAAGATAAAAAGGGGAGTGAAAATTCTGTAGCCGACCACCTTAGCCGCCTTATCCACGAGAGAGAAACTCTTCCATTGCAAGAGAGCTTCCCTGATGAACAATTGCTTCATGTCACTGATGCATCTCCTTGGTTTGCGGATATAGTGAACTATTTGGTCACTAAGAGAATTCCAAATAACTTGTCCACTTCTCAAAGGCAAAAACTCAAGACAATGGCCAAGTATTTTGTGTGGGATGAGCCATACTTATGGAAACATTGTCCGGATCAATTGATAAGAAGGTGCGTACCTGAAAATGAATTTCATTCAATACTATCATTTTGTCATTCCTATGCATGTGGTGGACATTTTGGCGCTAAGAGGACGGCTCTCAAGGTGCTTGAGAGTGGATTTTATTGGCCCACCTTATTCAAAGATGCATTCCTCTTTTGCAAATCTTGTGATAGATGTCAAAGAGTTGGTACGTTGGGAGCCCGAAATCAAATGCCACAAACACCTATTCTTTTTGTTGAAATTTTTGATGTTTGGGGCATTGATTTCATGGGACCTTTTCCTTCATCTTATAGTAATCTTTACATCATACTTGCCGTTGATTATGTGTCAAAATGGGTGGAAGCAAGAGCCACTCGAACTAATGATTCTAAAGTGGTTGTAGATTTTGTCAAGTCCAACATTTTTGCAAGGTTTGGGACACCAAGAGCTATTATTAGTGATGGGGGACTTCATTTTTGCAACCGCTCTTTTTGGGCCCTATTGAAGAAATACAACATCACACATAAAGTGTCTACACCTTACCACCCGCAAACTTGTGGGCAAGTCGAAGTATCAAATCGGGAGATCAAATCCATCATCGAAAAAACTGTGAATCCAAATAGAAAGGATTGGAGTCTCCGCCTCAACGATGCACTTTGGGCTTATCGGACGGCATACAAAACACCGATTGGCATGTCTCCTTTTCGGTTAGTTTATGGAAAGCCTTGTCATCTCCCGGTTGAACTTGAACACAAGGCATTTTGGGCAGTCAAACAATGCAACATGGACCTAGGTGTAGCGGGTGATCAAAGAAAGCTTCAACTTAATGAACTTGAGGAAATTCGAAATGATGCATATGAAAGTTCACGAATTTACAAGGAAAAGACAAAGGCATACCATGATAAAATGATTTCAAGAAAAACTTTTGTTGTTGGACAAAAAGTTCTTCTCTTCCACTCGCGCCTTAAGTTATTTCCAGGTAAATTACGTTCTCGATGGATCGGGCCTTTTGTTGTTACTAATGTTTTTCCTCATGGTGCAGTAGAAATCAAAAGTCTACAAACTGAAAAAGAGTTTAAGGTGAATGGGCATCGATTAAAGCCATATTTTGAACCATTTGTGCCTCAAAACATTGAGGAAATACGATTGGAGGATCCGATTGAAGAAGCATGAGCATGAACAAAGTCTAGCTATAGACTTTAAAGAAGCGCTGGATGGGAGGCAACCCATTATTCTTTATCCAATTATTTCTTTAACACTTCCTTTTGTTTTTGAGTAGTTTTTGGTTGTCCCCATATGACAGATTCTCGAGCATCGCGCCAAAGCATTGAGCATTAATAGTCAACAATGGTCCCTTACCATCCTCACAGCCATCACCGTCAAAACCAACTTAGGGGAGTACTTGAACCTCTTGCTCTTTCTATTTCTTGCTTTTACATTGAGGACAATGTACAATTTAAGTTTGGGGGTGTGTGGTACGTGGTATGTACTAAATTTATTCGGGTTAAATTTTTGCTTTTGTGCTTGTTTGTGTGGTTTGATAGCTTTGCCATTGTGTTTTGAGTTGTTGCATTGCATTGATTTATGAATTGTGAGCATGAATGCTAAGTGTTGTTTATTTTCATCCTCTTATTCCATGATTGACTCTCTATTGAGCACTTGTGTCATGAGATTCATTACACGCACTTGTTGGTGGCACTTAAGGTTGTTAAGTGAACTTAAATGACCATGCAGTTAACAATTCTTCAATCACTCTACCAATGAAAGGATAAGTTTGGGGTGGTCGAGCCGGTGAATGATATTGTCTAGAAGTGTGTTGATTCCATGCATGTTAAAAAAAATTTGTGTGGAGTGTTTTTTTTGGCCAAGTATAAGCTGGGTAATGACCATATGTTAGGGATCTAAGCCCCATTTTGTTTTGTTGTGCTCAAAAGAATAATTTTGCACTTGTTGAATCTTGGTCCTCACTTCGTAGCCTTTTTGACTCGAGTTATTAAGTCCGTTGGGGTATCTTGAAACCCGGTACTCTTTGGTCTAAACAACTGGGGAGCTATCGACCTAAAGCTTGCTACAAGGGTCAAGAAGAAAGTTTAAGGGAGTGAGGTAAAACATGAGATTTAAAAAAAATTGAATTGATTATGTGCAATTGTATTTGGTGATTGGGCTTAGATAACTAGTGGGTTTGAATTACTTGGTATAAGCTTGAATGTCGAAGCACTCATCTAGTGGAGAATCATCACATGACTAAATGTTGAGATTGCCGGTTAGACCCAACCGAACAAGAGAAAAAAAAAATGAGTGATTTGAGGGCAACCTTATGTTTTTGATACATTGGGCTAGAGTGAAAATATCAAATTTGGGAGAGTGTGTATCCTATGAGTGAGAAAGGAAATTTGACCATTGAGGGCCGGAAAATCACCGACTTGTGTATTGCAATGAATTGGAATGACTACACAAACACACGAGTCAAGAATGGTGTAAGTTAAAAAGTTTTTGTTGTGGCATTTTTGTAAACATTTCATAAGTTATTAGCACAATGTAAGAATTGAAGCAAAGTGACAAACTATCTAACTTTTGGAGTGTTTGTTATTATAGTATTATCGTTTGGTTTTAATTTGTGTGTTTGCATGCTTATTTGTATAGCTTTGTTCGAGGACTAACAAAGATTTAAGTTTGGGGGTGTGATAAGTGCGAGTTTTCGCACTTATTCGGACCATTAATTTAGATATTTGTGAGTTTTTTATTATCAATTTATTACTTAATTTAGCTATTTTTATTTTGTAGGTGAAAACCCGAGTTTGAATGACGATTAAAAGGAATTTATGCAAGAAATGAGCAAAAAGAAATAAAGATGCAAAAACTTCAAAGTTTGGGGACCAAAATTAACACATTTTGAAAGTTGGGGGCTGAATCTGCAATTACCACTTAGGTTTGAATTAAAAACATATTCAACCCTTGTTTTCACGTCGAGCAGCAGGAAGAGAAGCAGAATACACGTCCAGAAAGCTGCGTCTTCAGTTTCTTTCATTGTGCCACCTGCCATGTCAAAAGAGCATCACAAATGTAAGTCTTTTAATGTTGTGCCACCTGATTCTTCTAATGTTATCTTGTCATGCTTGTTGAATTTTCTCAAGAAAAATCACTTGATCAATGACGATTATTTCGTGCTTCTGGAAAAAAAAATTCATGTTCTTTAAAAGTAGTTGGGCAATAGTACCTACAACCTTTATTTATTCGTCAAATCATGTAAGAAATTTATTTTGGTTAATTATGCAGCGAAAAATAATAATGTGTATTTATTCATGGTAGAGATTGTTTAATTTCCCTCTAAAGATATCCCCCAGAGACTATAATGCTCACGCTCTTTCTTAATCTTATTATTTATTAATGTTTTATTCATTGAAATATGTCTTCCATAATTTATCAGAATCCAGTCTCTCTCCGTCTCTCGCCTATGATCTATCCATCAAATTGAGTTCATTCATGTGACCAGGGACGGACGCAGGACTTGAAACTTATGGGGGCACAATTAAACTTGAAAAAAAGTTTGGGGAAATTATACAATCGAAAATTTACGTCTAAAAAACTCATACTCATATAATTTTGCATCCGGCCATTTACATAGAATAAGACTTTTTCGAATGTAAAAAATTCAAATTTTTTTGTCATATTCCATATAAAATTTCCTAATAAAATGATGAAAATTACATTAAAAAATTTGTATCATAAAAATAATAAATATTAATGAAATAATTGAATTTTAAAAAAAAAATATTCGAGTTGGACGTCTTTCTTCAAAATTCACATTTAACGTATTTTTAACTATTTTCGATATCTGTTTAGACTATTCGATATGTCCATGATATAGTTCTCGAAATAAGTTTTGAGATGATATAAACAATTTGTAAAATCGATTAGCGTACGATTGTCGAAGAATTTTTAAAATTACCTTTCAAATTTATTGTGATTTTGTCCCTGTTTGGTGGAGATTAAAGTCAAATTTTTAGTAAATTTTGATAAAAAGTTATATATTTAAAGATTTCATGATATATGTTAATAAAATTAATTGTTAACTTTGATTTAGATTAAAATTTATATTTCAATCAATACCAAACATGACTTTATTTAAAAAAAAAAAAACAAATCTTCTCAAAAGTTAGTGGGGCACGTGCCCCACTAGGCCCTACCCTGTGTCCGCCAATGCATGTGACCTAATTTCAAGTTTAGACATCATTCTCAATTTCAAGTAAGTAATGGCTTTCTCTAACTTGATGATCTAGAAATGTTCATGAAATTTATTGTTGTCTATTATGATTTATGTTGTTTTAAAAAAATTGAATTTAAATTTTTGACCCTACAATGTCAAATGTCTGGCTCCGTCTCTGGTTCCAGGTCCTAATATCATCTCCTAATGCTATTGCAGGTATTTATTTTTATTATCACATGGTCTAAATACATGTTTAGCGACAATTATCAGTAGAATGAATTAATATTCCAAGAGTCTCAAAAAATTACATTTTTTGTTCGTTTTGTAAAGTTGCCAATAGTTAATAGAACTGAGCTCATGATGCTATCTATAAACTTTCAAAAGTTTCCCCTGATCCATCCCACACTCCTGGTGCAAAACAAGAAGAACTAAAGGAAATCACCGACACGTGTGTTTCAATTTTTTGCAGGATCTAGAAATGCTTGGAACCCTAAACTGGGAGGCAATAATTATTGACGAGTGTCGACTTTCCTCAATGATGATTCATTTAAGTACAATCAAATTGCTTCGAGATAATATGAAACTGCTTCTTATCAATGGTCAAATAAAGGTATGTGTTTTCCACTAAATATCTCAAAGCATAATTGAACTCAAGTTAGTTCCTTTCCTCTAAATTATAACAGGAGATGCATTACCACAGTGTTTGTTCATTCCTTGATCCCATGTATGACGACATCTCTGATGATATTTTCCCTAGTGATACTAAACTTGACGAACGTGATCTAAAGGAAAAATTGTCTGATTTTGTTGCATATGAGTGCAAGTCTACAATTCCTAATTTTGTGGAATAGATTCCTGTTAGGCTCTCTAATTTTCAGATGGAACAGTACTGTGCTTCCCTCTTTTCAAATTCAATGTTAATTTGTTCATGCTCAAAGATTGATTCAGCGGGTGCCCTACAAGAAATACTTAATACAACCAGAAAGGTTTACATTTACTGGAAACTTCTATTAGCCGCCACCTTACATCTAAAAAACTGTTGCTTCAGGTTGGCTTTTGTTTCCTACTTTGTTGTTTTCTTTTTGCATTCTATCTCTTGCTATGAATTATTGGGTTTCATTATTTCTGACGAGATTAAATAACTTCCCACCACAGTGTTGTGATCATCCCTATCTTGTGAAACGGTCTATGCGAGACTCAATGTTACAAGGTGTTCCTGTGCTTGAAAAACTGAATGCTGAAATTAAATTGAGTGGGAAATTACATCTCCTTCTCATGATCCATTTAGAGATCAAGAAACGTAATTTAAGAGTTCTTATCCCTTTTCAGGTTGCAAGTCTACTTTTGTGAAATACTGGTTTTTGTCATGCTTTGTGTTTCCCCATCACATGTGGTTCATTTGAATGGATAATAATAACAAAATGCTATTTTTGAATATTTTGTGATGGACAGTTACTTGCAGGCTTCGAACTGGTTTCTATAGGAGATATTTTGGATGACATTATTCATGAAAATTTTGGCAAAGATTCTTATGTGCGCACTAATGGAGGGGTAACTCCCTCGAGAAAGCAAACTTTCTTGAATGAGTTTAATGATCAAGAGAATGGAAAGTTTTTTTGTTTGATGGAAACTCATGTCAGTCTCTGTTGGGAAGTAAACTTGATTTGGGAGTAAGTAATATGGGGTTAAGAATTTTTGCTCATAGGCCAAATTCAACTAAAAAGCCCAACAAAGTCTAACATTTTCTAGAAAGATCCATGTAAATATCTAAGTAAAAAATGTGGTCATAAATATGGTAATGTGTCAAGTAGATTATGTGGTTCTAGAAATTCTATCTAGAATATTCTAGAAAAATATCTAGTCCAAATATGTGGTCTAGAAGTCTCTAGAAAAATGTGTGCTCTAGAAGTTTCATGTAAACCCTATATGAAGGGGTAGATTACTTTTCAAGTCCCTCAACTCAACAAGGATAACCACGACAATTAGAGCATAAGGATGAAGGCATTGCTCAGGTCGCAAGATACATGGGAAATCATAGAGAAATGCTACACAGAGCCATATGACAAGGTAACTCTATCCCAAGCACAAAGGGATAGTTTGAAGGATGCAAGAAAGAAGAACAACAAGACGCTCATGACCCTCATCTATCAAGCCTTAGATGAATGCATGTTTGAGAAAGTAGTTTGTGCTACTACGAGTAATGAAGCATGGAAGGTCTTGCAAAACTCCCACAAAGGAGTTGAGAAGGTGAGAAAGGTTCGACTCCAAACACCTCGAGATGAGTTTAAAGCTTTACATATGAAAGAATTGGAAACAATCTCTGATTACTTTTCAAGAGTATTGGCCATTGTGAACCAATTAAAGAGCAATGGAGAAAAGTTGAGTGACACTCGAGTAATTGAGAAGATACTTAGGTCTTTAGATTCTAAATTTGACTACATAGTTGTAGCTATTGAGGAATCTAAAGATCTAGATAGTACGAGTGTCGATCAACTCATGGGATCTTTACAAGCCCATGAGGAAATACTAAAGAAGAAGGTGAAAAAAGAGTCGTTAGAGCAAGCTCTTCAAATAAAGCTCACCTTGAACAAGGATGGGGGAAGGTCCAGCAATAAGAGAAGCCAAAGAGGAAGAGGACGTAGCCAAGATCGAGGAAGAAGTACATTCTACAATGAAGAAATAAGCTAAAGCTCATTTTCCACTAGAGGTCACGGATAAAAAAAGAGGTACAAGGCAAAATGAAAGGCCAAGGTATGACAAATCTCAAGTTAAATGTTACAATTGTCAAAAACTTGGCCACTATGCTTTAAAATGTAGAAATGGTACTAAACAAAGTTGGAAGAAAGCCAACTATGCTAGTCAGGAAAATGAAGTTGATCCTGCACAATTGTTAGCATACAAAGGTAAAGAAAGCAGGGAAAAGAACACTAGGTACTTGGATACGGGAGAAAGCAACCATATGTCTTGAAGAAGAAACATGTTCGTGGAGCTCGATGAATCAGTTAGCGGCAATATTACTTTTGGAGATGAATCCAAGATCCCCGTGAAAGGCAAAGGTAAAATCTTGATTTGCTTGAAGAATGGTACGCATCAATTTATCTCAAATGTCTATTATGTGCCCAATATAAAGATTAACATTCTGAGTTTGGGACAACTCTTAGAAAAGAGCTATGATATTCATTTAAAGGATCATAGTCTTTCAATAAGCGATCAAAGAGAGAATTTTATTTCTAAAGTCCTTATGACAAGAAATAGAATGTTTGCATTAAGCATTCAAAATGATGTTGAGCTTGTTTTAAAGATTCATCTTGGCTCTGGCACTTGAGATTTGGACATCTTAATTTTGGGGGTTTAAAGTTGTTAACTAAGAAGAAGATAGTGAAATGTTTGCCTCCAATAAATAATGTGGATCAATTATGTGAAGGATGCTTACTTGGGAAGCATTCGAGGAAAAGTTTTTCAAAAGAAGCATCTACAAGAGCTAAGAAGCCGCTAGAACTTGTACACGCATATGTTTGTTAGCCAATCAATCCAAGCTTCTAGGTAAGAACAATTACTTTGTTCTTTTCATTGATGATTTTAGTAGAAAGCCTTGGGTCTATTTTTTCAAACAAAAATAGGAAGTTTTAGAACTTTTCAGAAGTTTAAAGCTCTTGTTGAAAAGGAAAGTGGCTATAGCATAAAATCCATGAGATCGAATAGATGAGGAAAATTTACCTCCAAGTGTTTTACAAATATTGTGAGGAGAATGGAATTCGTCGCCTATTAACGATTTCATACTCTACACAACAAAATAGAGTTGTTGAAAGAAAGAATAGATTAATTCTTAGCATGGCCCTCTACATGCTCAAAAGCAAGAGATTGCCCAAAGAACTTTGGACTGAAGTTGTTAATTGCCATGTATACCTGTCTAATCAATCGCATTCTAGAAGTGTGTGGAATAAAACACCACAAGAAGCTTGGAGTTGAAGGAAGCCCGTTATCTCTTACCTACGAGCATTTGGGAGCATTGCATATGCTCATGTGCCGGATCAAAAGCGGTCTGAGCTAGATGACAAGGGTAAAAGGTATGTCTTTATCAGCTATGACTCTCGCTTCAAAGGCTACAAGCTGTATAATCCAAGCAATGAGAAGATTATCATAAGTAGAGATGTCGAGTTCGATGAAGAATGAGCTTGGGATTGGGATTGGGGTGTCCAAGAAGAAGGCTACGACTTCCTGACATTCTTTGAGGAAGAAAAACAAGATAATGAAGAGCAGCATGAGCTTACCAGTCCACCTCTATCACCTGCTCATGGAGATGCTTCACTAGCATCTTCACAAGGAAAAAGGAGCTCATAGATGAGGAGCCTAGAAGAGCTATATGAGGTAACAGAGAATCAAAATGATCTCACACTTTTTTTTATCTTTTTACCAATTGTGAACCAATAGGGTATGAAGAAGTAGTGCAAAATAAAAGATGGAGATATGCCATGGATGAAAAGATTAAGGCTATTGAGAAGAACGATATGTGGGAGCTGATGACTCTTCCCAAAGGAAAAAGAGCAATCGGAGTCAAGTGGGTGTACAGGGCAAAGAAGAATGCTAAAGGAGAAGTGAAAAAATACAAAGCAAGATTGGTTGCCAAAGGCTACAACCAACAGTTGAGAATCGATTATGAAGAGGTATTTGTCCCTGTTGCTCACTTAGAAACCATAAGATTAATTATCTCTCTTGTCGCGCAAAATAAGTGGAGGATTTTTGAAATGGGTGTGAAATAAACTTTTCTAAATGGTTATCTTGAAGAAAACGTTTATGTAGAGCAATGGGATATAAAATAAAAGGGCGTGAAGGTAAAGTCTTAAAACTCAAAAATGCTTTATTTGGGTTGAAACAAGCCCTAATGGCATAGAATAGTAGAATTGACAAATACTTTCTAGAAAATTACTTTACAAAATGCCCTCACGAGTATGCCCTTTGCACAAAGGTAAATAAGAAATGAGATATTTTACTTGTTTGTTTGTATGGAGATGATCTTATACTCATAGGAAATAATCTAAGTATGATCACTGAATTTAAGAAGGTCATGACTTAAAAATTCGAGATGACAGATATCGGTCTTATAGCCTACTATCTTGGGATTGAGGTAAAGCGAATAGAATGTGGCATCTTCATCTCACAAGAAGGGTACGTGAAAGAAGTTCAAAAGTTCAACATGGCGGATTAAAAGTCTGTATGGACCCCCGTCGAATGCGAAACCAAGTTATTGAAGTATGATGAACGTAAGAAAGTGAATCCAACACTCTTTAAGATTCTTGTCGAAAGTCTTAAGATACTTGACATGCACAAGACCAAATATCCTCTTTGGAGTAGGGCTCATCAGTCGCTATATGGAGATACCCACCGTGACACATATGAAGGCTGGAAAGAGGATTCTTCGCTACATCAGTGGTATGTTTGACTATGGCTTAGTCTATTCATCATCTATTGAATTCAAACTTGTTGGATATAGTGACAGTGATTGGGGTGGAGACATTAATGATAGAAAGAGCACTACTGGATATGTGTTCTACTTGGGCAACACTGCATTCACTTGGAGCTCGAAGAAGCAATTGATCATGGCGCTATCTATATGTGAAGTTAAATATACTGCAAGTGTTTGCAATGTGATTTGGCTTAGAAACTTGTTGAAGATGCTTGGAGTTTCACAAGATGAATCGACGAAGATCCATGTTGAAAACAAAATCAGCACTTGCATTGGTAAAGAATCCAGTATTTTAATGATAAAACCAAGCACATTGATAAAAGGTATCACTTCGTAAGAACGCATTGTAAAGAATGAGGTGCAGTTGAAGTATGTAACCTCTCAAGAGCAGATCGTCGACATTCTCACTAAGCCACTCAAGTATGACATGTTCCGCAAATAGAGATTTTTCCCTTGAAATTATCGAATGCTACATATTTCTTTCGTGATGTTTGTAACCTTTGAAGCTGGGAAATTCCTCTCAAAAAAGTGTTTTTTGCATTTTATTCCACGTGGTAATAAGACCAGAAGGCAAATAATAAAGCCACTCCTCAGCAGTATCTACAAGAAAGAAAGGGAATGCCCGCAATTTCATTTGCTCTTCCGATATACCCGTCGGTTTCATTCTTGAGCAAACCACATGGAATTCCTTCAAATGTTTGTTGGGGTCCTCTCCGGCAAATCCATGAAATGTGGGGAGTAGATGAATCATTCTGAACTTTAGTTGAAATCCTACCTCTAGTTGAGGATATTGAATGCATAGAGGTTGTTGAACAAAAGTTGGAGCTAGAAGTTCCTTTAATGTTCGATTTGCATTCGCCATTTCGGACTCTATATGTTCGGATTCACTTGAGGATTCAATGTTCAATGGCTTTAGAAGTTCAATTGGAGAAATGCCTTCTCCACTTTTCGATGTGTCGACCTCTTTTCTTGATCTAAGGTTGTAGTGTGTAGTAGGCTTTTTGCTCATTCACAACCTAAATAACAAGAAAATGACAAAAATAAGGAAAATGGTAATAAAAAAAGAATATTGCAATTAACAAATTGATAGAACAATCCCCGACGACACGGCTCCAAAATTGATATCGTCCAAATGACGTACCAACTAATTTTCCTTATTTATCTTAAATGTGTCGTCTTAAATATTAATATGGCAAGTGTCATTTCCCGCAGAGGATTGATTCAATGTAATCAATTGCACACTAGAAAGTGAAATTAACGATTATATACTAAATTGATTATATGGGGGTGTTTGGTTCATTGAACTAAAGAAAGCAATAAATTCAAAATAGAAAATATTTGAGTTTTGAGATAAACAAAGTTGTTTTTTTATTAAAGATGTGAAAATGTGATTGAGGGGTATTTCGTTATCACGAGAATGATTTTCCTATCAATTACCACAATGAATTTTCATTCTTTAGATTAACAACAGTTCGTGAATAATTACAAACTCAATTATCTCAATATCTTCTTACGTATTAGTTGAATAAAACAAGCTCTTTACTCAATTATATTCATTAAATAACCTAAAACAAGCTCTCTAGATGTAATTTAACAAAAGTATTACAACAAAAGGGATGAGTTGAATTAAGGGTAAACTCACAAGTTCGGTTTACTCACTTAGGTGTTAATCCATATACAATCAATTGAAAATTCCTGACAATCTATTGAAATGTAATTGCTACAATGTTTTTGATTAAATAGCTATTATGTACTATATATCCTAAAATAGTATTCATTGAAACAACTCGATCATTTAGTTGTACACCTAAACAATCAAGAATAACAAAATTAACATTTAAAACAATGGAAGAAACACATCAATCAAGAGAACTATGAAGCACAAATTAATTGAAAATCATAACTTGGGTTTTGAATCACCCCCAATCACAAATATATTTAGGTTGTGTTTGATAGGTTGTGTTTTGCCTAGAAAATGGCCAAAGTTTTCCAATTCCACAAAATTGTTGTGTTTGATAGGTTATTTGTTGCCAAGAATTGATTTTCAATTTGGTCCACTCACGCGCCTCTATTCTAGGCGTGAGTGGAATTGATTTTCTTGGGGTTGGCATGGTTTTTCATTTTCCAGGTTTTCTTCCCTTTTTTTTTTTTTTTTTGGCAATTAGAAAAAAACTTGAACACAATGGTAAAAAAATTTCTCACTTTTATTGACAATTTTCATGTAAAACAAAGTCAAACGAATGATATTCGGTATAGTAAATTTTTATTTTTTTTCAGATTTTTATTTTTTTTAATTTTTTGGTAATTCAAACAAATTTTAGATCCAATTGTAGAAAAATTTATCACTTTAATGAATAATTTTCATGAAAAAGAAGTTAAACGGACACCAAACTTTCAACATTTTTCAGGTGGAAAATTATACCAATCAAACACAATTAATTACAATTCTCAGTAAAACAATTTCTAGGCAATTCATTTCCCTGTAAAACATTTTCTTTCCATTTATTTTCCACGTTTGCAATCAAACGGACCCTTAGTTACCCATTAAATATTCAAAAATAACAAACAAATTCTTACAACTTATTAATGAAAAAGAAATTAGGGAAAAGAAATGTTATTGATAAAGAGAATATCAATGGGTCTTCTTCTCCAAGTTATTTTACCATTGCTAAGTTCCAAGATTTGTCCAAAATCTCCAAGAAAATTAAGGGAAAAAGAAAGAGAAGAAAATGGGAAAATTATAAAAAGAAAGAAAACAGTGAGGAAGACACTGATGCTGCTCCGGTCTTCTCTCAAAAAGGGGCTGCTTTTGTTTTAATTTAAAAACCTAAAGGGTAAATTGCACCCCAAGCCCTCAACATTTGAAATGACAAAAAGAATGGTCTTCAAGGCTACTACAGTGGCGCCCAGCCTTCTCTGCCAAAACAGATTTTGGCAGCCAATTTTTTTGCAAATTGCACGTCGGTCCTCCAACCATCAAAAAGTGATAATTTTGGTCCCCAAACTTTGAAATTTTTGCCTATTTGGTTCTTTTTGCTCATTTCACATGTAAATTCCTTATAATAATCATTCAAACTGGAGTTTTCACCTACCCAATAAAAATAATTAAATTAAGTAATAAATTGATAATGAAAACTCAAAAATATCTAAATTAATGGTCCGAATAAGTGCAAAAACCCGCACTTATCACATATTCATTTCTTCTTATTTCCTAAATAGGTCATAGATATTGAAAAATGTTTGCTTATTTGCTCTCAAAAAAATTAGTAGTTTGTTTTATTTTATTTTCTGCAAATCGTAAAAACACACCAAGAAAAAAAAAATTATGTAACACTTAAAAAAGACTATATAACTTAATTTTATTCAAACTTCACTTGTTTTGTTACGTAACATTCCTTTTTATTACAAGATTGCTCATAAAATGTTGAAACTTTACTTGTGTTTTTACACTTATACTTCGTATTATATCTCGATGATGTTAACTTGCTATAATTGCTTACAGTGTGATCATAAATATGTCATCTGAAGCAATGAATTCTACAACAAGCGACAAGCTTATTGATGAATAGCGCTTTCTCAATGAGGCTTCAATTCTGTTAGGTAGTTTATCTTTTCACAGAAGATTCTCAGGATGTTGCTTCATTGTTTTTCATCTTGTTCAAGAATTTTTTATTTATTTTTTCCTTTTTTCTAAATATAATAGATGATTATTATACATTGTAAATGTAGAAGGGGCAAATTTAAGTTAGACCCTTTTTCTTTCACTTTGAGTAATTTAATACAAGTAAATTTGTCAAATGCTACTATTGGGTGTTGTTTAATTTAACACTGTGTCTGAATGTCACTACTTGACCACTATCTTATATATTTTGGTAATATAGACAACTAAAGATGTTACAAAAAATATAAAAAATGCAGCTGAAATGAAAACATTATTATCGAAGTTTTATCAAAAATAGCAAAACTCAATAATCATACCAAAATAAAAGACATAATTATGGAATGAACGAAATCTTGCAATAAAAAGAAGAAAATAACTTAAATTGACAAAATATTTAGACGTATTTTAGTATTTAGACCATAACCTTTGCTACAGTTATCGAAATCGTGCTTCGAAAATCTCTCTTCGGCGCACACGTCGTAACCACCAGCTTGGCTTGGTGCAAGTCGTTTTCGAGGCCAAAATTCGCCGTTTTCCCTTGCAAATCGTCAAATTAAGTTATTTTCTTATTTTTACCGCAAGATTTCGTGAGCTACATTTTCATATAGCTTGTCTGCATTATCAAATTACATAAAATAATGGTCAAGTTGATAGTTACATTCAGACACACAATGTTAAATTAGACAACATCTAACATTTCTTGAAAAATAAACTTGACTCAACAAGATAACTTTCAACTCCTGATAAAATTTATTTTACATCAATTGCAAATTTATTGGGATAATTTAAATTGCCGATATCTAACATTCAAGATGTAATTCATAATAATTTAACATATTTAACACATAACATTACCTTCAAAATAACACAGCATATGCATTGCACAGCCAGAAACTAGTACATTAAGAAGATTATTAATCATTAACATTAGGGGTGGGCAATGATTAGGTCGGGTTTGGCCCAAAATTGACTTGGCCCAATATACCCGATTTTGGACACTTTCACAAATCAACCCGACTCGACTCCTACCCTAAATCAACCCAACCCGAATTGGGTCAGGTCCACCAGCTAAGTATGCCAAGTCCAAAAGAACCCAAGCCAAAGAACCTGATGCACCCCAAAAAATCCACATATTCCATTAAGATGCATAAAGGCTACGCACCTACATCAAATGCGTAAAGTGAAGGATGCGTAAAATTCTAAGAGCAAAGTCAGACTCACCATTTCCAAAAGGTACACATTCTAGACACGAAAAAGTGCATTGAATTCTTTGTCATTCAAATGAATATATTTCCCAAATCTGTTGCTTCTGCTCCGACTAAGAAGAAGCCGACTCCTTCTGCCTAGACTAAGGCCGTCGCCAGCAAAACCACCAAGGAGAAGAAGGCACTGCCTTCCAACCATCCCCCCAAAACAGCGATTATTTTAAATTTATTAAAGGAGAAAAAAGAAGGCTGTAGAGAAGCCACGAAGGAGAAGAAGGCTCCAGCACTCGCGAAGAAAGCGGTGACTCCTAAGAGGCAGCTCTGGCAACAAGGAAGGCCCCAACAGCAGGGGTGGACCTAGCTAAGGCCCAGTGTAGGCATCTGCCTGCACTGGCTTTGGCCCGTCCCAATTTTTTAGAAACCCAACTCTTAAAAAAAAAAAATTTAGGCCAATTAATTGGCCCAAAATGTAATGATAAAAGCCTTACAAATTGCAACCCATAGGCCATTACAATACGCCCATATATGCATTGCATCAACATAGAATTGAGAGTCTGAGATCGTGAGACGCCCTTGCAGCCACACCGCTGCCGTACGCCCCTGTAGGTGAGTTTTCTATAATTTCTATTTTTATTCATCTGCTACGAGTGTTTGTTTGGATGTTTCAATGTATTATTTCTTGTTTTATGTTTGGGGAAAATCTTGAAACCAAGTTACCAATGGACAGTGTCTGATGGCTGGAACTTGGAGGAAATAGGAAGAAAATATGTAAATAACCACAAGTTTGGCCTTTGGGGACGGCAAATAGGCACTTGTTGCTTATTTCAAGTTTGGGGACGGCAAAGCCGACAAATGGGCAGTGGCTGAAAAGCTGATGGCTGAGTTCTTTAATCCTTCCTGGAGAATAGCACAGAGATAATGCCCTTTGCAACTGCATTTTTCCATTCTTTATTGCTTGTCCTCTTCACACATCTCTTATAATAATGGGGGTTTTCTGGAAAACTATCCATTTCCACCGAAACCTTAATGATAAAACAATGAGTTTGTGAGCCATTTTTCTACTTTCTAAATCATTGCAAATCTGAGTTGGAAGTTTGAAACGTGTGCTTTTTTTCTCTTCTTTTAGCCTCCTTTACTTAAAAAACTAAGTTCCCTATATGGTGAAGGCTTTTACTTATTTTATGGTTGTTAAGTTAGCTGTTTGTTGTTGCCCGTTTGGGGAATTGGGAAATAGCAAGAATAAGTGAATAACCACTATTACTTTTATCAAAGTATGGAAACTCGTAAAGAACAATCGTATGATATTTTATTTTAGTATAATGTTTGTATCATAACTTATTTTACTTTTACTAATACCACCATCCGCACTGAAAAAATTTCATGGGTCCGCCCCTGCCCAACAGTAGGGGAGCCTCCGACAGCTAAGAAGGCTCCTGCAAAGAAGGGGAAGAAGTGAGAACAGGAGAGACGACCTCTTTGAAAGCAACTGAATCGGGTTGTGTTGGTTTTTTAAGAACCGACTCGACTCACAATTATTTTAAATTTATTTTACTTGATCCGACCCGTATTTATCCCTAAACTGACCCAACCCGACCCTTTTCGGGTTGGGTCAATTTTCAGGCTGTGGTTTTTAAGCCTAGTCCTAATTAACATGCATCACGAGGAGTTAGGGCTAAATACATAAACATATATAGTATGTAAAATATAAATATGGACGTTTAATATCAATATCAACTTCTCAAAAAAAAAAATTAAAAAATAAATACTTATCGTGAAAAAAATTCCACTGTTCGCTGTGAACAGTGATGGTGCTGTTCACGTAACCTTTTTATTTTTTATTTTTTTAATTTATGCTCTTATTTCAATTAAAACTTTAAAGTCTAAATGAGTCTACAAAAAAGTGAAATCCATGCTCTCATACCACACTGCAACAACTCGAAATTTAGAATTCAAATCGCTACTAAGAGTTTTATTAAAAATTTAGCACCGCGACATGTTGTTTAAGTTATGTATTTGTAAATTTCTCAAAGTTACATAGAAATTTTTTCAAATCTCGTATTTATTTATCTCTTAGAAATAAAAACTTTTTCAATATCGCAATTTATTCATATATGTTTGGATGAACCAAATTAAAAGCAATCTAAAATTTAAGAATTAGGGACGTAATTTGACACATGTATAACAATTACCATTTGATTTTATTTTATTATAGCATCCATAAGCAGTCAACAATATCTTTTGTATAAAACATAATTAGTGAAAATGGGTTAAGAAATAGTGATGGAAAAAAAAAACCAGTTCCGACTCGCGTCGACCCGAATGAGGAGAAAAAAACCCGCCTCGATGTGTTGGTGGGGCGAGGGTGGCCCGCCCCGAAGTGCCCCGAACCCGTCCTGTGAAGAATGAAAAAAAAAATAATTAACTATAAATTAAAAAAATAGTCAACTGAAAATTTTTGAAAAAAAAATCAAAATAAACAGGGCAGGAAATGGGGCAAGTCCGCACCCCGAACCCACCCCGCCCAATCTAAGGTGTGGCGGGGCGGGGCCATCTCTATTAAGAAACATTATTATCCTATAATTAATTATAAAACCCAATACAACACGTGGCATAATTAAAAATGGTTTCTCAATCAACATTCCTCTAATTGATGTATAATTGAGTTAAATGCGTAATTAAATCAATTCAAGCAACATCACATATGGGATTAACAAACAGAAATTATTTTATGCAAGGAAACGTGCCCTTGATTTTGTAGTTGACGAGAATTTCCATTAATGCTATTTCAGAACTTTTCTCCTATAAGTTCCAGTAAAATTAAGCATATGTTTGGGTTCCATTTTATTTAAAATATATTTTATCTCTATTCTTTTTAACCGTACTTTTTAATTAAATAATATTACACGTAAATTTTAAAAAAAAAAAAACTTCTTTTTTAATCACACATTTAAAAAAAAAAAATTCTATTCCGAAATATATTTTTCCCCAAAATTTAATTTTAATGGAGCCCAAACAATCTTTTAATCCACTTAATTAATTCATGCATGTCACGTTTCATTTTACATAATAGACAACAAATATAATCTTGGTTCCACCAATATAATTTAACACAAACTGAAATTCAAAACCAAATAAATCATCTTTCAAAATCCTACATAAAAGGTCCATATGAAATGAAAAAAAAAAAAAAAAAAAAATTCACATTATACCGAATTTGATTTATCAAGTTCAATGAATCAGGCACAACGACAGTATCTTATCGTCTACCAACCAACGACATGCTCTAACCTGTGAGAAGTAGAGAAAAATGAATGAACATATGATAGTACTCAGTAGACTACGCGCACATTCCAAGTTAAACATATATATATCAACATAACAAAACACTCATAGCAAAAAGTCCTAAGGAATTTAATGAAACTTCATGTCTCGAAAAACATTTCATATCATTGTACCCCAAAAGGCCATATCATTTCATGTCAAGATTACGAAAGAGTATGAAAACTAGAATGTAACACTCGCGTATTGTACCATACCTTAAATCTTTGAAAATCTTCATTTGATGCTCACAAATATTTCTGATTTTTTGTACTTCTTGAAATTGCCCCAAAACTTTATAAAATAATTTGTTTTCTTCCTAAAAGATAGAAAATTATGAAGATATTTTTACTTATGTATATAACGATGAGGTAGTTTAAAAGTTAGTGGAAAAATGAGAGAAAAAATGGAGAAATGTTTGGGGCGTGGTTAGGATTAGGATATAATTATATATATTTATAAATTTTATTTATATATAAATACATATTTTTATAAAACTAAAATCTCCAACATAATAATTTAATTTAAATAAAATGTTTAAAATCATGTCATATAATATTACGTGTGACAAACAAAAAAGAAAAGTGGAGGCTCTCCAGAAGGCTGTTGAAAAGTGAGATTGAAATTGAAAGATGGTAGAAGCTTCTCGACGCAGGCAAAAAAATTCGATGGCATCTACATTTGGAAGGGGGTCTCATCGCGCAAGGGATTGCCCAAAATGGGAGAAATTGACTGCAATGATGCTTGAGGAACAACGTGATGAGGACACCAAGAAAATAGCACTAATTTGTAGTAGCATGTTGCAGAGTGATGAGTGCTATTACGCCCTTGTTTGTTACACATTAAAATTTTCATTATCATTATTCTACTCATTTTCAATCACACGTTATTCAATAAAATAATATCTTTTATTACATTAATAACTTTTCCTTCTTTTTCAACCATATATTTTCCATCAATCTACTATTTCAAAATACATTCTTCCAAAATAACGTGACTTAAACACACACATTGCAGAAAACTGTAAGGTTGGCTCAAATGTTCCAAAAAATTTGGGAACATTGAGTGTTGTATTGAGAAATTCGTGCGAGGACGTTGGACCAATCACCCAACATTTAGGCATCGAATGAAGGTGAAGTCAATGACGAAGCGGGATTCTTTGACATGTGAAAAATGTAGAGGCATTTTGTGTTACGACGGGGTCGCCAAGTTATTTTGGTAAGGGAGGTTTGTTAGGACTCTAATTGAAAAAATGGCAATAGCACGGGGGATGCCTAGACAATGCACGTCACATTTTAGGCAATTCAATTCCATGAAATTCATTTTCTTTCCACTCAAATTTCATCTTTGTAATCAAACAAACCCTTGGGTTTGTCACATTATGCCTGTTTGAGTCATATTATTTTTCTCATTCTTATTCTTCTATTTATTTTCAACTACACATTTTTCAATAAAATAATATTTTTCATCACATTAATAACATTTTCTTCATTTACAACTACATATTCTTCATCACATCAATAGTAAAAATATATTGTTACCCCTAAAATGTACACCAAACAAGCTCTATTAAAATCGTTAATTTTTGAATGAAAATGCATAGAATAAAAGACGAGAAATAATATTGAGATTATCATAACTATTTAAAATAATTTTAGTTCATGTTTTTCAAAACTTAAATTATGATTTCAGTTACTCAAATATATTTCTTTATCTATACATTTTACAGAACACACAACTATCCAATTATTGTCATACATCTCATGAGATTCACAATTTATAATCATTCTAAAGCACAATCAAATCCGAAACAATATTGAGAGTATAATTCGCATGGTAATTTTTAATCCTTTCTTCCACCTAGACAATAACCCTTTTACAATGATTTGGATATTTTTCCAAAAAATTACTTAAAAGTATTTTAATATCTAAACAATTTTTGAATACTCAGTTATCACTATGGTCATAGTGAGTGAAGTAACTATGGGTTAACTTGCAAAAATCCAAATTTATTCGATTATTTTGGCACATCGTAAGGTATCCACCATTTATTTTGGTGTGGGTAGAAGCAAGATACGTGATTTTGGAAATGTGACGTGACAGTGATAAAGCCATCATATAACGGAATTTGGGAGTGCATCTAATTTGGCATTGATTGATAGATTGATTCGGACATGTGTTCGAGCATTGAGAGCTTGTTGTCCAACTAACTCTGGTACTCGAACTCAGTGACAAAACAAACATGAGGTAATCATGTGATGGTGATTACAAGTAGTTTTCTTTTCTACGTTTGAACGTATGGGCAGTTTTTATGTACGTAAAAACTACCTAACACTTTTGGTTTTAAATTGTAATTCGAGATTTGTCTTGAAGTTCTACGAGTTTGTAGAGAGACAGGTACGGGAGTTGAATGAAACAACAAGTGTTGTGTTGACCCTTCATGTTTTCTACTCGGTGTGTTTCTTACTATTAGTGAGAAATAAAATTGTACGAGGTTTGTTATCACTTTTGGACTATTTTTTTTAATTTTTTTGTCATTTAAAAAATTCAAAATTAAACTCATCCTAACGAAAATCTAACTCAACCAATCTCGATAAAAAATAATAATAAAAATAAAATAAAATAAGGAACACGTGAATGAATACTCGATTATTTTTTTACGAAAATTTTATGACTTTATTTGAAGTAATAATAGCTGCTTTTTAATCAATTGTCTCACCTCTCTCATAAATTAGGAAAAATTACTGTGGAATTCCTAATTTATATCCACCTACCAAAAATATTATTAAGTCTACACCACGTAATGATAAGGCGTGGGGAAAGGGAATCAAACTTTTCTATTTGATTTTTTTTTTTTTTCAAATTTACTTTTAATTTACATTATCTTAGTAAAATAATTTTAATTCAATTTTTTTTTTCTACTGGTTCAGAATATATTATTCAAAAAACTCATTTTAACAACAAATAATCTTTTAGAAACAACGTAATAAATTTTTAAAAAAATAGAAAAATATATAATTACACCCCTGTTTGACATCCTTAAGATTTTAAAAACATAAATTTGAATAATATATTTTTTAAGAATGTATAATTGAAAAATAGGAAAAAAATTTAAATTTACATATAAAATATTTTAATAAAAAATAAAATAAATTAAAATTAAGATGTCAAACGGACTTACATTTAAGGGTGACAAATGAGCCGATCCGAGCCGACTCGGCTCGGCTCGCTGTCCACGAGCTCGAGCTCATAGATCATTATACAACGAGCCGAGCTTCTACTTGGCTCGTTGCTCGTGGGCGAGCTAGGCTTGGCCCACAAGCTCGTCTCTCGGGGAGCCGAGCCGAGCCGAGCTGTTCGACTAGTGGTTCGCCTTTTTTGAATTTTTTTTAACTATCCCTTTCTTTAATTAAAAAAAACGAGCCGCTTGTCAAAAGCGAGCTGGCCTGCTCGGCTGGTGCTCGGGCTCGTTTTTTGACAAGCTCAAGCGGCTCGTGAGTCGCTACAATACTAGCCGAGTCGACGAGCCAACTGGCTCGATTGCCACCACTACTTACATTCGTTATAGTTCCTTCTATTTCCACCAACGTCGTTCGGCTCGACCGCCACTACTACTTACCTTCGTTAAAGTTCCTTCCGTTTCCACCAACGCGCGAATTCGCTGCGCGTGAAACTATACTCACCCTCTCATCACAATGAATCAGCAGACTTTCACCCTCCTCAAACAAGTCATTTTCATACAGTCAAACGAGCTTCTACTTGGCTCGTTGCTCGTGGGCGAGCTAGGCTTGGCCCACAAGCTCGTCTCTCGGGGAGCCGAGCCGAGCCGAGCTGTTCGACTAGTGGTTCGCCTTTTTTGAATTTTTTTTAACTATCCCTTTCTTTAATTAAAAAAAACGAGCCGCTTGTCAAAAGCGAGCTGGCCTGCTCGGCTGGTGCTCGGGCTCGTTTTTTGACAAGCTCAAGCGGCTCGTGAGTCGCTACAATACTAGCCGAGTCGACGAGCCAACTGGCTCGATTGCCACCACTACTTACATTCGTTATAGTTCCTTCTATTTCCACCAACGTCGTTCGGCTCGACCGCCACTACTACTTACCTTCGTTAAAGTTCCTTCCGTTTCCACCAACGCGCGAATTCGCTGCGCGTGAAACTATACTCACCCTCTCATCACAATGAATCAGCAGACTTTCACCCTCCTCAAACAAGTCATTTTCATACAGTCAAACTCTCAGTGCATTTCTCTCCGTAATAACGCCACTTTCTTCTCAACGTTTTCCCACAGTTCTGCTACTCAGTCCGGATTTTCCCCTTTTTTCTTCAACTATAACTAAAAACCACTCTAGTCATTTCACTCTCTATAACAGCCAATGTGTATATATCAACTCACCATTTTCTGAGATTCTTTGTTTGCAGTTTGTTTTATGATATTGATCGAGTGCTACGATAGGAAACGATGACAAAATCCACGTGCCATTTATTTTTCTCACTCTAAAGTTTGCTAAAGCATAGCGATAGAGATTAAGAAACAAAATTAGCGTTAGAGTTGAAAGTTTTCGGGTTCGAAGATGGAGAAAAAACAAGGGTTCTTTTCGGCTATAAGGGAGGAGGTTGTGCGGGGTTTATCTCCCGTTAGGTCACGTTCAAAGAGTCCGGGTCTACTTCGGAGGAAGAAGAATAGTTCTATTGATAATCCGGAGTCATCGGTTCTAAGATCTGGGAATCTGAAACCGTTGGGTGAGACTCTGGCACCATTGATTGAGGGTCCGGATCCAGACTGCGGGGAAATCGGAGATTCAAAACGGGTCGGTTATGTTGGACGGTGGGTCATCGGACAACTAACCCGGAACCCGTCAGTTTCCACAGTGGCGTCCAATGGGAATGGGTACAGTAACAGGAACTCTGATCTAAGGTTATTGCTTGGGGTGATGGGTGCCCCCCTTGCGCCGGTGCATGTTAGCACCACTGACCATTGGCCTCATCTCAGCATCAAAGACTCTCCTATTGTATGTTTCCCTGATTCTGTGCATACAAACTATTTATGTATTGACTATAATTTTATATTTCGTTGATGATGTATGCTAGACATGCTTAATTGTTAAGTCATTCCAGAATTTCTTTTGGTAGAGTAAGATTTGTTTAGGTGTAATGGTTAAAATTGATTGAAATTCTTTTGTCTACTTGCGTTCATTTTGATTTTAAATGCTTTATCTCTACCGAAATAGATTTGCTTTTCAGTTTCTTTAATAAAGAATGATGTAAACCATTGACTTCTTCAAGTTTGTGTGTATAAAGTTCAGTTTTTTCCATGGTAGTGAAAAATGGTGGGAGGCAGAGGATTATAGGAACGTTAAGCAAGGAAGTTTAGTTTTAGTATTAGGTTCAAGATTTTTGTCACTTTCATGTACTGGTGAAAATAGTTTGTTTTCGAAAATTTTCTCTTCAGCATTTGGACTCAGATTTACTCTGTACAGTAAGTTCGTTTTTATCTGATTGATTTGTCATTTTTGTAGGAAACTTCATCTGCACAGTATATATTGCAACAGTATACTGCTGCGACTGGAGGGCAAAAGATCCTGAATTCTATTAAGAATGCTTATGCCATGGGCAAGTTGAAAATGGTAGCTTCTGAATTTGAAACAGCGATTAAGGTAGTGAAGAACAGGAATGCTGCTAGAGCTGCAGAATCTGGAGGATTTGTCCTCTGGCAGATGAATCCCGACATGTGGTATGTGGAGCTTGCAGTTGGGGGAAGCAAAGTTCATGCAGGCTGCAATGGCAAGCTTGTCTGGAGGCACACACCCTGGCTGGGGGCGCACACTGCAAAAGGCCCAGTTAGACCTTTGCGCCGTGCTCTTCAGGTGGAGATGTGACTGTTTTGATTTTTAATATTATTATTCTTTGCCCAGGCTTTTGATCTCAATTAGATGTGGGTTTGTGTTTTGCAGGGTCTTGATCCAAGAACCATTGCAAGTATGTTTGCTGATGCCATTTGCATTGGCGATAAGAAGATTAATGGGGAAGATTGCTTCATTTTGAAGCTGGCTGTGGACCCTCAGACTTTGAAGGCCAGGAGTGAAGGACTAGCAGAGATCATAAGGCATGCACTCTTTGGTTATTTCAGCCAGAAGACTGGACTTCTTGTTCATATGGAGGATTCGCATCTTACTCGCATCCAATGTAATGGTGGTGACGCAGTTTACTGGGAGACTACTATCAGTTCTTTCCTAGATGATTATCGGCCAGTTGAAGGAATAATGATTGCTCACTCTGGGCGTTCTGTGGTGACTCTTTTTCGGTTTGGAGAGATGGCAATGAGCCATTCGAAAACCAGGATGGAAGAAGCTTGGACAATTGATGAGGTTGCTTTCAATGTTCCTGGTATATCACTAGATTGTTTTATTCCACCGGCTGACTTAAGATCAGCTTCCATAAGTGAAGCTTGCGAACTCCCTCATGACGAAAGGAAAAAGTCAACAATTTCCCTTGCTGGTCATCGAGTGAAAGTTGCTGCTGCAGAGAAAATTCATGATAGTGGCATTGATAACATAGTCTGGAAAATGAAAATCTAACCAAACTAGGTTCAACTTATAGGGCAATCGTTCATATGGTGTAGGCATATTCTATTTGACTAACAGAATAGGGGGTTACAAATTCCTAGCTCAGTTATTGAATAATTTTGTTATAGTAGTTGGCATACATATATTAATTTAATCTGTATAGTTCATAATAATTCACGTGTTTTTCTCGAGCCTTGATGAATATTTACACTTTTATTGTAGAATCCAACTAAAGGGTTGGATCTCATTGATAAGTAATAGTGTTTGCTAGATAATCAATTCTTTTCTCGATGTGCTTCTGCTAACTTTCCCTGCATATTAATGGCGTAGGCCGACTCTGGCAGTTAGAAGGCAAATTCTGCTATATCGGTTTGACATTAGTGTTTTAGTGGTCTTGTGACCCTTTTCTTTCCATAATTATTTGCTTCACGTTGAAGTTTTCATTGTCATGGAAAGGAGTTCTCAGGTGGGAAATCTCGATAAGTTTTATAATGAACTACATCTACACTTCTATAGCATTTTCACTGTCTCGGTCGAGGATGTGAATGAGCTGGATTTATTCGTTCCTTAATTTTTCTCTCTCTTATTAACGTTGAGATCGTTCTCTTCACCAATAGGGTCATATTCTATACTTGTGCATCCAGGACCACATAGGAAACTCCATTAACAATATGCATATACCTACTTTTCCCACTGTTCATTACGACTTTTAGAATAATCATTTGGAGAAGTCCTTTACTGATCAATGGACCTGGATTCAAATTTGTGTTTTTGTATGTGCATGGGCGCCAAAGGCACACGGCAAAAACTGGATGTCCACATTTTTGCTCTACCGGTCATTTTTTACTTCAAATTATGGGTGGTGCTACATGTACCAAATCATTTACCAAATGTTTTACCTAATCATCAAGTGGCGACCCCCCTATTAGGGGCGCCTATGGAGGGTACTTGTGTCCACAGGCGCCTTTCCAATAGGGGACCGCCACTTGGCAATTAAATAAAATTTTAGGTAAAAAATTATGTATATAAAGATTTTTCTTAAAATTATATTGCAGTCTTCATATAATTAACAGTTTATTGTGGGGTACTCTCATATTATGATTTGGGTCCCTGATGGTCAGAGTTCCCCGTTGATGAAGGAAGAAATTAATTACTAACCTTTTAGCAAGGCACGTTATTTAATTTGTTCATTATTAAATATGATTATTTGATTGATTTCTTGGATGCCAATTTAGGTCCATTTGGCATAGCTTCATTTTTGCTTTTGTTTCAAGTGTAAAAATTTTCACCGAGAAAGTTCTTTTAGATCAATTTTCTTTAAAAACTCTTCTAACCATACGAAGTATTTCTAGAAAACTATGTTTAAAAGCAACTTTTTAATTCTCTTCAAAAGCCTTACCAAACGAACATGCTATCAAGGTGAGAGTAAATGAGAAAACCGAACTTCGACAACAGAGTGCCTAGCTCCAGATCTTCTCAAATTTAAATGAGGATTTTTTGAATATATATAGTTGAAGATAAATTATATTACAAAACTTCTTTCTTTATTCAAAAGACATTCAGCTTGACAGCATATCCTGAATTTAAGTGCCCATTATAATAGCTTCAAACCACTTTACTAGAGGTTTATTTAGACCTTGTTCACATACATATCGTCTAAAAAAAATCACTTTTGAATGGTGCCGAACATGCTATAAATCTCCTTATTGCTAATTTATGTAACCTTTTGGAGGTCTATGTACCATACAAGTTGTGAATTATTGTTGTCTCTCAATCAGTATGTTTAGACACGGAATTAAAGTTTTAACTCTTTGAGAATGACATTTCATTACTATTTGAATTAACACGCATCTCATTCTCTCGCTCGACACCATGGTTTATGAGATACATGGTTTAAATGAAATTAACTATACGTATAGAAACAATAGACAAGACATATATAGGGGAGTGGGTGGGTGGTTTACTTTTTTCAATATAAAATTGACATGGGGCCCACCCCATGTCTCTTTTCTGGTTTTCTTATGTAGAACGAACAGTATTCTGTATAAGCAGATTTTTTGTTTCGATCGTGCTACTTGTACAGAAATCTTTGACACCTTCGTTGACAGAATGCCACATGGCGGCCCCCTATTGGAGAGCGCCTGTTGCGGGCTCCCCGCCGCAGGCGCCCCCCCAATAGGGGGCCGCCATGTGGCATTCTGTCAACGAAGGTGTCAACGATTTCTGTACAAATAGATTAATTCTTTTTGTTTTTAAATTGCATGGCTCCGGAAAAATATACATTTAAATCAAATCTATATAGATGTGTCAGTTCAATCAATACATTAATTTGTGTTTCCTAATATACATTAATGTGTTTCCTAAAATACATTAAATGTGTTTTTCTTTCGATCAGGGGTGGTCCTCAATGAATCAATGAGTTATTCTACATGTACATAATTTTTTACCTAATCGTTTACACCCCATTCACATTAGAAGGTGGGGACCACGAGCCATCATTTTAAAACACACGGCACCAGCACACATTGTGAGGGGGGTACACCATTTGGTAACCCCCCATTATGTACAAGGGGACTTTTCCTATAAAACTTTTGTATTGGAAAGGAAACAATGGCCTCTTGTACCAATTTCTGTAGTTACTATAATTTCTTGAATGATTCAACTTATTCAATCCTTGGATGGCCACTTTTGATGAGTAAAAAACTACTTCTAAGATTATGATGTTACTTTTGAACATATTTGAATAATATTTTGAACGTGCTTAATTTGTATATTCAGAAGATAAAGTTGACATGAGGTAACTTCAATAAAAAGTTCTTTAGCAAAAGTTCTTTAGCCTCTATTTGACGCCTATTATTTCAAAACTCTTTAATTCTTATACTCATTTTCAACTATACATTTACATAATAAAATATTATAAACGTAAATTCAAATTTGTTTACTTTTTAACCATACATTCTCAAATAAATAAATAATCACTATGTAAAACTTCATTTCTCAAAATAATGATCATCAAACATGTGTTTACTAAGAAACAAAAACTCAGTCAAACGAACTCTAAAGATAGGAAGTCAAATTACCATGCCCTCTAATCAGCCAACTCATTTTATGCCGTTCTTGATATGATCCACATACTCTATCATGGACTTGAAAGAAGATTTTTTCGCCTTCTTGCTCACTCGCACACTTGTGTTGCAGTCCGTCTTCTCCGCATTGATACAATAATCCGTCAATCAAAGCATAATTCAAAGCTTGTTATTTGACTGACCTTGGAGTTTCTTTAGAAGGACTACCCAGAAATTATAATTTCATGCTTGCAATTGTATATATAATATATATAGGTTTGATAACTTAATGTTCCTTTCGCATTTAAGTGCATTATAAGTATAAATTCGAATAATTTATGATAACTTAATGTTCCTTTCGCATTTAAGTGCATTATAAGTATAAATTCGAATAATTTATGATGGTTATGCACAGTGACAACTGATGACCATACAATTACATGTCGACGTGATGAACGCAAACAATTAAAAAGATAATTTATGATGGTCACAGTGCCAATTTACAACTATTCAATTACACATCAACATGTGATAGCAAATAATTGAAATTTATAGTTGTGAGATTGGACTAAGTTTAGACAAATTAAGAACCGGTATAGGCTTGATTAGCCTATAGGTTAGGAGATAATTAATTGCCTTTGACAAATGAGGTTTCAATAATCTAATACGAGTTGGTGGGAATCTCCCATGTGTGACTTTTCTGGGAAACTTCGTCGACTTCTGCATCTTAATTTTGTTTCGTTATGTTACCAATGCTACTTGAGTTTTAGGAAGTGTTATCAAACTGCTAGACAATGTTCAGCATTTTAATGTGTGCACATACACCCACATATATATGTATGTATATATATTTACGAATGTATAAATGCTTATAAAATTTAAGTATCTATATGATTTTGCTGAAAACGTGTAATTTTATTGAACGATCTTGTTATGGTAACATAATGGTTGACCTAAGGGATGACATAATTTGATAAAAAGACATAAATGTCCTTCATCTGTTCTTTAGTCAAGTCAAGGTTTTCTATTCCTAAAATAAGATATGTTTGGTTTATTTATCCTATCAAATGGAAAAGTCAATTATGCTCGTATTTATCTATATATTTTTTTATCAAAACAATCGTTTAATATTTTAATTTTAATTTCTAAGTTATTAATTTCTCTATTAATTCTGATTATATTTTCTTTTATAGGCACAAGTATATCTCTATTATTTTTCAGAAAATAATCAAGCACGGTATAAAATGGTTTAATTTTTTCTCTTTTTTTTCACAGTTAATTTCTAATTTTTTAATACAATTAACTAAAACGTAATAAATAGCAGGAGTGCAAATATTAATACAAGTAATTGACATAAATAAGAAAGATCTTACAGTATTGAAGCAGAATGTAAATACAGAATAATATCAATGAGATTTCCCTCGAGCTTGCTCCCATATATTAGTATACTCAGATATAAGTGATCGGTGTTGTTTGAGTTTAAGAAAGTGGGTTATGGTCCAACACGACTTCCGCACTTGTATTGGTTTTCTCTCTGACTTTTGCATATCTCATAATGGATCACACGGAATCACAGTTTTCCTTTCAACTCCTAGTTAAAACATCACCTTGAATGGTAACAGGGTTCTTATGGTTTTCTCTAACAACGCCTAAAACGTCTACACATGGCAACACGACAACAAGATACTTGCACTAACCCTCAAGGTTTTCATTGTTGAAGTATAAGTAAGATAAGAGCTTTTGAGAATATAATAAGGATAAAAAGACAGCGTTTTCAAACAATTTTGATTTCATAAACACATCACACTAATATCTCTTATAAAAGAGTATACATACAAATCTCGACTACACTCTTGGTACTCTCTCTAAAGAGTTTAGAATTTCATAGAAATTACCTTATTACAAGCTTCAAATGAAAGAGAGAAACTGAAATAGCTAAAAGATTGGAAAACGAGAGAGAAATAAGTTTTTGCTTAAGGATGGGATGCATTCTTCTGAGAATTAATCTTCCTTTTATAGACTCGAAAAAGCTCTATGGCTGTCCTTCATTATTGTTGTGTTATTGTGTAAAATAATGAGAATCTTACTGTAACCTAAAGCTGTTTGTCTTAACATGAAAAATAATGTAGGTGAAACCCCGCAGTTTTTCTTTATCAAAGTGACTTTGATAAAGTAATGATAAAGGGGGTCCATTACTTTTCCATATGAGACTCAAACCACTTATCCAGAAATTCCTCTGGATCTAGTGAGATTGGTGAGCTATCTTCTTCATTGCTACATCATTCGCACTTATGGTTTGGATAACGCCAAAATTGTTTACACAGCTTATTTTTTGTCTTCTGTGTTCCACTAGCGTCTTCTCCAAAAATATGATCACACCATACATCAAGATAGTGTCAATCTTCTTTCTTAGTGGGTGCCACAGCCTTGCTGTAAATCAAGTAAGCTTGTGACTCATACACCCAAATTTTTTGATTTTCTTCAATAATTTTCTGGAGATGCTCAAACTGTTCTTTATATCCCTTCTCTCTACGAAAAGCTGTCATATTAATGACATCTTCTGGTGTAGTTTCGTGGATTTCACTCTTCTCAGGCTAGAGATGCTTAAAAGCAGTGGCAATCCTTATGACATGACTAACTGGTAGCAGCTTATCTTCTTCATTATCTCATTCGGGACTAGCAGAGAAAAATCTGATGTACATGTTCTTATGTTTAAAAACTTGACAATATCTTTCAATAGCTCGGACTACCTCTTTTGGTGACATAGAAATTTCCTTTAAAGATTCTAATGGGTAAATACAAATTATATTTCCCATTTCAAATAAAGTACAAACCCAATATGCTGGGGCTCCTGGATATAAATTCACTTTGTTATAGGTTCCATATGTTAAGGTTTTCATCCAACCTCCAATACTGGTAAACCAACAACAGGCTAGATTGAACAGTACATATGCTAAAATAAAATCATTTTTACTTTTGATATCCATAACACTGAGAGTGTTACAGGCCTTGATGATATTTGAGCGATCTAGCTCTAGTATGGAGATACTTTCATTTGTTAATTTTTTCTCATGTGAGAGAGACAAAGTAGTATTCTCTTGGACTGATAGTTTATGATACTTTAATACTTCTTGTTCAATATTGGCACTAAGGCCTTCGGATTTATTGGCACTAGGCCTTCAGATAATATAGCCTTATTGGCTTTCTCAGATGTCGACTTGACAGCAGCCATTTCTATTAGTGTTATCTTGGACTCCATAGCAGCAATCTTCATATTCATTTAGAACTTTAATGTCTCTAATTCCTTCCTGATTTGCTCCATTCCTAGTTAAAAAATCTGGAATAAAATTATATTTCCCTTTAATATGGACAATATCAAATTTGAATGGTGCAAACCACATTTGCATTCTAATAAGTGGTCTTTCAGCTGCACTTGTTCCAAGTTTATTTGTTAATAATGGTTTTACCTGAGTATTATCTGTTCTAATAAGAAATTTCTTAGATAGCAAATAAGGTTTAAATTTTGCTACACCTTTCTTAACGGCTAAGCATTCTTTACTATTGATATCATACCTTGTCTCAACATCTTTGAATGTACCTGAAGTATAAGCAACTAGCTCTTCTGGGCATTTACATAATGGATTACAAAGAAATTCTTTATGATTTTCTTTTCTTTTTAGAATTGCTCCCCAGTGTAATAAGGATGCGTCAGTTTCTAAAATAAAGAAATCATCATCATTTGGAATATTTAATTCTGGTAGATTTTCACATATTCTTTTAATTTTATTTACTATTTCTATATCTTCTTGTGTTTATTCCCATTCAACTTCTTTTTTGGATTTTTTGGTAAAATTGACTTTGTATTTAGTACAGTTTTTAATAAATTTCTCAGAATAATTTAATAATCCGATAAAGCTTTGTAGCTCTTTCTTATCTCTATTTTTTTTCTGAAAATTCTATAATCTTTTTCCCAATATGGGGTTGTTGAAGTATTTTTTTTCCAGTAAAAATATATCCTAAGAATTCAATTTCAGTTTTAGTTATTTCTGCTTTTCTTTTTGATAAGGCTAATCCATATTTTCTAGCAATATAATTGAATTTCCTAAGATGTTCAATATGTTCTTTTAAATTCTTACTATAAATAAGGATATCATCTACATAAACAATGCAGACGTTCTTTATTGGTCTAATAATCTTATTCATTTTTTGTTGAAATATTGTTGGACCATTCATTAATCCAAATAGCATAACATTCCATTCGAATTGTCCTAATGGATTAGGGATAGTAAAACTAGTTAAAGGTTTTGATGCTTCATCTAGTTTTATTTGTCAATATCCAGATTTACAATCAAATTTAGAATATATTTTACTTGTATTTGTTTTATTAACAATTTTTTATTGGTAGTTTATAGCTATTTGGTACAGTTTTAGAGTTCAAATCTTTATAATCAATTACCATTCTAGTTTTTCCCCTTTTAATTTCACTATGGTTTCTAACCATAAATGCTGGACTATTATATGGACTGATCGATTCTTTTATAACTCCTAATTGTAAGAGTTTTTTAATTTGTATTTCAAATTCTTTTTTATCTTCTTCGCTATAAGGAAATTATTTTCCTGATATTTTAGCATCTGGATCTTTTAGTTCAATGGTTGCCGTAGGTTTATCTTTATCCCATTTAGCTAAGGGGTGTTCATTATAACATTCTTTTAGTTCTAATTTAATACTTTCTAATTCTTCTTCTAAATTACTAATTCCTAATACTGGAATTTTTTGTTTTTGATTAATTTATGTATAACATCCACCACGATTACCTGCAGAACTCTAATGTTTGGGTTTATGGTGAATTGTTTGATGTGCAATTCCAATGGCTTTATAGATTTTTGGTGTTTTAATTTTGTGATTACAAGATGTTGTAAATTCAAAACTATCTTTATATTGTGTAAAATGGCTATATATGTAGATAAAATTCTCTCATAAAAGGATATCACATCCGATTTTATCTGTTGCATATATTCAAGGTATAAAACATTCTCTATTTCCTATAATTATAGGAATATTTTCTACAAAATCTCTATAGATTTCTACAATATCATTGACTGTTTGTCCATAAGTTATCTTCTAATAGTCTTTTTTATAGTAATGTTCTGGGAACACATATCTTTTGCATATAGGCAAATATCTGATCCAGTATCAAGTATATCATAAAATTTTATCATACAGTAATCTGGTAAATTAAGAGTTATCTCAATATATGGACCAAGTATGCTAGTTTTGATTGATATAATTCCTTGTATCATATAGATTGGTTCTTTGCTTTTATTAACTCTAGAAATCATTTTTTGTTTTCCTTCTATAGTTATTTGTAAAATATTTTTCTAGATATAGAATGGTGAGACTTTCTCAAGAAAGTTCATTCCTAATAATATTGGACTAGTATCTTTTCCCTTCCTATAAACTTTATGAATTTTAAGATTTAGTTTAAATTGTTCTCCTTCTATATCTGTGAAATTTAGTTCTAGATTAACAAATGTTTTAATTTCATATTTAATTCCATGATAATCTGTAAGAGTTATTCCTTGCGGTAATTTTTCTTCTAGTAAATGATCAACTAGGTATGCTCTTATGACTGGTACTAGCTCCTGTATTAATAAGGGCTATGATTTCTTGGTAGTTATTCTGATTATTGATATATTCCGTTAGAACAAGGAAATTATCTTCCTTACATTTTCTTAGATTAATATCAATGCTATTTCTAGGCATTATTGGGTAGTTTCTATTTGTAGATGTTCTACTAGAGTTTGAGAGTTCTCTAGTACTAATAGTTCTTTCTATTCTTCTACTAGGCATTCTGGCTATAAGTTGTCCAGAGGTATTCAAGGTAACTAATCCTTGATTTCCTACATTATTATCTATTCTTCTAGATTGCTGATGAAAATCAAGCAATATATCTTATGGTAACGAAATGTTATTAGTACTTAACATTCTTGGTAGTGTAAATTGTGCTAGGTCTCTAAAATATTCATGTATTTGTATAAAATCTCCTGAAACTTTATTGATTTCATTTTGGTGTATAGTAGTAAAAGTATATAAAGCTTTACAATGTAATGTTACAGCTTTACTTCTTGGTGGCATAATTAATCTATCAATTCTATGATATAGATTTAATCCCATATTTAAATTTTCATCTAATAGGGACATAGCAAATCCAGGTCTTATATACTAGATTTCCAGAGACAACTCCTAATAGAGCGTCCATAAGATCATGAAATATTCTGTTATCCATTAAGTACATTTGTATATGAATATTCATTCATTCTCTAAAATATCCTTTGATTATTATTTGGATTCCTCCAATTACTATGTTCTTTAATCTTTCCCTAGTAGATATATTTATTTTTGCTAATTCTCTATTAACTCATTCTTTAGTTATTAGAGATATAGTAGTGTTGCCTTTAACATTCTCGATGTTAATAGGTACTTCGTCATATTTAGCAATATATATTGTTTTATTAAACAAAGCTAATATTGGTCTTACAAAAACATCTTTATCTTTTAAAGATATTTGTTTTTCTTTTATGGTTCTATATCTTTCTTCATCAAACACTACTGTTTGTGAAGTTCCTTCTTCATTGTCTAAGTTGGTCTCAATAGTATCTATAATCTCTTGATTCATATAAATCTGTTCAAATTCTGGTTCTTCAATTTCTTCTATATCTAACTCATATATTGAGTCTATTTCAGATAATTCGTCTAAGTCTTCGATTATCTCATAGTCTGAGTGGAATTCTATTTCTTCCATTATCCTAATGACTTTAACATTTTCTCTTTTATTTTTATTAGGACAATTGGGAGATATATGTCATATTTCATTACATGTAAAACATTTACATTTTTTTTATAGAATTCATTTTTAGATTTTTTCTGAGGTTTCTTATAATGGTTATATTCCTTTTTTCAAGGTTTTTTCTTTTTAAAATATTTTTTATGACTCTTAAATCCTTTGTTTTTCTTCCAAAGTTTAAGAAACTTCTTAAATTTCTTCTTATAATATGGTTTCCTAAGCGATTGGTGACAACCAAATTACGGTACTGCTGCTATTTCTCCATAACAGCATAAACTTGCTTTCTTACCATACTTTCTAAATAAGTGTTGGTACATAAATTTTCTACACCATTCAGATATTTTGCTTTTAGCAAATAAAGTTCTCATTCCTAAAGTATCGGCTTTACGGTTAGAATCTTCTCACTCTATTTTATTCCAATAAATTTGGTAATCTTCAAATAATTTCTGACCCCATGACTAAGGTAGTTTAAGAAAATATCTATTTAATAATTTTACATCTTCTTCTGATAAATTCCATTCTTTTATGGATTTAGAAGCTTTAATATATATCTTTTCGAATTTCTTAGTATATTCGTTTAATTCACACATATCACAGATTTTTAATAATTTCATTTCTCTTTCAGCTTGTAAGGTTTCTTGAGTGATCATGTCTATTTTTGTTTCTGGTATAACTTCTCCTAAGAGTAAATGTTTAAAGAAATTTTCCATTCGTTTTAAAACTTCTTTAAAATTTTTAACATCTAAACTTTCATTACTATCTATAGTAGTTGTAGATTTTTCTCCATATTTAATTTTATTTTTAGTTTCTTCAGAAGTTCTCCTTCAGATATCTGAAGTAATTCCTCTAAAGGTATGGATTAAAAAGTTATAAGCTTGAGTTGTATTCCATTTATGAAAAGCAACAGCTAAATCAGTAGCTTTTGCCCACGAGCCAATAATTTTACTTTTATTATTGCTATCATCAACATCTAGCCAGATTCCTGTTGTAAGAATTGGTTCAGTAAATAATTTAACTGGATTATTATCCTTAAGATGTATATGCTTAGTTGACATAATCTTGGATCCTTTTCTAAAATTGTAACCTTCTCGTTCTTCATTCATTCCATGTTCTTTTATCCATTCTAGATTCCAGTCATCAGATTCGACTTGTGTCCAATCTGTGGTAATATTAGTTCTACTTGTTTCTCCGATTAACGGTTGAGTTTCAACTTGTTGATTTAGAGGTGGAGTATTAATTTCAGTCGTTTCCTCTTTGGGTGGAGGATCATTCATATAAATATTCTCGGTTTGAATAGCTAATTATTCTAAACTTTATTTGTAGACTTCTAATTCTTCTCGAGTGGCTTCAAAGAATTTCGTTTCTAATTCTTCTATAACATAAGCTGGTAAAGGTGGTTCAATTGATATACAAGAATCTCTTTTTAGTTTTGATTCTTTTAATTTTGATTCAATTTGTTTATATAAGATTTTTGGTCCTATTTTAATATTGTCATTAACAATTTCTAAATTAGATTCAATATTTATTATATGAGTTAAAACATATTGATTTATAATATCCATTTTTTCTAAAGGTTGAGCATAATTATCATATTGTTCTAAAAATTGATTTATTATAATGTCTTCTTCTTCATGTTCGAAAAATTCATCTACTAAAACTTGTATTTCTTTATTTTTTATTTCTGCTAATTGTTGAGAATTATTTATTTGTTGTATTTCTTCAAGTTTTATATTTAGTACTTAAATTTGTCTCTAATTCTTGCAATTTAAGTCTATTAGTATTAGTTAAAATATTAATATTTTGTAATTATTCTAAAATCATTTTATCTTTTCTATTCATTTTTAAAATGTATTATTTAAGTTCTAAAAATTTTCTTCAATTTTGTTACTAGGCTCTGATACCAATTATAGGGGTAAAATGCAGAAATCAACTAAAATATAAGATTAAGGGCAAAATAGATAATGTGTAGAGAAAATGACAAAATTATGTCAAAGAAGTGGTCATTTAGGGTGGCAAAGTAGTATTATCCTTTTATTGAATCGATTTTTATGTGTACATTGTCAGTGGAGAAGACTTTGAGGGATGGTGAGGGCATTTAGGATTACTAGCCAGAATTAAATATGCGTTGCACATCATTGTTATTTCAGAAATGGTTCATAAGTATTTTGAAAGTAGTATTTGACCCGCTATTTACATTTTTTGATCTAAATATGAGAGAAATGTAAGCCATTGAAAATAAATGTTAATTTATTATACATGCATGTAAATAGTAAAATACATACTTGAATGTGAACATTAGAATTACAACTAAATGCATAAATAAAGATGAATGACAAATACAATAAATGAATTAACGTGAACATTAATTAATTTAGAATTAATACCAAAAATTATAAATGTGCCAATGAATGTTAAATCATTTATACTAAATGAATATGCTTTAATTTCCAATTAAGTGAAACTAGATGCTAATTAGTATAAATTGACGTGAATAACGATCTACATTCTTGAATGTGAAATTCTAATTAATATTAATTAAATGAATGTAAATGTTAATGTTAATTAATTGAAAATTAATAACAAATTTTAATTAATTGAAAATTAATAACAGAAACAAGGATTATATAATATTTATTACAATTTATAAATTAAATACATATTGAAAAACAAAACGTAAGATATTATTGAAATAGTTAAAACTATAATCGTTCAAAAAATGATTCTCACTTGATGTAATATTTAATGTATTATAGATAAGTTTATAACAAGTCCACTTAGCTAATAGGAATTTACTCCATCCAACTATTTCGTGATTTTTATCACAAGTGTACAATATCGATTAATGAGTAATAAAGTGGATATAAAAGTTCGAATTATTGTTCACACAAACTATATATCATTTAAGTAATCACAACCCAAAAAAATTCCTTTATTTTTAATCACACATTTCCCATCAATCAACTATTTCAAAACGAATTCTATACAAAAAATGGAGTTCAAACTGAACCTAAATCTTCAATATTATTTCACAACTTCCAAAATAATTGTTATGCCTCTTCCAGCGAGGCTCCGAACATGGCTACGTGATAACCACATAGCAAGTGAACCCAGTCCCACACCCCACATCAATCTATCCATTTGGTAATTTTGGTCGAACCATCATGAAGAGGTCGAACCCCTATGGAAAAGGACGAACCCATGTGCTGGGGCCAAACATATATGAAGGATCGAGCCCTCATGGATGAGGTAAAATAGGTAGAGGCGTTGAGATGATCTTTCGTACATGATCTTCCATTTATGGTTAATGTGACAACGCACTACAACAATCATTTTACCAAGTCAACATGTCAAGTCTAGTCACTATGTGTTAGATCTAGTGCTGCAAAAAGATCATAACATTAAATGCGCTTAAGACTAGGACTAATCGATTCGTGCCTATGACAAGGTGCCTCAGCCGATAGGATGAGGCTACATGTCTCTCCATTCAACGATTCTTACTCATTCACTTTTATTATAAAAACTCACATATTGTGTCATTCAAAGGTAATGTAAGTTTATGCTCTCAACATATAACTTTTGCTTTCTCTATATTCCATACGTATTCTCCTAGATCCAAACCCCTATCACTTAAAGTGTCTTACGTTTTAAACACGTCTCATACCTAAATATTACTCATACAAAGGCTGACTTGACTATCGGAGTGTGCATAATCGCCTCTACCACTACCGATGAATGGCCACGTGCTCTAACAGCTTTGTCCTAGTGTGCAAAAGAGGCTACGTGAACATAAGGAGGACCCGAGATTTGTTAGCTACATCATCCCTACAAAAAATGAGGTAAAAAATGATTGTATAAAATAGGGGTGGCAACGGAGTGGGTATGGGACGGGTCGACCATTCTCACCCTCATCATATCGAGTATTTTTGTTACCTTAGCACATCCACATACACATTTAAAGCGGGACAGTGCGGGTCGTCTGTCTCATTTATCGTCCTATTTATTTTTTTATTTTTTGCTTTTATTTATTTTATGTCTTTACTCCGTAAATATTATTACTTTTTATCAATTTGTTAGAAACACTTAGGGTCCGTTTGATTTCAATTATGGAAAATGGGTGGAAAGAAAATGAATTATAGGAAATTGAATTATCTAGAAATTGTTTTACTGAGAATTATAATTAATTGTATTTGATTGGTATAATTTTTCACCTATAAAATGTTAAAAGTTTGGTGTCCATTTGACTTTATTTTTCATAAAAATTGTTCATTAAAGTGATAATTTCTTTTACCATTGGGTCTAGAATTTGTTTTAATTGCCAAAAAAATTTTAAAAAAAATTACCATGCCGAATACCATTTGTTTGACTTTGTTTTGCATGAAAATTATTAATAAAAGTAATACATTTTTTTACCATTGGGTCTATGATTTTTCTCAATTGCCAAAAAAAAAAAAAAAACCCCACCTAAAAGGTGGGAAAACAATTTCAACAATTTCATGAAAAATGTGCGCGTGTGCCACTAAGAAAGAAAAAATTTTCCATGGGAAATTTGTATTATCAAACAAGCTAAAAAATAGAAAATAGAAAATAGAAGAAAATTTCCTACTTCCATGAAAAATGAGGGTTATCAAACAGGCCCTTATGTTCTCTTTAAAAATATGATAAATCTATTATTTTTGTTTGAAAAAAAAAAACTTAAGTTTGAAATTAATTTTAAACGGGACAGGTAGCGAGGCGGGGACAATGATTCATGTACCCATCACATACCCACTTTGGGGCATTGAACCCCACCCCGTTTACCCAATTAGGTGGGCAATGATTCATGAACGATTTTTTTTTTATTTTTTATTTTTTATTTTTTTTGTGTCATCCCTAATATAAAACACACTTATCACCAACCTTAAAATTAACATGAGTAACTCATGTGTCCATAATGTGGATTTTGGCATTAGATTCTCCAATATAGATATGTCAAAATGGGTGGACCTGCTCTGCCCAGCTAAGCCCACCCATACAGGGACCAGCCCAAGAACCGACCCATAATCGGATTGGGCCGGTTCATGAGTTGCCTACCTATAATATTGGGCCGGTCCAATTTTTGTACAAAGGTCCAACGGTTAACCATCAGACCCATGTAAAAATAATACAAAACATACAAAAAAATAAATAAGTAAATAGTTCAATGACAACTATTATTAATTGAGAACTGAAAAGCCTAAAATGGTAGGCTTGTCATCTGTCAATCAAATGATTTATTATTATTATTAATGAGATTTGAGAAGTCAAATAATTCATTTTTATTAGAAAAAATCAATTGAAGCCAGGAACTTGTGATTTGCTTTCTTTCTTGTCATTGTTAAATTCTGATTGTTGCTAAAAGGTCAATTTTTGAATTTATATATAAAGGTCTTGTTATTCATATTAAGAGTTCGTTTGGTAAAAATTAAAATCGAATTAAAATTGAAAAATTAGTTGTTATTGTTGATTTTTATTAGACGAGTGAGACCCAATAACGGCTATATTTTCAATTTTAATTAGATTTTAATCGGTACCAAACGAGCTCTAAATATTATAGTTAAAGTTCACCTCACTTTTCAATACACTTTCTTGCCTTTTAGCTTCTTGTTTACATTATTATTTTTGAAAAAAAAATAAAAAAATCAGAATTACTATTTACCCTCTTTACAGTTTGTTGATTTAATTTTCTATATTTTTAATATTATTTTCAGTTATTAATTTATTGCATTCTTGATTTTTAAATTAATTATACATAGTCCATAAATATTTCTTTTTTCTTTTATCAATATTTTTAAATAATGGAATCACACGGTTTCCCTACTGATGATTTCAATTTAAGAAATAGTGGCTCTCCAATAAATTTGGAGGATGATGCTACAAATATTGGATCATCTAGAACATCGAAAAAAATAAACAAACGTCGGATGCTTGGGAAATTTTTATGGTAGATGCGTGAAAAAACACTATGTAGTATTTGTTTAAGGGCTTATGCATGGATTAAGGGTCAAGGCACTGATACATTGCGGCAACAAAAAAATTCTCATCTTAATGAAACAAGACATTTAGATCTTAGACAAACACAAATTAATTCTTTTAGAAGTGTTGGTCGATCAATTACTTTTGCTAACTTTTCTTATTCCTAGGAACGGATGAGATTTGGAATGTCCGAATTTTTGGCAGCATGTGAGATGCCCTTCACTTTTGCAGAAGATCCATACTTTGAGGAGTTAATGCAGAAATATGTTTAACCCTCTTATTGAAGTGTAAGTAGAAATATTGTTCATTTGGATTACATGAAATTATTTCATACAATGAAAGATAATTTAAAAAAACAATTTAACGACTTTGATGGAATTATATGTTTTACATCTAATTGTTGGTCCAGACGTAATCACAATGGTTACGTTTGCGTCACTACACTTTATCTAGACAATAATTGGTTGTTACAAAAAATAATTATTGCTTTCCATTTACTAGAATATCCACATAATGGTCTAAATTTATGTGATAATTTATTACAGATTTTTAATGATTTTGGTGTTTTAAATAAATTATCTAGTATTCGTTTTGATAATGCCAAGCAAAATACTGCATGTATTGATCTTTTGATTAGAACTCTTAAGTCTCAATTCGATTCTAAATTATTTCATATGCGATGTGTTTGTCACATATTTAATTTAGTTGTTCAAGATGACCTCATATTACTTGAATCACATATACAAAAAATTAGACAGGTAATTAATTATATTTCTTGTTCTAATTCTAGATTACAATATTTTGGAAAAATTTGCAATAATTTTGGATTCAAAAGAAGAATCAATGATGTACCGAATAGATGGAATTCAACGTTTCTTAAGTTAAAGTCATTAGTTATACTAATGTTATTAATGTGTATGTTAATTCGAAGCAAGGCCAATTTCATTGATGATTCAGATTGGGAATCGGCATTCAAGGTTATGGATTTTTTGAAGCCTTTCTATAAGGCAACAAAGGCTTGTTCAGGGGTTTATTACCCAACAAGTTGTATTGTCCTTCAACATTTGGTAGAAATTGCTTATCAATATTCAAGTTGTAGAGATGATTCATTTTTTACTGACATAGTTAGCGCAATGGAGAAAAAATTTCGAAAAAATTATGAAAACATGCCACTTATTTTTCCCGTGGCATCAATTATGGACCCTCGAATTAAATTATTTGGGGTTCAATGTGCTATTGAGCAACTTTTAGAAAATTTATGTTTAACGATAAATCTTATAAATTGGGAATTTGAACGTTTTCTCAATGAACTATACAACTATTATTCTAGTAAATATGGAAACAATGAAACTGTTCTTACAAGTTCCACTGCACCCTCTAAAAGATTAGCCTTCAATTTTTTTTCTATCATAGCTCAAAAACTTCATGGTAGTTATTCTTCTTCTACAAGTTCAAGTTCAAGTTCAAGTTCAAGTTCAAGTTCAAGTTCAAGCTCAAACAAAAACACCAACACTAAACCTGCAAAATTGGAAAGATATCATAATTTTGATCACGATAGTTTAAATCCTAAAGATGAAAAAAATTTGGATATTTTACGATGGTAGAAATTAAATGAACAATCTTATCAAAAACGACACGTGATCTACTAACAGTTCCAATCTCAACAGGGAACATTCGAGTCTGCTTTTAGTGTAGGTGTCAGAGTACTAAAGGAAAGACGATCAAAGCTCAAGGAGGATATTTTGAAAGCACTCATCTGTGTTAAAGATTAGCTATTTGCTGAAAGTAGAATACAAGATAAAACTATTGATGACATAGCAGAAGACTTCAAAAATCTCACAACAGAAGATTGATTGACAAGCAAAAAAAATTTAAACAACTTAATACTAGGGTTGGACAAAACTCCCAAACCGAACCGATTGAACCGAACCAAGCGGTTCTTCATAAGTTAAATACCCGAAAGGGTATTTGAATCGAGAACCAATGAGTTTGGATCGGTTCTCGGTTCTAGACCAAAAATCGAAGGGTCGAATAAGAACCGAATCTAAATATTTTTTTTAAATTTTTTATATTGGATTAATTAAATTAAATTAAATTAATTTTTAAATTTTAATTTATATTTCATTTTCTATATGTAAGCTGCTTGAAGCAAATGAATTTTTGATATTGATTACCAATATTTTAATATTAGTATCTACTTTTTGGTATTTGTATACATTGAATTAATCTTGTTCGACAACTTATTATTTATATATTTTTAAATTGGTTTACGTTAATTTGTAAAAGTTACGAATGAACATGTCATTAATTGTATTTATGCAGTGTTACTGTAAATGTTAAAAAATTTAATTATGTTACCGAACCAGAACGGTTCTATAATTATATTTGGACCCGACGGTTCCATTTATTAAATACCCAAAAAGTTAGAATATATCAATGTCAGTTAGTACTTAGTGGTAGAAAGTCAATGTAATTTACTAATTAGTTTAACTAATAATGCATGTAAATTTATGTGTTTGTATTTTTATATTTTCATTTGGTATCAATTATATGATTACAGTAAATAAAAAGTTCAAATGAATTACAATGTCATATTTTCAACAAAAGCATACAAATTAATAATTCAAATTTTATTAAGGAAAAGAAGAAGTTAAACACGTACCTAAGAGTTAAACAAATTTTCATTTATAATTTAAAATGAACACTTGGGTCTAGAAGGAAAAGGCTGCAGGATGTTGGTTGTAATTTCACATATCATCAATCATTAAAATGGCAATTAGAATTGAAAAAAAAATAAAAAGCTAAGATACTAACATACAGTCAGCCACTTAAAGGTTGACATGCGTAGTGGCATGGGTATGCTTTGCACTCATGCTGAAATTTTGCAGACATGTGTGTTGATGTTGCACACTTCGGATTTTGGAGCAAGAGAAATGTGGGTTTCAATTTGTGGGAATGATGCTTCAATTTGACCGGTGTCAAAGTGTTGTGGATTTGCAAAAATTGGTAAGGCATGGACGGATCCAATTTGCTGTTAGTGTGCTCTAGTCTACAAATTCAAGTGTCCAAAATAAGCACGTGTTTGACACTTGTTGGCAGTTTTCGTAGTCCATACAGGGGGAAAGTGTGGATAGTTGTTGGGAAATGTTGTGGGAAGCAGTTTCTAGCAGTTCTAATCCTATTGGGTTGGTTTATCCCTTTGGCAATTAAGGGTGTTAATTGCACATGAATTTGGGCTTATATATGTTTAAGGTTGGGCTAATGAGATACAGAGAATTGTGGTGTTCCTTCAATATTCCTTCATGTTCTTGTATTATTGTGCAGTAATAAACAAGTTGGGTGTTTACCCGTAAATTCCGCTTTCCTTTACATTGCTGCATTTATCTTTCTTTGTGTGCATTGTGCAAATTCATGGGCTGGCTAAGTGGAACCTCGGTGCCATCATAGGCAAAATCTGGCTAAGTATTTTACTAAGAATTCGTCCCTATGATAATTGATATTAGAGCTCTCAAGTTGTAGTTAATGGGTTTCATTGTAGGCATGGCTGCAAGTCAGAATCTTAAGGATCAAGTTGCTGTGTTGGAGGATTTTGTTGGTACTCCTATAACCGACAGTACCGTCAGTTTGGCTGCACAAATCCGTGCACATAATGATGTGCACACATATTTGATGGCTCAATTCAAAGAGCATGCCAGCGGGGTAGACGAAAGACAATCATCGTTCATGAAAGATCTATTAGATCTTGCTCATTACACAAAGGCTCGGTTTGGTGCCCTTGAAAGTTAAATTTCCTTGTTGAAATTGGCCCTAAATAGTACTAATGTGCGGGATGTAGTGGGTGCTTCAAAAATTCATGTTTGTGAACCAAAGAAGTTCAACAGTGCTCCTAATGCCAAAGAGTTGGAGAGTTTCCTGTGGGATATGGAACAATACTTCAAAGATACTTGTATTCCAGTGGATGAGAGGGTAAATATTACTTCAATGTATCTCTCGGGTGATCCAAAGTTTTGGTGGCAAACTCGGGTGAAGGATGATGAGGTTACAAGTTGTTTACCAGTTGTTACTTGGGAACTGTTGCTGAAGAAATTAAGAGATCAGTTCCTGCCTTTTAATACAGCTTGGGTTGCAAAGGAATCTCTCAAAACGTTAAGGTAGTCGGGTAGTGTTAAGGAATATGTGAAGGAATTCAGTAGTCTAACGTTGAATAAGTCCGATGAAGATAATTTTTTTAACTTTATGTTGGGATTACAAAGTTGGGCACATGTAGAATTATGGAGGCAATGAGTACATGACCTTCCTTCGACAATGACTACAACAAATTTTCTTGTTGATTACAAGATGGGCAATAACTCTTCTATTTAAAGGAAGAGCAATGAAAAGAAGGCTGGCACATCGAAAGATTGGAAGAAAATGGATAAGAAGAAAAAATTTGAGGGCCCTAAATCGAAAGATGGTGATCAATCCCAACTCAAGTCAAAGAGTTTCAGTGGATGCTTCATTTGCAACGACTCCCATCGTGTAAAATATTGCTCAAAGAGGGAGAAATTGAATGACTTAAGGTTGGAAGGCAGTGATGATAATTCGGAGGATGCCCCATCTAGATTTAATTTGTTACAACTCGTGAATGCTATTACTACATTGCAGCATGACTTGATGTATGTTCGGGTTACTGTTGATGGTAAGGAGGTGTTGGTAATGATGGACACGGGTGCTACCAACAACTTTGTAAGTTTGAGGATAGTTGAAAAGCTAGGTTTAAGCATGACTCAGGTAACTACGAAAATTAAGGCTTTGAATTTTGCAGCATAGCTTGTGAAGGGATCTCCTGAAATTACCCTTCGTGTGGGTTAATGGGAGGGAAAGTGCAATATAAAGAATGTTCCCTTGGATGATTTTGATTTAATCATTGGTATCGAATTCTTTGTCAAGGCAAATGTATCTGTGGTACCACATCTGAATGTGTTATACATTGTAGATGAATGGAGTCATTGTTTTATGCCAGTGAGATATCTTGACAACCAGGATCAAATGCAATCTCTGAAACAGCTTAAGGTGGGTCTGAGAAAAGGGAAGATGACTTTTGTTGCAACTTTGGTAGTAATCAAAGAGGATCAGGTTGTGCATGTCCTTAATTAAGTTGCAAGTATCTTGGATGAGTTTGTTGATGTGATATCCTCAGAACTTCCAATAACTCTCCCAACTCATTGTGATGTTGATCACAAAATGAAATATGAACCAGGTGCGAAAGCGATTGCACAGGCCTATATCAAATGGCTTTGTCTGAGTTGGCAGAGTTGAGGCAATAGCTTGATAATTTACTTGATACATGTTTCATTCAAACCTTCAAAAGCTCCATACGGTGCCTCAGTTTTATTTCAAAAAAAGCATGATGATTCCATGAGGATGTATATGGATTATCATGCATTGAATAAGGAGACGATGAAGAACAAATATCTAATGCCTAAGGTTGATGATTTGTTTGATCGATTGGCGAATGCTTCATTCTTCACCAAGCTGGATTTGTAATCAGGCCATTGGTAAGTAAGAATAGCCGAAGGGGATGAATCAAAGATAGCCTGCATGACTAGGTATAGTTCTTTTGAATTTTTAGTTATGCCCTTCGGTCTTACGAATGCACCTACTACTTTTTGCAATTTGATGAATGATGTATTGTATGAGTTTTTGGATTATTTTGTGGTGGTATACTTGGATGATATTGTGATATATAGTAGATCATTGGGTGTTCACATTGTCCAAAATGTGTTCCCACAGCTTAGAGAACATCAATTATATGTCAAGAATGGGAAATGAGAATTTTTCCGTTCGGAGGTGATGTTTTTGGGACATTAGGTTGGTCAAGAAAAAATCAGAATGAATGTAAAGAAGGTAAAGGTTATGATGAAGTGGCCATGTCCATCCAAGATTGTTAAATTACATTCTTTCCTTCTATTAGCAAATTACTATCGGCGTTTCATTCAAAGTTATTCCAAAAAAGTGCACGCCTTGACAGATTTATTGAAAAGGGATCAGAAATGGAAATGGACTAATGAGTGCCAATGATCTTTTGAGAAGTTAAAACAGACTGTTTCAACTGAGCTGGTGTTGCAGTTGCCTGACTTTGAGAAGCTGTTTGAAGTACACACTAATGCATTTGACCTTGCTATTGGAGTTGTACTGGTACAAGAAGGCCATATGATTGCTTATTAAAGTTGAAAATTGAAAGAGACAGAACAACGATATTCAACTCATGAGAAAGAGATGACAGCAGTTGTTCATTGTCTTGAAACTTAGCGCCATTATTTGTTAGGAACGAAATTCACTGTTCTAACAGATAATGTAGCCAACACATATTTTCGATCCAAAAAGAAGCTGTCGACAAAACAAGCGAGATGACAGGGATTTTTTGCTGAGTTTGATTATGTGTGGGTTCATAAGCCGGGCAAACAGAATCAAGTTGTTGATGGACTCAGTCGGAAATCCATGGAAGCTTATGTATCAGCTTTGATGACAGTCGAATCTGATTTTCTTGACAGAATCAAATAGTGGGCTGAAAATAATGTTGTTTACACCAAGTTGTTATGGGAAATTAAGGATGGCTTGGTAAGACGATATTGGATTGAAGACATTTTGATCTATGCCAAAGGCAGTAGAATATATGTGCCTTCAGGTGGGGGACTGAGGCAACTACTTTTGAAGGAAACTCATAATCCACAATGGGCAGGCCATTCAGGCATTGAAAGGACGTTAGCTTTGCTCTCAAAATTGTATTATTAGCTAAAGATAGGTAACGAGGTAGAGGCATATGTCATATTTTGTTTGGTGTGCCAACAAGATAAAATATAAATGGGGAAAGTAGCAGGTTTGCTCCAGCCTTTGCCAGTTCCAGAACGGTCTTGACAGTCGATTTCTATGGATTTCATTTCAGGTTTCTCGAAGGTTGATGGGTTTAAGTCCATTATGGTAGTAGTGGACATGTTTTCAAAATATTTGATTTTTATTCCAACTCTGCGTGAATGTACAACGGACGTTGCCGCTGGATTATTTTTCAAGAATGTTGTGAAGTACTTTGGAATACCGAGGATATTGTGAGTGATCTAGATTCTCTGTTTATAGGCAAATTTTGGATCATGCTATTTAACATGATGGGGTCTGAATTGAAGTTTTCAACAACAAATCATCCGCAGATAGATGGTCAGACGAAAAGGATAAATGCATTGCTCGAAGAATATCTCAAACATTATATAACAGGTAGTTAGAAAAATTGGGTTGCCTTGCTTGATATAGCTCAATTTTGCTACATTCTACATCAATCTTCTGTTACGGGTATGTGTCCGACTACTTTTCGATTTGCACAAGATAAACAAGAGATGATTGAGCAAGCAAAGGACAGTCTTGCGAAGGCTACCCGTCGAATGAAGAAGCATGCTGATCGGAACAAGAGAGATGTAGAGTTTCAGGTTGGGGATAAGGTGATGTTGAAATTAACTCCCCAAATTTGGAAAAAGATTAGTAGCAAGACCGTATATCGTGGGGTGGTTCAGAAATACGACGGTCCCTTCAAAGTAATCAAACGTGTTGGGAAGGTAACATATCGCTTGAAGCAACTTGATCTTTTGAAGGTTCATCCTACTTTCAACGTGAGTTATCTACGCCCTTTAATGAAAGTTTGGTGGGAGAAGATAGATTACAGGCCAAGAGGGCTCATCCTATGATCTGAAAAAAAATATGATAAGGAGGTAGCAAAGATTATGTGCCATCGAACAATATGGGTGAGTAAGAAAAAAAAAAGAACAGACTATCTTGTCTTGTGGAAGGGTAGTAGTAGGATTGATGCAACCTATGAAATGGATGTCAATCTGTGGCAGTTTGAGGATAATGTGAATGAGTATCTTGATTATCTTCCTACGAGGACGTCAGACTCTTCCAATAGGGAAGGTTTGTCAACCCCTTAAAAGTTGACATGCGTAATGACATGGGCACGCCTTGCACTCATGTCGAAATTTTGCGGACATGTGTGTTGACGATGCACACTTCAAGTTTCGGAGTAAGGAAGATGTGGGTTTCAATTTGTGGAGTGACGCTTCAATTTGGCTAGTGTTAAAGTATTGCGGATTGACAGAAGTTGGCAAGGCATGGACGGATCCAACTTGTTGTTAGTGTGCTCTAGCCCATAAATTCGGGTGTCCAAATTAAGCACATGTTTGACACGTGTTTGACAGTTTTCGTGGTCCATACACGTGAAAAGTATGGATAGTTGTTGGAAAATGTTGTGGGAAGCAGTTTCTGGCAATTCTAATCCTATTAGGTTGGTTTATTCCTTTGGCAGTTAGTAGTGTTAATTGCACACGAATTTTGGCTTATATATTTTGAAGGTTGGGCTGATGAGACATAGAGAATTGTGGTGTTCCTTTAGTATTCCTTCATGTTCTTGTATTATTGTGGAGTAATAAACAAGTTCGGTGTTTACTCGTAAATTATGTATTCCTTCACATTACTATTTTTATCTTTCTTTGTGTGTATTGTACAAATTCGTAGGTTGACTGAGTGGAACATCAGTGCCACCACAAACAAAAATCTGGTTAAGTATTTTACCAAGAATTTATCCCTATTATACCCACTACCATGCACTTTCATACCCACTACCACCCACTTTCACCTGTCAAATATCTATCATTGACAAGGTAGGCATTAAACTTTTTCAAATTCCAAAGAACTTTAATAAAAACAAATTTTCCTTTCATTCCTCAAATTTAAACTAAATAGACCGTGTGGTCCTAACTAGATCTTAACCGACCCGTAACAGTGGCGGGCTTATGGCCCAATTTGATCTTCTATAATATATTATGATGCGGGCTTGATTCAGATCGAAAATCGACATGGGTTGGGTTGATAGCACTATTGGGCTCTTGTCGGTTAAGCTTGCAAGTGGGCAGGTTCGGGTTGGCCCATTCGTTTTGGCATGTCTACTCCAATATTATTATATCAATAGACTAGTTGTCTATTTTGGTGGTGAGTAACACTATTATCTAGACACTGATGGTCAGCAATTTAGGTTTCAATTAACCGATTAAGTGATTGAAGATCTTAATGAGACTCATATTCTTACTTTTAATAGGTTCAATCTCTTAATTCGACTTTATTGGCATCAAGAGTGCTAACCAATTTAGATCTTTGGTGGTGGGATGGGAACGTGTTGGACCCAATTATTTAATCAGTTGGAGCATAATTTAGTTAAAAATATAAAATTTGAAATAAAGTAATAATTGAAGTACGTGCAATGAACTTTTATTCAAGATTATTAAAACCTTTTAACCTCAAGAAGTCTTTGTTAGAATGTATGTCCACCGTATAAGTTTCGAGTTAATTATCAAGTGTCAAGAACACTACTTGATCAGCCCAACAACACATTTAACCCACAATCAAATATGCAAGGAAATTAAAGAATACAATTTACAAAGATAGGTCTAGATGTTAATGTGCTCTAAACGCTACTCAATCGTCGAGCCTCAACTCGACATGGATTACAATTCTTAGTACTAAAGTACGATTCAAATTTTACAGCAGTTGAGTACAAAACATAGAAATCAGCATGACTCCTTAAAAAGACACAAACTACTAGTGTTCACCTATACTCAAAGAAACCTTCCCCTCCTTATAGTATGGATTTACAAAGAAAGTTTATGAGGGTTTAAAAGCTGAGGCTTTCCAGCTATGGGCCTAGGGACCAATATGAAGATTGGCTTATGAAGGAGAGAGCTCAGAGGGAAATGAAGTTTTCTTTCAAGTTAAGAACCTTGCCCTCTTAGAAGTAGGAGCTTCGGTTCTAACTCGAATTTGTTCTGAACTACTCACTTGGTAATTCTTACTTCACGTTTCTTTTGAGTTAACTCGACAATGCATTCCTTGGCCTCAAAATGTTTTATCTTTCTTTATTCAATTAAGACATTCCACTTCGGTTGAAACACAATTCGGAAAGTCACTCTATTGAAGAGTATGCCTTTACTTGTCATTAGGAGAAGTAGCTTCTTTCAGGACTTTGAGCTTAAAATTACTTAAGGCCCAACTTTTAAAATTTGACTCATGTTTCAAAACCTCAAGTATGGCCCCTGGCCTAAAGAGAGAAAATGGAAGCCCTGAAAGCCTCATATGGAGAAACTTCATTCGAATCGGATATAGATTCTGACCCGAACCGAATAAATTACCCTCTACTCTCCATCCACCTCCTCTCGATTTCCTCCATCCCCCTAATTCACTCGGCAATCATTTTCACACTTTTTTTTACCCATCTAATTGATTTCCGTAGTTGAACTTGGGGGTATGCATTTTTTGTGGAACCGGACCAAACAAGATAGAACCAATCAGTTCGATCCGGTTCATTATTAAATGGGTCAATTTTGGAACCGTACGTCGAGAATCGATCGGTTTCGGTCCGATTATCAATACTACCTTGATAACCAATAGTAAATTCAATTATCTCAAATATCTCTTTTTGCTTGCACCAAGATGCACTAGATCTTAAACACTAGATCTCATAATCATTTCACGTTAAAATTTTATTTTCCGTACACTTCTTCTTTCCTTTAATGGGTAATCAAAATTAAAAACAAAATAATTTTATAAATACTTTTACAAATTCATAGTTTTAATGCAACACAATAGAAAAAATGTATATTTTTAATTCAATATTTCATAAAAGTTCAAATTTCTACTTTTTTTTCAAAGTGATCGACCATCAAGAATCAAAATCCTTAGTGGTTATTTGAGATAATCAAGTTATTGTTATCACTGAAGATAATCAAGTTATTGTTATATGGATTTTCGTAAGAATTAATTTTCGATCGAGATTTTACCATTTATGATGTGTTTCATAGTTTTTTTTTTGTTTTTATGTCTTTATGAGTTGATCTTGAGTTTTGAAGTGAATTTATGTTTGTTGTTTATTTAATAGATTTTTTTATACCGTTAGATTAAAATAATGATAAATGATTTCATACTATATTTTTATCTATTTTCAGTCTCACGAATAATTTCATACTTTATTTTTATAATTTTTTCATTATAAAGAATCGGATCGGATCGGATCTATAATTGGATGTGAAATCAATAGTTCTATTTCTAAGATTCTCAAAGGTATTCAATTTGGTTCGATTCCCTTTAGAACCGGACCGAAGCAAACCGTGCACACTCCTAGTTGAACTTCTTCAATGCTTCTTCACGCTCTGAAGTTTGTCCTTTAATATAATCAAATTATCATTTTATCTTCCTATCAAAGATTTCGTGAACATATCCTTTTCTAATTTTTCTTTTGATCATTTCACATGCCTTTAACCATATCCTTCACGTTCCCTACGAAGGATACCATCCTTTTTCTTTGTAGAGAGTCAAATTGTTTGAATAATTCGTCAATTTCGGGGGCGTTGGATGCCTTGATTTTATTGAGGTTCTTCATATAGAGGCCAGTTGATCGCTCATTTCAGACAAATCGGCATCTTTGTTTATAATCTCAACTTCATCTGTCTGGTTAAACTGCTTTGAATGCAATGGCTTTATCATTTTTCTGTCAGTTTAGATTCATCTCATATGTTTGAAGTCTTTTCGTGAACTTTGAAATACTGCGCATGGTAGAAGTTTTTCTCCATTCCTTCTGAATATATTGAATGTGCCACTACATTAGCTTCCCGAAAAATAAGTAAGATTTTTACATCACGGAAAGATGGCATGGCCTGCTGAATACTTAAAAGAATAGCCCCTTCGGGTGCACGAAGACATGGTCTCTTTACTGCAATCAGATTCAATAGATTTTCTTAATAGCACACTTCAGCCCTTCCAACATGGCCAGACACTTCCCCACATAATGTTCCAACTTCCAAGGATCCCGGGACTGTTTTAGATGCCATCCCAATCATCCTGCCCTCTGAGTTCTGGCAAAGATGGAAAAAAAAAAAAGTTGGTACATTTCCGAGTTACGGTTTGAAAGCTACAACCGTTTTTGTGAGAGTTGCACAAAACTGACAAAAAAAAAAAAAAAAAAATTGAACTTTGCATAAAGATTGAACAACCATTTCCCTTGGTTGTGTTTTTGAACAACCCTCCAGGATCAAAACATCTGCATACCGTGAAAAATTCAAGAATAAACGAAAACACGCAAAGAACACAAGAATTTAAGGGATTCAGCACCATTGCGGCAAACCTACATTCACGAAAGAAGAAAGACCGTAGTGTATTCACTTATTTAAAATCTCTCTCGCGCGCGCACACACACATACATATAATCAAGAAGTAAGACAATCAAATCATTGGAAATATTCCAATTGTGGTTAACCAAATCACCCATAATTTATTCTCCAATATTACCAGTATCCTCCAAATAACGCCATAATCCAATATCCACAAATATCTCTCTTCTCCAAGACTCCAACAACAATGTACAGAACATGACTATGAAGTATTACTTTTGGACAGTATTACTTTTTCTAATACCGTATCTTGCCCTATTTATTTTCAAGTGACACACTGAAATACATTTGCATTAGTTTAGATCGCTAAGGATGTTGTCTAAAAAAACAAGCAATTTTAGAATTTAGATAAGAGCAATGGTGAAATTTCGAGTACCCATGAAAATTACTGATACAAGAAGCAGAAGGAAACCAAATACAGTCCGAACAATATTTTCATCGGCCTCCAGAGGGGAGGAAATTTGAAACTGAGGACGTTTGAGTAAATACTGTTTGAGAAGAAGAAGAAGAAGGATACGACCACAAGGGGATACCATCACACCCTTCATCATGTTGTGCTAATTTTAGGCCACTTGCAGACAATTCTGGCGGACCCAATGCGCCTTCCAGATACAACATAACTTGACGCATGCTGGGCCTAAATTTCGGCTCTGAATGAGAACATAGCAAACCGAGCTTTAACACTATTTCCACCTCCTCTTTTACATAATCATTACATAAATTTGGATCAACTGCCTGGAAAATGTCACCTTCGTTCCAGTAGGAAAACACTTGATCTACCAATATTAGATCATTAGGGGCAGCTTTGGGATCGATTGGCCTTCTCCCGCAGGCAACCTCAAGCAAAAATGCCCCAAAAGCATACACATCAGTGCTTGTTGTGGCCTTCCCTGTTCTATTTTGCTCTGGGGCAAGGTATCCCAGTGTCCCGACGATGTGAGTCGTCCGATGGGCTTCCCCATGATCGTACAATCTTGCAAGCCCAAAATCACCTAATCTTCCATTCAATTCCCCATCTAATAAGACATTACTCGCCTTTATATCTCTGTGGATTACGACTTGCTCCCACTCTTCGTGTAGGTAAAGTAATCCAGATGCTACACCTTTGATGACTCGAAATCTTTGGTCCCAATTGAGGCTGAACTTTGGTTTCTCATGAAGAAACTTGTCTAGGCTTCCATTCGGCATGTATTCATAGACTAAAAGAAGTTCACTTTTACGCCGACAGTATCCCAGTAGAGGCACCAGATTCCGATGGCGTAGTCGACCCATGCTTGCAATTTCTGCCACAAATTCTTTCATCCCCTGTCTTGATTCGTGAGACACCCTCTTAACGGCAACCTCAGATTTAGATCTAGGCATTACACCTTTGTATACTTTTCCAAATCCTCCCTTACCCAGAATCTCCTTATCTCTAAACCCTTTAGTGGCCTTGTACAAATCTTTAAACTTGAACCTCTGAGGAGAGTAATCACGCTCCCACTCTTCAAGCACTTCTGCGAATTTCCTCGCCCTGTTGACATAACAAACTACTCCCCATATGGCTAGTGACACCGAAACCACAGTAATAACCGGCAAATAAATGGTTAAAACCTTCGATATCTTCTTGGGACCAACGCGAGGTAGTTTAGGAAGTCGAGAGAGATCAAGTGATTGAGCCCTACCATTGATCTTGAAACTCCATCCAAGAACATAATGGGAAGCTATTTGTATAGGGCCAGTTGCAGAGGCAAAGCCGGCAAACATAGTTGGTTTTAAGACATGTGATAAATCATAGGATATCTGCAGAAGAGTTCTATTTGGCTTGGAATTATGCAGTGGAGCTAATGTAACAGAGATTTGCTTCTCCATACTATCATATTCAACCCAAAGTTGCATTGGTTGCCCACTGTTAAGTGTCAAATTATGAAACAAATCCCCATTATCCCAATACCCTGATGTATTTGAAGATACAGATTTCATTCCATTAATATCGATACCAACATGGTCATCGTTGATATCTTGAATTTCGACATTTTTGAATGAGTCGAGTTCCACTCCAAAAATATGGTTGGAAAAGTTGCCATTGTTGGTTTGATTGAATAGGCCAAAGTATAATCCCGGACTGGCTCCTTCAAAGCTTTTGCTCGGCGAAAGCACAAAAATAATTCCCTGACCGCCCAAATTCTGATAGCCAGACACCATTGCAAAAACAAAGTATGTAGAAAAGGAAAAAGCTGAGGCATAAGAGGAATTCTTGAATATAATGGGATCAGGATAAAAGGCATGACCTTTCTGTTGTGTGGTAGAATTGGTTAGTCTCAAGAGACCGTTGGGCGCGATTCTTGCTATGCCGTCGAGGCTCAGATTTGCAGATCGAAATCCATTGTAAATGAATTCATCGACAGATTTTGAGGTAAGAAAACTGATTAAAATGTAAAAAATCAGTGCTGCAAGTTTGAGAGTGGCCATGGATGAATCTTGGAGAAAAGGGTCTTGCAAAGTCTATGCTGTAATGTGATAACAGTACTATAATTTAAAGTTGTCGTTATTGCTCATGCTGTCAAAAAAGTACGATTCATTAGTTGTATGTATTAATCACCACACAGTTTAGTGGTTCTATTCTTGGTGAGCATTGAATTTATGAATAGTAGATATTTTTGTTGACGGGCTATTTGATGCACATTATTGAGAAAATAATACATTTTACGATGTGATGTGATGAAAAATATGCATTTAAAAAATAAAAAAAAGTTTTGAATTTGCATGTAATATTATTTTATTAAAGAATGTATAATTAAAAATAAGTTTTAAAATAATAAATTTTTTAAGAATGTAGATCAAATAAGGGCCGGACCTTAACTATCTTCTTAATAATAATAATAAGATTGAAATTTGTTTAACTCAAATTGAATTTTGAACTTTAATGATGTTTTATCGTGAGAAATCGACACAACTAATACTTGTCGAAAATCGTCAAGTTTAATATATTAAATTTCTATAAAATGTGAAACATACACATCAAAGTAGGAACATGAACAAGGAAATTTAGGACCATCGAAAGTGACTGCCCGTGAATTGGTGTGTTATGTGAAACAATTCACATCAATGTAGGAACATGAACAAGGTAATCTAGGGTCCACATATTTTATTTTTCTCTATTAAAAAATAATTTTCTCCGTTTTTCAACTTTCAGAGGACAAGCACGTACAAACCAACGAGTGTCTCGCACGGAAAACCTAATTTAGGTAGTCCCATGACTCATCTCAGAAGTGAATTGATTAGCCGTTCTCTCCATTTAACACTCGTATTTGTAAATGTCGGACTTAGCAGGGCATTGGGCTTACGTTGGTGCTATAAAATTAACAAAAGTCTTGCCCGAAAAACAAAAAAATTGGCAACAAAATATGTGGAAGAGATAGAAGTTAGTGAGCTTACTTTATGTTGTTCAAGAGCTTCATCTCATTATATAAATAAAATGATTCTCAAGCTTCGTCGAGTCGTAACTATAGACTAGAGGTTTGCAATGGAATTCAGACCCATTTTTATATTTTTACTGTTTTTTTCACAAAGTAGCAAAAAAAAGAAAAAAAAAAAAACTTCAATTATTTTGTCCAGCCTGGTCCCCACACTTTCTGCATGCGTCGAGCATAGCCCACTAGTAAATGCAAGTCCTATAGCAATTATAATTGTGCTTGACATGACACTGACACCTCTATTTTACAGTTTGTCACATATTTTTCGGGTTAATTTCACAAATGGTCACTGAAGTTACCTGAAAATTTCAAAACGATCACTGAAGTTTCAAAGTTTCAGAAACGGTCACTGAAGTTTGAAATTTCTTTCAAAACGGTTACTGAATTTTCAGATTTTTGATCAAGTTTGAGGCAATTTTTCGGCAATTTCCGACCACCAAAACCGTCGATTTCGGATACCGTTGAAAAGCCTACGATGTCCTCTTCAATTACCACCAAAAATCTCCTCAAAACTCCAAGTGATTTGGCCGGAATAAACTCACGAAGTTGGCAACCGAAAATTGTGAAAATCTGTCCAGGTTTTCACAATTTTCGATTGCGATTTCGTGGGTTTATTTCGGCCAAATCACTTGGAGTTTTGGAGAGATTTTTGGTGGTAATTGAAAAGGACATCGTGGGCTTTCCAACGGTATCCTAAATCGACGGTTTTGGTGGTCGGAAGTTGTTGAAAAATTGCCTCAAACTTTGCCAAAAAATCTGAAAATTCAGTTACCGTTTTGAAAGAAATTTGAAACTTCAGTGACCGTTTTGAAATTTTCAGATAACTTCAGTGACCATTTGTGAAATTAACCCCATATTTTTCTAATTTTTTTTAAATTCAATATTAGTTACACATTCTATGGAATCCACAGCTGTTTCTCACTTTTCAACCAAATATTCTTTTAAAAAAAAAAGAAAAAAAATATTATCCCTTGAAAAAATTTAGGGTCAATTTCACAAACGGTCATTGAACTTATTTAAAAATTACAAAACAGTCACTAAAGTTTAAAATTTACAGAAACGGTTACTGAAATTTCATGCGCTTTCACAAACGATCACTGAAATTTTAATGGTATGCACTGGCGGAAACACTAATCTCTCATTTAGTGTCATCCAACGTGCACTGGCGGAACAATCTGGTGTTTACGACGCGCAGATCTGTGGTAATGGTATGCGGTGCTACGATCTGTAGTGTGCAGTGGTGCGTGTTTGGGGTGATGTGTGCGCCAGTGATTTGCGTGTGGATATATGCGGTGGTGATCTGTGTGATGTGTGTGTGAAAATGCTTAAGCTCTTACCCATTCATTTGTCTGGGAAAATTTATAAATTATTCATAAATGGTCAAGCTTCAATCACACAAACCAAATTTTAAAAGACAAAAAAGTCATTGTTGCTTGGCCGGCCATTTATAACTTTTGCAACAAGAATCATATTCGATAATATATATGCGACCAACAAGAATCATATTCGATAATATATATGCGACCAACAAGAATCATATTCGATAATATATATGCGACATTAGTAAAACCTAGCATCCTTAAATCTTGTACTATTCTCCATTGTTTCATCCATGATACTATTCTAATGGCTGAGAAGAGTAAAGAAAAAGAGCTCTCTGAGGAATCACCTATGGAGCCATTAAACATAATAGGTAATACTTGTCCGCTTATTCAAGATTATTGCCTTTTGTGTGATGAAACTCGAATTTTTTTGCTTCGACTCACTCGCCCTATAATTGCTGACTAGTTTTTGCACGAAAATTTCTGACGGTTTAAGTTTTTAAATGAAGCTATTCATCTGCTACTAGTGTTTTTAACCCGTCTTAATTCTATGCATTAAATCAAAGCAAGGTTATCTTACAATTAGGAGTTTTTGGTGTTTCTAAGGTTTCCCCGGACGTGTAACAGGGAAAACATCATGGGCTGAGTTTGTGGGGCTGACAGCAGAGGAAGCAGAAAGAAAGATAAAGGAAGAGATGGGTGAGGTTCAGATTCAGGTAGTTCCACAGGGTGCTGTTGTAACCATGGATTACCGGCCGGAACGAGTTCGTATTTATGTTGATTCGTCTGGAAAAGTTACTAATCCGCCAAGGATTGGTTAATATTTTATCAGCTTTCTCACAGTACTAAACTGTGTAATCTTGTGATTACGAAATAATAATGTATCAGAAAAATGCTCTACGCTGCTGCTTTATTTGAGAAATAATCTGTTTATGGAAAATTAATGGTTTGACAGACGCAGGCACGAGCTAAATTCTTGTCATTGTCTATTTATATTTTGCTAAAATCTCAATTAAGGACTATTGGTCGATCTACAAGATTTGACCCTCACCGAATCGACCAAAACTAACTCCTCTGGTCCTTCCTCGGGTTCAATTAGCCTACGCCCACAAGCAACAGAGCACCAAAGGAAAACACATCAGACCTTTTAGTGGCTCGTCCTGTCCTAGGAAATTCGAGTGCAAGGTACCCCTTTAATTTTGCCAGTCCGATAACTCCAAGCCGTCCATTCCATTCACTATCTGGCAACACTTTCCTGGCCTTAACATCCCTCTATATTACAATCTGTTTATATCCTTCATGCAAATATGTAAGCCCCCAACCAACACCTTTGATCAGTTTGAACCTCAGTTCCCAACTCGTTAAAGATTTAATTGATAAAACAAGAACTTACCTTAACTTCCTTTAGGCTTGAAATCATAAACAAGTAGAAGATCACCACCACGTCTGCACCATCCCAATAATTGAACTAAATTTCTATGGCGAATCCGACCTATACTGGAAATTGAGAAACATATTCACTGCAAACCCTGTCTTAATTCTTGTGAGATACATTACAGCAACCTGGATCCTTGGATTAGGTAGTATCTCCTTGTAAACACGACCAAGTCCACCATTACCCTTGAAACCGCAAATAAGATTGAACTCAAAGGTAAAAACAACTGCCAGCACTGACAGACCTACAATTAGGCTTGCATTTTTCTTTTTTGTTCCTGGAACTGATGGGAAAATATCAAAGTCCAACGACTTGGCTTTTCCATTTATTTTGAAGATCCAGCCTAAAAGGTAATGGGAACTTGCTAGCAACCCTGCTGAAGCAGAAATTTCAACTTACATATTTTCTTCGACGATTGGAGAGAGATCCACTGGGTAAGACAATACAGGCATTTTAGGCTTTGAAGACGAAGGTGAAAGAGCAACATTCATAATGTTTGTTACCGAATCATACTCCATATATCGATGCCTACATCGTTGTGATTATACTAAAGAAAATACTTTAAAAAAAAAAGTGTTATTTCATCCCCATTTTTTGTTCAAAACATAAGGATAGAAATCTGGTTTAAGATGGAATATCAGGGATTTGGGTTTGGATCGCTTTTCTGTCGTCCATGTAGGATGCTTGCCAGTCATTTTGGACAGAATTGGATTCTGGGACTAATGGGGTTCACGGCTTAAAATTAAGGGATTAGCGATGTTCCATTTTAAAGTTTTAGAACTTTTTTAGCAGTGTGTAAATTTTAGGGAACATTTTGGTTTTACTCCCAGAGTTTATAGTCAGAAATTGAAGCCGATTGTCCTAGGATCGAAACAGCGATCTGGTTCAAAGAGAGTTGAAATCTATGATGCACCGACACAGACACGTGTGTCCGACACGATACGCGTCCAATATGTCGACACGCGATTTTAAAAAAAAGTACAAATACGACACGTCATCGACACGTTGATTTTTTCTTAAAAATTATTCATTTATATAATATAAATTTATTTTTTCTACTTGTTATTAATTTTTCTTGTTGAAATCTTTTAAACATGAGTACATATTTGTTATTTGCTAATAATTTTGAATTAACAATATATAATATTTCTAATATAAAAAGAAAAATGATTACGGTAGAGTGTTCGAGAAGTGTTGATATCGACTCGTGTCCGACACGTGTCGAATACGGACAAGCTATCCTAATTGAATTGTCCGTGTTATGGAGGTTGAAATCTATGTCCCCTACTTGGTGATCATACACTCTAAAAAAGAAAACAGGCTAGACAATTTAGAGAAGTCATAGATGACACTGGAAAGGTGGGGAGGTTGAAAAAGAAAGGAGAATGAAGTAACCTAAAGTTTTGTACTTTCATTATTTGACTGCACCTACAAAATTTGGAGGTATGCTACACATCTAATTTTTTACATAATAAATTATCAAATTGACAAGTGGCAGCTCGCCTGAGGGTAAAACATTAGGTACAAATAGAATTTTCCCAAAATTTGTAACCAATGGCACTCCTGTCTTAATAAATGTTTTAGAAGTAATATGCTAGGAGCTAACTTGGTGTGATTTGGATTGTAAATCCCGTTAGTATTTTTGTTGTTCTTACTTACCATTCTCTGCAGTAATTACCTTCGAAAAAATTCTACTGATTTCTTATATTAATTATTAAGCTAAGCCAAGCGAACTCTTTCTCTAACAAGAAACTTCAGAAAAGAAATACTGAATTTTGGGCAGAAAAATATTTATACCATGGGAACTAAAATCAAAATTCCATGACATTGGGTGCAGATGGCCTAGATTGAAAGAGGACATGCCTGATTTCAAATATTAAAGTTTTGCAATTTTTAATCCAATCCTTCCATTATTTTATTTAATCAGTTACAGCAACTCAGTGTGAAGAATTTCCATCAGACTTCCATTTTCATATTCCCATTCAGAGTGCATAAGCTAGCAGTGTTATGATTATGGTTTGAATATGCAAGTGCATCAGCTAGAAGTATAACAATTTCTAGTTTTTTGCAACGTGGATATTTGATTCAGCACTGTAGGATACTGATTTAAATTATGAAGTTGGAGAAGGGCTTTTCTTAAATTTAATTTTTGGAGAAACTAATTCCACTTTTGCTTCTTTTTCAATAAAGATAACTATGCATTTTAAACAGTTTAAGGGAATCCAGAAATTATTTGTAGAAAGTTCCATAGTTGATGGCATCCTCATTTGCATCTCCAAGTGCTGCCTCCTTCAAGTACTTGTCTGATAATTGGACTCTCTTCACATTCTCCTGCTCTTGGACAAGCAGGGAACCGTACTCGAGGAGCTTTTCGACAGTCATTTTTGGTTGCTCAAATTCTGGGAGTTTCTCCCTGGAATTTACGAGTTTTCTCCCAACATTTTCTACACCAACACTTGCGATCCACTTCCTCACTTCATCATCATACACTCTTGCTCTTATGGCACCGAAAAAATCTGCACACAAGTCGAACTCTTTGTATTAATCGTAGGCTATTCCCAGTTTCTTGGATTTTTTCAATAGTGAAATCAACTACTACCAACAAAAAGCACTATTTAAGTAGTAGCTGCATAGATTAGGGAGAATAAATTACCAATAGATTGTCCAGGGAAAGCGTCAACAAGTTTTACAATGTCCTCTCTAGGTACGTTATCTGTCCTGAAGATACCAGTGCAAACACCAATTCTGTCTTCTCTAGTTGGTGCCCAGTAGAACTTCTCCATACGACCATCCCGGATAAGAGGGGCGTACAGCGTTGAGAAGTCATTACCGGTGACTATAATAGGGACCCGAGGATTCTCCTGTTTGTTGTACATACCGGGGAGCTGAACATAGGTTGGATTATCAGCAATGTTCATGAGGGTTGCATTCACCATCTGGTTATTGACTGTATATTGTGTAGTTCCACCAAGTCTACCAGCCCCTGCATCAAGATCGTTGATGAAGAGGACACACATCTTTCCCTTTGCAATTCTGTCGGCTGCCTCACGGTACCTTTGCCTAATCAGTTTAGCAGGCTCTCCAGCATTTCCACTTTCCAATTCTCCAGCACTCATCATAATTGGGCTGAAATCAAAACATGAAATAAGGTCTTCTCTAACCGCTAAACACCAAAGCTGTCAATGTAATTAATCATCAATGGATAGCCTTTAGCCACATTTTTAAAATAAGGTCTGCTTGTTCTATAACTGATTTTCAAATGTTAGTTGTCTTTCGACCATAGCAGAAAATCATAACAAAATAGTACAGCTTTTTCCATAATTTAAAGGATAGCGTACTTGATTCCCATTTTAGCAAAAACAAGCTCGCACTGGAATGATTTCCCCTGACCTTTACCTCCCCATATCCCCAAGATGACTGGAACCTGCAAGGAATTGGACAATGTCATCAATTTTGATTTTGTTTCCCCATTGCTTAAACGACTATCAGTGAAGACTAAGAACCATAGCAAACCTTGATGTTTGGCAGGTTTATGAAGTTCTTGGCTATGTGAACAACGAGCTTATCCATGAAAGCAGGGGCAATGTAGTAGCCATTCATATTATTATCGAATTGGTATCTGCACAAACCACACAGTGAAAATTATTGAAAATAATGTGGTTTAACATAATATCAGTCAACAAAGATACTTTATTCAAATCTAGCTGCTACCCACTATGAGTACCGTCAAGTTTTAGGCTTTTGATTGAAAAGAATGCGGCCTATACATGCAAGGGCAAAATGTAGATGAAATTTAAATTTATCTCTCTCTTACGAGTTAAACTTTTAGACGAGGCGATTCAACACAAATTATCACGTAAAGATACAGGAAGAAGAAGAGCAAGAGAGTCATTACTGGCGAAGACCGGCGCTGATGTAGTCATAGGAACTCATGATTGGATGGTGAGTACCACTGCCCATGGGAGCTTGAAACAGTGTGTCCACCATTCCCTTTCCTCTGGTGATATCCTGCTGGTCATCAGATTCATCGGTTACAAGCCCCTTCCATCTGTCCTTGTCCGTCTGTTTCTTCTCATCAACTTCTGCTACAACCTTAATATTCCTGGACGAAATCTTTTCGTCGATTGCTTTAGAAGACACCACATTTAGCCTCTTGCCATAAAAGGTGGTTCTTGGGTTAGAACAATTTACTTTCAACTGCACCAAGAACACATTTTTTCTTAAAACAGACTCCATTCTACTAATCAAATTCTCTTAGACATAAAATCAAATACTTGTGTTCCGTTAAATGATTAAAACAAAAATACAATTCGATGGTTTCAAAGCCTCAGAGATAGACCCAAATAGTAGTTATATTATACATATACTATATATATGTTAAAAGTTGCGATAATAGCAGAGTACCACTACTCCATTAACACCTCCAATTGCTGTCGAAACTGAGGCACCCATAGCCATTTTTGAGTTTCTTGGTACGCGGTAATGATAAAAAATGGTGGCGTAAAAATATTGTTTGTAGTTGTGGGCTGGTCAAATGAATTATAAATATTGCGATATTTAAAGGGGGTATGGGACAGTGACATGGTTTTTTGGATTGCGGGAAATCCCATGGATTGGGTGACGAATATCTAACAACCACACAAATGGCGTCTAATGGGAAACTGGATAAATACCAACAAAATGGAGGCTTCTGGGGAAGTGGAAATTGTTCTAAAGCTGTGAGGTTGAGGTTTATGCTTAACTGTGGTCCATGAACATGTGGGTTTTCTTTAATTCAGTAGTCTGAGAAAGGAAATAATTTTGTAAACCAAATTGAATAAAACAAAAACGTGATTTCCAGAAGGAAGCCTACTTTTGTTTTTTGAAGCTTACGTTTTTCTAAATTTTTAGTCCCTATAAATATAATTCTTATTTCATTTTCAATTTCGAAAATAATATCACCTATTTCGTGGTTTAATTTAAAGCATGATTGACTCTGCCTTAAAAAGGCAAACGTATTTAAAAAGTAACTTCTAAGTTTATAAGTTAAAAATAAGTAACTTTTTATCGAACATGTTTGAATTTTTATAGAAGTTGCTTTCCTTCTGAATTATTTTGTTCAAACTTATTTTCGAGTGGTATGTTTTTAGAATTCATATTTGTATAAATTGGACATACTAGTATATTTATGTTTGAGAGAATCTAGTTACTTTTTAATCAAATGAATACGACGAATTATAGAGATTCTTTAAATAAACTAATCTTGTCACGGGGGGGGGGGGGGGGGGGGGGGGGGGGGAGGGGGGGGGGTGGGGGGGGGGGGGGTGCGGGGGCAAGTCCACCCGCCCCATTTATTTTATTTTTTTGCTTTTATTTTTGTTATGTCTTTACTTCATAAATATTATTATTTTTTTAACAATTTGTTAGAAACAACTTATGTTCTCTTTAAAAATATGATAAATATATTAATATTGTTTGATAAAAAACTTAAATTTGAAATTAATTTTAAATGGGATGGGTAGCGGGGCGAGGAGAATGATTTCCGTACCCGCCCCATACACACTTTGGAGCAATGAATATAGCCATGTTTACTTGACTAGGCAGGTAATCTCTGCCCCGTTCGGGGTGAGGCCCACGGGTTTCGAGTTGAATGAGTTTTTTTGCCATCCCTTCAAGTGTAAATATTTAATAGCATTATGTTTTGGATTAAGAATATGAACAACAATAACCATGACAATAATAAATTTCAAAACATGAATCAATAGTCTTGTAGAAATGTACAAGTGTAGTTGTTCAATAGAAAAAATTAATTATGTTCCATCTCACATCAAATACTAATAGCAATATATGTTTGAAAAGGCAACAAATGAAATTAAATTAGAATAATCTCATTCTTGTTTTTCAAAAGAAAATCTCTTGAACTATTGCAAGTTGTTTGGAGAATACATCATTTAAACCAATGTCTCATTTAAATACGAAAATTAATAAAGTGATACTACTTATTAGATTGTAAAAATAATATGAAGTAAAAATTTAAAACTCTAATTCGTAACCGAAAAATATAAGCATACAAAATTTGATCTTATTGTTTATGCTATTTAATCCATTACAACATTGTCAAACGGCCATGCAACTATTGTACCAACACATTTATCAATACAAGTCATATAAGAAATAAGTGTCAGCCCTTTGAAGGTTGACATGCGCAATGGTTTGAGACTCCTTGCACTCATGTCGAGAAATTGCAGGATGGTGTATGGATGGTGCACACTTTGGATTCGGAGCAAGAAAAATCGTAGGAAGGATGTTTCAGTTTGGTAGAGTCAGATTGTGGCATATTGGGCAAGGCATGGGCTAATCCAACTTGCTGTTAATAGGCAAAGACTTGCAGACAAACAAGACATAGGCTGGTCCAGCTTGCTTGTTAGTGGGCTGAAGTCCACTAATTCAGGTATCCAAGTTGAGTGTTCACATTAGTAGGAAGTGTGGGCAGTTGCTTGGAATAGTCATAGGAGGCAATAAATTTTGTCATATAAATAGAGAAGGACTTGGGCTGATGAGACATAGAAAATGTGTTATGTTCCTTCAGTGTTCCTTCGAGTCTTGTATTCATTGTGGAGTAATAATACGAGTTGGGTTTTCCCGTAATTCGGTGTTCCATTACATTGTTGCCTTAAATTCGTGTGTGTGTGTTGTGCAATTTCGGGTTGGCTGACTAAGTGAGACTTAGTGCCCTCACTGTTTCGAGATTTTGGCTAAGTATTTTAACTTGGATTTCGTCCTTGTGATAATTGGTATCAGAGCCTCGTTGCAGTTGCTGGGTTTTGTTTCAAAGAAATGGCTGCAAATCAGAATCTCAAGGATCGGGTTTCTGCGTTGGAAGATTTCGTCGGTGCACCTATGACCAACAGTACAGTCAGTTTGTATGCACAAGTACATGCACATAATGAAGTACACACAGAATTGAGGGCTCAATTCGAGGAGTTTGCTGGCAGGGTTGATGAAAGGCAATCTTCATTTATGAAAGATTTGCTGGAACTTGCGGATAACTCAAAGGCTCGGTTGACGCCTTTGAGAGTGAAATTTCTTTACTGAAAATGGCCATAAATAGCACTACTGTTCGGGATACGGTAGGTGCTTCAAAAATTTATGTTCCTGAACCGAAGCAGTTCAATGGTTCTCGTAATGCCAATGAGTTGGAGAACTTTCTGTGGGATATGGAGCAGTACTTCAAACTGCTCGTAAAGAACGGGTGAATATCACTTCTATGTATCTGTCGGGAGATGCAAAGCTGTGGTGGCGAACTCTGGTGAAGGATGACGAAGCTACAGGGCATTCTCTTGTTGTGACATGGAAAACGTTGTAGAAGGAATTGAAAGATCAGTTCCTGCCTTGCAACACAGCCTGAGTTGCAAGGGAATCTCTCAAGAAGCTGAGGCAGACGGGGAGTGTGAGGGAATTCATGAAGGAATTCAATAGTCTCATGCTAGATATCCAAAACATGTCCGAGGAGGACAAACTTTTTAATTTTATGTTCGAATTACAAGGTTGGGCACAAGCAGAATTGCAGAGGTAAGGAGTGAAGGACATTCCTTCGACAATGGCGGTAGCGGATTGTCTTGTTAATTACAAGATGGGCAGTACTTCCTCTATTCCAATGAAAACCAACGAGAAGAAGACTGGTACATCGAAAGATTAGAAAAAATGGAATAATAAGAAGAAATTCGAGGGCCCCAAATCAAAAGATGGTGATCAGACTTCGAAGTTCAAGAGCTTTGGTGGATTCTTCATTTGCAACGGTTGCCATTGTGCAAAGGATTGTCCAAAGAGGAAAAAATTGAATGCCTTAAGGTTGGAAGGCAGTGATGACAGCTCGGATGAAGTCCCTACACGGGTGAATCCGCTACAGCTTGTGAATGCCATCACTACACTGCAGCGTGGCTTGATGTATGTTCAAGTTACTGTTGATGGGAGGGAAGTGCTGGCAATGATGAAAAGTAAAACAAGTATAATATTAACATAAGTTATAGGAAAAATCCTCTTCACTTAAAAAATTTGACAGTAACCCATTTATCAAAATTCTTCCAAATTCTCTCACTAAAAGTTCATTCTCCATCCTCAAATACTCCCAACATCAACATGGTGATGCACCACAATCCCATTCGGATCCATTGACACCAATTTCTCCAACTTGATGTCTATGGCCGGTTTGACTAATGATTCTGATGCGTAGTGGTCCTGGTTCTTGAGGTGCAAGCTTCGACTCCTTCTTAATATGGGTTTTCCATCATAATTTTTTGCCGACTGTTTCCCACAAATTTGTAAAGCTTGTCAAAAATAGTGTCTCCTCCTCATCCCATGGCCTCATGATGGAGATGCTCAGATGCATCAAATCCTCCTTATCTCTCTCTAAAACCACCACATATTCTCTCGCTACACCTGGACTTTTTGTCTTCTGATGGGTTTCACATGAGAGTAATGTTATTCATTTCCACTGAGGTTACATACACAGTCTATGTGGCGTTAACGTGACATTAAATGATATGTGAAATTAAATAAGTCACTTAATTTCACTTTTCATTTAACCTATCACTTAGAGTCACGTAATTAATAACATTACTCTTCACAGGAGCATTGACAGAGAAATACGAATTTAGGGTAAAAAAAAATGGTTACGGGAGATTTAGGCGTAATTAATATAGGGATTAAATTTTTAATTAGTTTTAAAGGTACTAATCTAATATCTTATTTTTAAGGGTATTGTGCCTAATTTTACCTAATTTAATTAGGCTGCTTCAAATGACCCAAGTGGATTACGTGATAACTTTGGTCAATTGTGGTGTCGAGACATTTCACTTCAATTATCGATCGATACCTATAAAGTATAATCTAAACTAAAACCGATTTAACATCATAGCCCGGATTTATTGGATATCAAAACCCAACACATGGTTATCTTTTGGATTAAATATTTTGTTTGTTAAGATCTTACTCAAAATATGAATACACAATCTTACTTTTTTCCACACTTGCTAACTTGTAGAAATAATGAATTGCTAGTTAATTGAAGTGCAAGTTTCTTTCTAATATATTAGGCCAAATTTGAGTTTTTTCCGCACTTCATCATAGAAGGGCAAGTTTCTTTCCCACAAGTGTATTTAAAAGTAGAATTCATGTTTCCTCATACTTTACACGAATTTCTGACAAATGCTTAAAACCATAAAAGGAAATTGATATTCATCAATTCTGATCTCTAACAAAAGCAGTGAGAAAGAAGGGGAAAACAAGCACATGGAGTTACATTTTATTTCTCTACTGGTATGAAACTTTTAGCATTTACCTACTTGTTGCTAATCGACCAGTAAAAAACTAATTCGGACTCAGTGGTATTCAATTCCCTTGTTTTGTTTCTTTTTCACCTTTACTGCATTTTGGAGTTGCACTTGAATCAATTTACTGCATATTTTTTTTTATGTATTATTCAATATTCCCAAATCCCAACCAAACATGCCATATTAATTGTAGATAATAAGTATCTACGTAATATACCTGGTGCTATGTAGCCCACAGATCCCTTCAACCCAATGGTACTACTCTTAGGATCATGAGATTCAGTCGTTTGCAGAATCCGAGCTAGTCTAAAGTCTCCTACATGAGCAGTCACGTCTTCATCAAGAAGAACATTACTTTTCTTGAGATCGCAATGTACTAGGGGAATTTCACAATCATGATGTAGATATTTCATTGCAGGAGCAATGTCTATGGCTATCTCTAATCTCTGATTTAAAGTAAGACTATGCCTTTGATCATACTCTTAATGTGAAGCCACTTCTGTAAGCTGGCGTGAACTGTAGAACTATAGCCTTAAATGTGGGACTTGAAGCACTCAGGATCTTAACTAGATTCCTGTGCCGTATGTTTCTAAAGGCTTTGCACTCGGCTAGAAAGCTTTTTGACGCTCGATTTTGGTCCAATTTAAAGACTTTATTGTAGCTAGTGTTCCATCGTGAAAAGGCCCTTGTAAACATTTCCAAAACTCCCACTTCCGATCAGTTTTCGCTACTGAAATTATTTGTTGCAGATTTCAGGTCATAGTAGGAATATAATCCATTGGGGCCATCAAATGAGATATCCTGTGTGGTTGAAGAACCTCGTTGCTTTTTTGACTTCATGAAGAAGTTCCTGTAGAAAAGCAGCAATAGGAAAATGCATATGATTGTTGATCTTGCAACAAGTCGTGCAATTAGTGTAAGTGTTATGCCTTAAATCCAATCAACTTTAGACATAAACACTTTTAATATATATAATCGATGCGTATCTATGGCTATATATATTATTTAACGAAATTAACATTCTAATAAATTAAATAATAGAGTTCGCAGATTCAAGTCATGGTAATTTGTTAATTATAAGGAGTTGTAATTGTGAGATATATATTACATATGATTGAATATTAAATTGTCTGTGGTCGTATGTAATAACGAGATACGGATATCGTTATTACGGATAGACCATCATGTGTGACATTTCTTACTTGTGAAGTAATTAGCTGATCTCACAAGTTAAAGTATGGTGACACTTGAATGAACACGTGGATGTTTTGTTATAGAACAACATATTGGAGACCCGTGGGAAATTCCACATAAATAACTATCTGAGTATTAGTGGTTAATCTCTAACGTTTGGTAGTGGAATTGATCATTTGACTTGAAGTCATCATAGTGTCTTATATGATGATAGTCATACTTTGGTGATGTTGGATGTTACTTTGGCAATGATTGCTAATACGGCATCGTTCGAGTATGTCAAGAATCATATAAAAGTTGTGAATGATCAATAGATGACTCGTCACTCTTAGATATTAAGAGATTATAATCTACATTTCTTCCAGTTACGTTGGAATCATTGGCCAAGATGAATTCATAAGTCGAAAATGAGTTTTCGACTTACATTAACTTAAAAGTGGGATAAAATGTATGATTGATAATTGAGATTGACACATATTCATATCTCATAATTGATCGGATCATATTGATGAAATGATTATAGTTTCACGATAAACGAAAAGTTTGATTTTGTCATACCACATGACATTTTTCGTCATATGTATTGCCCTGACACATTGCTAGATGTCAATCTGGGATGACGAATGTGAATTAGTGATAAGTTAAAAGGGGGTGTTTTAATTTATCGTTTTTGATTAGATTAAAATAATAATTTACGTCGTTAAGTATCGTGATTGGAAACCTAATGAGCCACACACAAAAAAGAACTAGAAGAATGAGATTTACCAATTAATTAATGGAAAAATTCATAAATCCTAATTTAAGTTTACACCATTTCAAAAATAACAAAACATCTTTCACATTTCAAAATGGTTGGTCACAGATTATATTTCTAGTCACAGATTACAGAATTTTAAGATCACAGATTACAGACTTCTCCAATTCCGGTGACTATTCCAATGATCATTCGTTGGTCACATATTTCAAAATTATTAGGTCACAGATCAAAATTTGTAGGTCACACGGTCACAGACTTCCAAATTAGTTGGTCTTCGATTTATCACAGATTATATAATTTTTATGTCACAATTAACAAAATGGTTGGTCACGAATTATATTTTTAGTCACAGATTATCGAATTTTAAGGTCACATATTATTTATCGATTACAAAATCAAAACTTTTATTGATTACAACTCTATTACAACTTAATAAATTGTGAATCACAATCACAATATTTAGGTCACATATTATTTATTTGACAAAAAGTAACAAATTATTGGTTACAAACAACCAAATAATTCGTCATGGACACTAGTTTAGTGGTCACACTACACCGTCACAACCTTACCACCACTGCCACTTGCTCACCATCATCCTCACCCTACCACCACTACCACAACACCACCAACACCAGGGGAAATGACCACCTCCACCCCCATCAGAAATGCACCACCGTGACCCCCACCACCACCACCACCACCACCTCGCCACCATCACTTTCCACCGCCACCAACAACCTACTACCACATCATTGATCTTCAGCACCATCACACAAATCAGAACATATCGCACCACGACTGCACATCACATCTACAGCCACACGTTGTGGAAGAAGGAGAAAGGGGAGGGCGCTGCCACACTGCACCACCACCACACACCACATCACACCACCATTGCACACAGATTCCCGCCGCCACCAACTATTCCCACCGCCGCAAGCAAAAACCACCAACCGCACGGCAAAACCTCCACCGCCAACCGCAAGCACAGACACTCACAGCCAACCGCACCACCATCGCGCCAAACAAAGAAAATGGAAAAGAACAACAAATCTGCGTGCTCAGACCATGGATCTGCATAGATGTGCTCGGTGAACCTCATCTTCGCCATTCCGTGAAGCAACATCCGATGTAGATGAAGAGAGAAGACCACGGGCAGAGAGAGAATAACTTCAAAAAGACTGCTACCAGCATCTGTCGTCGTCACCGTCACCATGGCGCAGTGCACCAACCGGCCACCACAACCACGGCGTCGACACCCCTCCCACGCCTCAAACACCCGAGAGAGAGAGAAAGAGAGAGTTCAATTATGGGGAAAGTCGAGAATTAGGGATTTAAAATCGTGTGGTGTGGGGTGGGGTGGGTGGGGGTGTATATAAATTAATTTTTGTAATGTTATTATTAATATTTAGTTAATTGTCATAAAATCTGTATCTATATATAAAATATCTGATTTTTGAAAATTAAAATTTAAAATCTGATTTTTGAACTGGATCTTGAAAAGTAGGGATTCATGTAATTTCCACATTAATTAATTGACAAGTATTTGATAATTAATTAATTGTGTTGCTCATTAATAGGCCCAAATGAATTAGTTGGATTAATTAATTCATGGACCAAATTTAATTAATTTGATTAATTAAATATTGGATCGGGTTAAGTTTAAGAGACGGACCAAACTCGTTTGGACTTATATTAATAGAATGCTAGGATTTGGAAACTGGAAGAGAAATAATTCATTATTCTTGCTAGCACAAGAAAGGAAAACTCTAGTCGTCATTCTTGTTCTCTGTGTAGATTACCATTGGAGGCTGGATAAATTGACAGTTTGTATTGCAAATCGTGATAATTCGAGTTTGAGAATCAGCAAAGGAGTTTGCAGAATTCATCAAATGTATAATTTCTATGGCAATTTCTATCTAAAAACAAAGCAGATCCTTAGTGGGAATTAAAAATTGTTTTATTTTCGCTGTGCATGATTAAGTAAATTCCCAACAATTAGCTACTAGATTGCTTTGAATTGGCATAACATTTGGGCAGTCCTAATGTGGGGATGTAGCTGTAGAGCTTTGCAATTCCAGACAGGAAAGCTCCCGAATTGTTCAGGAATATATCTTCTTTGGGAACTTCTCCTTGAAGCATATTGTTTGCAAGATTCAAGAAATTGAAGGGCACCAAACGAGATTGTTTAATGAAAGATCAATAAATTCTCCACCCTTTAAATTAGCCAATGAACTAGGTATAAATCCTAGAAAAGTATTGCGGGATGGATCTAGATACGTAGGTTCTGATATTCATCTAAGCTGGACGGCATTGGTCCTGAAATTCTGTTTTTGGAGAAATCCAAACGTTGAACCATCTTCAATTTTCCAATATCGAAGATAAACTACCTGTTAGAGAATTCATAGAAAGATTAACATTCCTAGGTTTGGAACGGTAAAGATTTCTTCCGGTATGCTACCTTGAGAGATCATTCAGGGAGAGATCCAAGAGTTGTAGAGAATGACAATTTGAAAGGCTGGGTGGGATTCTACCTGTTAGATCATTTCCATTTAAACGCAGTTCAAACAACCCGCTTAGGTTTCCCAGTGATCCAGGTATTTGACCTGCTAGAAGGTTCAAATGTGCAGACAGAACTTGCAAATTTTGAAGGTTTCCGATTAATGGTGGAATGTGTTCAGTGAATGATTTTTTTTTTCAAGTGACAGTTGAATTAAGCTCGCTAAATTCCCTACAGTTTCTGGTATGTTTCCTTCGAACTGATTATCTGCCAAGTTCAACAAAGAGAGTTGGCTAGACAGGTTTCCTATTGAGGAAGTGATAAATACATTTTTGTGCACTTATTCAGGTCATATTACTAAGTTTTTGTGCTGTTTTAGTATTGTATTTTACTTAATTTGGGTTAATTTTATCTTATTTCAATTTTGGACCCGTTTCTAAGTAATTGGCAAAGAAAGACGGATCTATTGGCCAATGAATGGAAGTTTGGGGACTAACATGCATTTGAGTAAAGGTAGGAGTACTAAAATCGAAGTAATTTAATGTGGGGGACAAAAATGGAAGAAAGAATGAAGAAAAGAGTTATAACCTTAAACTTCAATTACAGTAGATGTTTGATATGCCTGGACGGTTGCCACATTTCCTATTAGGCGCCCACCTAAGCTAAGTCGGGAAAAAAATTTTGATTTCTTTATATGATTTCAACTTTTATGAAAACAAATCTGGGTCGTCTTTTAAAGACTTAAGCCGTCCAAAACTGGTCATCACACATTAGAACATATTTTAAGAAATTTTGGGAGTATAGAAGGATGCAAGAACACGAAGATTCAATTAAAACTTTATTTGGGTGATGTTAATTCTTCAATTTTTCTTTTGTTTTCTTTCTCATAACATTTTAGGCTAGTTTTCTTTGTATTAGGAGAATGATGAACTATATAATATGAATTTTTAATCTTTAGTTTTACATACTTGACATTGAAAACAAGTTTTTGGATATTGAATGATTTATATAATTTTCTTTTCTCTACAATTATTGTGCAAGGTAGTTGTGTGAATATGGTGGCATATTTTATGCATCCGAAAGAAGGGAAATAAGTTTTGACATATATAAATTGTCATATGATCCGATATGAAATAGAAATATACTGCTATACTCTATGTGAATCTTTAAGTGTTCATAAAAAATTATGCATTCTTGTTTGTTCGCATCCGTCATAAAAATATATGTGGGACATATATGAGAGTAGATTGAACATTACTCGAGAGAGATTGTTAAATAAAATAGAAATATTGATTCGTCAAAATTCGATCGTGTTATCAAAGTGTAGAACTAAGGTTAAAAATGATTTAACATTAATTTGCATTTAGAATAATTTGCATTTAATTTACTATATTTACTCATAATTGAATAAGTAAATTACTTTAGTTATAATTTATCACAAATAAACACATCATATTATTCTTGTTTTGGTTAAGGTCGCAAAAAGTAAAATTGAAATTATCAATCTCTGTGAGACGATATTGGACTCAAAATTCACTTTATTACTTGTTAACGAACCGTAAACGTACGGTTGTTTTAATTCGAAATATATTTTCGTGAACGGGAAGGAATCCAACTGGAAAATTGATTGGTGGCCACTGAAAAAACTTGAAGTTCAGAGCAGTTGACAAGAGAAGTTATAAGCTCTAAGCCAATTTCACTTCCATTGGAGAAATGGTTGTGTTCTAGATTGAGAATTCGAATTCTTTTAAGGTTCCATAGCAGAGGAATCCCTCCTGTGCATTGATTGGCTGAGAAATCAACAACTTCAAGTCCGGAAGCATAAAAACTAGGTTATCCAGAGGAGAAGATTCAAATTCCTCAGTTCACTTGGAATTGGACCTTCAAACTTGTTGTACATTAAAACTAGGCTATTTAGCGGAGAAAGATTAGCAATTGAAATGGGAATATAGCCTATAAGGCTGTTCTTTGCAAAGCCCAAAGCTTTAAGTTTTGTCAGATTGCCCAGTTCGGATGGGATTGTACCTTCAAGCATATTTCCCGGAAGATCAAGAACACCAAGGCTAAAACAATCCCTACGAGATGAAGGAATCTTCCCTTGAATGTTATTTAAAGCTAAGCTCGGCAGTTTCAACCGAAAAAGCTTTCCTATGCTCAGGAATATTGCCATGGAAAAAGTTTTTCTCAAGGTCCAGAACCTCGAGAAAAGAAAGATTACCAATGTAAGGGATAATTGTTCCAGTTAGACTACAATTCTCGAGTGCAAGACCAGTGACACGCGCTTTGTTAGTATTGCAGAGAACTCCATGCCAATTGCATAAAGGCGTCTTCAGGTTCCAAGTGTTTAGGACCCCAGTGGGATCATCTGTGACATAAGATTTGAATGACAGGAGAGCATCTCTGTCTGTTTCATTGCTTCTATGACGTCCAAGTACAGCTTGGGAGTGATGATACAAGAAAAAAAATAGCAAATGAGAATAAGAGATTTGAAGCTTTCATTGAACTAGGTGCTTGACAGTGCTAGGCTGCCTATATGAATTTCTGCTGTCGCAGTTTGTTTGTCTATTACTTTACTTCATGATATGAACATATGTTACATATCATCAGTAGTTTGATGCTTAAGAGATCAGAGTTGAAACTAGAAGAATGTTTCCCCAAAATATTAAAATGTAGAAGTCAACACACAATAGAATCAGTGGACACACAAAAAATCTTTTTTTTTTTTTTTTTAAATTTAATATTATCTTCTATCCAGTGATTGATCCAAGAAGCAACAGAAGAACAAGCTCAGCTAGGAACTATTCCTAAAACAATTAATTTTGTCCAGAAATTCAAACAGTATGTGTTGGTAGCTTGAGAATTTTGTACTACTTTTCTTGTTGAGCAAGAGCAAATATTATTTCCTATAGTCAAATGTTTGAAAATAAATTAATGTTACAGGTTGAAGAAAATGAAATTCTGCATTAAATTATTTTGAGCATGAATATTACAGTATTATTTTTTAATGGAGCATCTCTCTTCTATTCCCATCCTAGCAATATTTTTTACCCTGTTCGAATTCAGAAATTTGGAAGCCTTGTGTGAAAAACACAAACCTGGTTTTATTTTTCTCTTGAAATGTCAATTGTTTCGAGTTTTTCATTCACAAATTCGCTTTTTATGTGTACTTTCTTTTTTATTTCTCCTCACTCCGTTTTTATTAAATGAACAAGATATATTGTTCTAGTCTCTCACACTCTTCAGTTTTAACCAGAACAGTTAATATACCTTTTGTGACCTAACTACCGTGTATCATCCAGACAACTCGACGTATCTATCAACCACGTTAAAGTATCACGTCACTAGTTCAACTGGTAGATTATAAAATTACAATATGATTTATAAACATCACCATAATATAAAGATTAAGGTCTATTGCAAATGCTCAAGTGTTCTCTCTTTGCAATTAAAATCAGAGAGATATTTGAACCTCAAGAGTTCTATTGAGCATGCTCAGAATTTTCTCTGATGTGATTTTGAAATACCTTTGAAGCCTTTCTTGTTATCAACATATCTCATTCATCAGAAGATGAATACAATAATTTATTTACACCCGATTTTGTACGTTGTTATTTCATGATATTGTACTATATAAACTTCATATAATGCCAACAATATCTTTTGCATTAAATATTTCATTGATTAATATCTTACTCAAAATTCATATATACATTCTAATTGAAAAATTAAAATAAGTAGCAGGGCATTTTGCAGAGCATCAATCAATATAAGAAAATTCTTTCAATTCTGTATAGTTTTGAAGTAGAAAAAACTATCAATTACCCTATATATATATTTGGAGTGGTAACCATGAATGACAATTGTAGTAGGCACAAGAATTATAATATGATCTGGTTTCTTCTGCACTTCAGTATTTAGAGTCTGTGAAGTTTGGTGTGTATCAATTTTTTTCAAGTTTCATGGCATACTTTTTTCCACACTCAATAGTTTATTGAAGTGCAAGATTATTTATCAGATATTAGGCCAAATTTAAGTTTTACCTAGTTTGCTGTTCATGTATATATGGTTATTCAATCCACAGGTGCATTTTGAAGTAGACTTTGATGCGGACATCACGAGGCTTTCCGAGATTTATTTTATTATTGTTAGGGTTTACTTTATTAATTATTGGACCTTGTCATTTACTTTCTATTTTATTATTATTGGGCTTGTATTAGTGGGACAGCCCAAACCCATTAGGTTTTCGCTATTTAAACAGTTTTACAGTACAATTTACACAGTTGAATGATTGATTAAAATTAAGTTTGGCTTAGCCATATTTCCCCTCTCTCATTCTTCTCGGCTTATCTCTCTCTTCTTCTTCTCGTTTCTTTCTTCTTGCTTTAATTTTTAGGTTTGATAATAGTTTTGTTATTGATTCTACATCAAATTGGTATCAGAGCTAAACCTGGTTGCAAATCGAACAATTGACCACACCGTCTCCACTACCGTCATCTTCACCTCCCACACCAACACCAACATACACATCGCCCGCTGCTGCAATCCATCTCCCGTCACCTGTGCTACCACCGTAAATTGAGAAACAAATAACCACACCCACCACCCCACCTTGCTGCATCAAACAATCGACAATGACCTATTTTCGCAAACAGTAACCAACACCCTCAAAACACTTCAGCCCATCAGACGATTTCCATCCACCAGCTCGCCGCCGCCTCGCGCATAATACCACCGCCCCACGCACAATCAACTCCCTCCAACCCGTCGACCCTCAACACACGCCTCACGAACCTCTGCCACCTATCCACCACAAAGCCGAAACCAATGCACTAATTCAACGAAAAAAAAAAGAAGGAGACGAAGTCGGTCGCGAAACCAGAGAAATCGGAGAGGAGAAGCACTGCCGACCACATGCGAAGGCACCACCAGTCGATCGCCGTCCGTTCACTTGCCTGTGTCGAGTTCTCTGTTGCAATTGAAGTGGGCTGTGCTTCTTTACTGGGTAATTTCTCTTAAGTTGGGCCTGCTCAAGTTGGTAACATTGGGCTGGGCCACTGCCTGTTATTTGTTTTAATTTTCAATTTGGGCCCCTGTTTGTTACTTAGTTTTAAGATTTAGGGTTATTTGTCCTAATTTTCAATTTGGGCTTTGTTACTTAGTTTTAAGTTTTAGAGTTGGAACCCATTTAGTTGGTTCACAAAAAAAAAAAAAAAAAAAAAAAAAATTATATATCGCTAGTATTTTGGGTCTCTATTAAAGTATTTGTTTGATTTATTTTACTTTTCGTACGTCGGACCTCGATTTGGGTCTCGATTTTTATATTGTGTAATTTATTCTAGTTGAAAAAAAAAACAAAAAAAAAAGAGCGATTTTCTAACATTTTGTAGGTATACATTTCCTTCACCAGTTGATTGGCGCAGTGACTTCAGCAACCAAAACGAAGAGCTCCTGTTTCTTGTCTCTGGAGGTCAATTACTTGATGCTCGCTTGTTTCGACGAACAACATGAACGTTTCTATTCCTTCTCTTTAGTCACATTGCTGTCTCAGTATAAAATTGTGTCAATTAATTCTTTGTGTTGCTGTGATCTCAATTTCCCCTACAAATCCACATCACTCACTCCATAATTGTGTTGTTCCCACCTTTTATCGTGCTTATTTTACGTTATAATCGTGTTCTATTATCATTGTTCCACGTGACTAGATTGCTGCTTTATATTTGACCTGCTTTACTATTTTACATCGATTAGTGTTATTAGCTTGCCCTATTTGGATCTACATAATCTCAAAAAAAAAAAAAAAAAAAAAAAAAAAAAATTCTATCAGGTTTTATTTTGGCTTTAAATCGCGTTGTCATTTGATCTCTCTATACATTTCATTTAGTCGGTAGTGCATTGCATGCAGTTGCGTAGTGGTCTTGTCACATCTAGTTCACATAACCTGACCATGGACCCATCCCAACTTGATGCCCTTACTCGTCAACTAGCACAACTTGCTGCTAGTCAACAACAGTTACAAACACAAATCGCTGCTAGTCAACAACAGTTACAAACGCAAATCGCAGCTAGTCAAGCTGAGATTGCCGCTGCCCGAGAGGAAACTAGAGGCTTAGCTGCTAGGATGTCCACCTTTGAACAAATCCCTCACTCAACTGAAGCGGAAAACTCAGAAGCATCCAGTAACGCGCATTATCGTCGTCCCCAAGGTGGCCGACCACACATTCGGCATAACTGTAGGGATGGACATCACGTTCGTAAAAGGGAGCGAGAGCATCACCGTCATGATACTCAGTCCCCTCCTCGCCACGACGAACGTTTCTTTAGAAACATTAAATTGGATGCACCAACATTTGATGGTTGTTTAGACCCTCGGGTATTTACTCAATGGGTTCGAGACATGGACCGTTTCTTCGCTTGGTACGGAGTCCCGGAAGATCGGAGAGTTCAATTTGCTAGTCTGAAGCTAACCGGCACCGCTCAACTCTTTTGGGAAAGTGTTAAGGAACTCCTTGAGCGTCGTCGTGCTCCTCCTGTTGGGAGTTGGGGCGAAATGAAGCGTCGCCTTCAAGAGAAGTATCTACCCCAGTCGTATAAGGGTCATTTGTTGGATCAATGGAATACTCTCACGCAAGGCAATCGACCAGTTACCGAGTACGTCACTCAGTTTGATGAATTTAGAATGAGATGCCAGGTCGTTGAGGATGAAGCCATGACCTTAAGTAGGTTTCGGCAAGGCCTCCGAGATGATCTCAAACGTGAGCTTGTCCTTCGGGGCGTCACTACTCTTGATCATGCTTATGCCTTCGTCCGAGATTATGAGTTAGTTACTAGGACTCCGTTTAGAAGTCGTGGTGACAACCGTAATCCCGTTTCTTTAGCACCCAGTTCAGCAACACCTGCTGTGCCCCAAAAATCTATCCTAGGTCCTTCCCCTTCTAAGGGTCCTTTTGTCGGGGAAAATAAAGGTAAGGGTCCAGAATTTCCAAGGACGTCATCCCACTTGCAATGTTTTAACTGTAAGGGTTTTGGTCACATTTCCTCTAACTGTCCTAGCCGAACCCTAGTTCTGGAAGAACGTGAGAGTAGAGAGGACGGTATGTTGGAGGATCAGGTTTATGAACCTAAGTTGGAAGAGTTTGAGGACTTGGATGATAACGAAGATACTTTCTTAGGTTGTATTCGAACCCTTCCAGTGGAGTCAGAGTCAATGCCCCTTATTCCAAACACGTCGAGATTGGGTGTTGTACGTTGTACACTGACCCAGCCCAAAAATGCTGACGATTGGCGTCGTCATGCCATTTTTCACACTTACATAAAGATCAATAATAAAGGGTGTAAAATTATTGTGGATAGTGGCAGTTGCATTAATGCGGTGTCGACAACTATTGTAACTCGTCTGGGGTTACAATCTGTACCTCACCCTCAGCCGTATAACGTCTCTTGGGTCGATACTTCCTCGATAGCTGTAAAGGAACGTTGTTTGGTGCCCATTCAGTTCCTCGAGTATAAGGATCATATATGGTGTGACGTTATTCCCATGGATGTCGGTCACGTCATCCTTGGTCGACCTTGGTTGTTCGATTTAGATGTCACCATTTATGGACGATCCAATTCATGCTCTTTCGTGTTTAATGGCAAGAAGATTCACCTTAACCCTCTTCCACCGAAACCTGTTGGCTCATATGAAACAAAGAATCGGGAGGAACGAAAGGGATTACACATCATTAATCCTACCGAATTTGAACGCACACTTGTGAGCGATTCGGTTGTGTTTGCCTTGGTTGTCTTGGAGGTTCCATCAGGCCCCCCATCCGTAGCCCCTTCTGAAGCCCAGACGATCCTTCAAGAGTTCCAAGATGTGTTCCCCATTGACTTACCTAATGAACTTCCTCCTTTACGGGACATCCAACATGCTATAGATTTGGTTCCAGGAGCGTCGCTTCCTAATTTGCCCCATTACAGGATGAATCCTACTGAACACGCTGAACTCAAGAGGCAAGTGGATGAACTCCTTCACAAAGGATTCATCCGTGAGAGTTTAAGTCCTTGTGCTGTTGACGCCTAAAAATGATGGTTCTTGGAGGATGTGCGTCGATAGTCGTGCCATCAATAGGATCACGATAAAGTATCGCTTCCCTATTCCTAGGCTTGACGACATGTTGGATATGATGGTTGGTGCTACAATATTTTCCAAAATTGATTTGAAGAGTGGATATCACCAGATTAGGATCCGCCCAGGTGATGAGTGGAAGACCGCTTTTAAAACAAAAGATGGTCTTTATGAGTGGTTAGTTATGCCTTTCGGCCTAACTAATACTCCGAGCACTTTTATGCGAGCAATGACACAAACTCTTCGTCCTTTCATGGGTAAGTTCCTTGTCGTCTACTTTGACGACATTCTCGTCTATAGTACGACGAAGGAACAACATCGAGATCATCTCAAGCAAGTTTGTTCTGCCCTTCGGGCAACAAAATTGTATGCTAATGTCAAGAAATGTTCGCTCTTCACCGATAGCGTCGTCTTCCTAGGCTTCATCGTATCATCTACGGGAGTATCTGCCGATCCGGCTAAAATTCAGGCGATTGTTGATTGGCCTGAGCCTAAGACTGTACATGATGTCAGGAGTTTTCATGGCCTAGCTACCTTTTACCGTCATTTCATCAAGGGCTTTAGCACAATCATGGCTCCCATTACGGAGTGTTTGAAGAAAGGATAATTTCATTGGACTCATGAAGCGACTAAGGCATTTAAACTAGTTAAGAAGCGAATGACGGAAGCGCCTGTCATGTGCCTTCCTGACTTCACCAAAGTTTTTGAAGTTGAGTGCGATGCCTCCGGGGTCGGCATCGGGGGAGTTCTTAGTCAGGAACGCCACCCCATCGCTTATTTCAGTGAGAAGTTGAATGACGCTAAGCAAAGGTAATCGACTTATGATAAGGAGTTGTACGCAGTTGTGCAGGCTTTGCGATATTGGCGTCATTATTTGCTACCCCAAGAATTTGTTCTTTATTCAGATCATGAGGCCCTCCGTTATCTCACCACCCAGAAGAGTTTGAACTCTAGACACGGTCGATGGGTTGAGTATTTACAGGCCTATTCTTTTGTTTTGAAACACAAGAAAGGGGTTGAGAACCAGGCGGCCGATGCCTTAAGTCGTCGTATCTCCCTTCTGTCGGTCATGAACGTTAAAGTCATAGGTTTTGAACGGCTTAAGGAAGAGTACGAAACTTGTCCTGACTTTAAGGATATCTTTCTTGATTTGCAAAGGGGACAGCCGAATACTGTGGATGGCTTTCGACTTGAGGAAGGTTATCTTTTTCGAGCTAATAAATTGTGTATCCCACGAACCTCAGTGCGAGACTTCATAGTTTGGGAAATTCATGCGGGAGGCTTAGCCGGTCACTTTGGGCGAGATAAGACCATAGAGGAGATTGAACGTCAATTCTATTGGCCTAGCTTGAAGAAAGATGTGGCCAAGATAGTTAGCACTTGTAACACCTGTCAGTTGGCCAAACAAAAGAAGCAAAACACTGGCATCTACACTCCTCTTCCTGTTCCAGATTGCCCTTGGCAAGATGTGAGCATGGATTTTGTGTTAGGACTTCCACGTACCCCGAAGAAACATGACTCTATTTTTGTGGTAGTGGATCGTTTTTCCAAGATGGCTCATTTTATCCCTTGTAGTAAAACTTCAGATGCGTCCAGGGTTGCCACTTTGTACTTTAATGAGATTGTCAAATTGTATAGTCTCCCAAAAACCATTGTGTCTGATAGGGATGTTAGGTTCACTAGTCACTTTTGGAGAACGTTGTGGCACAAAATGGGTACAAAGTTGAAGTTTTCTACTGCCTATCACCCGCAGACCGACGGTCAAACGGAAGTGGTTAACCGTAGTCTCGGTAATTTATTAAGATGTCTGGTCCGAGAAAATCTTAGAAATTGGGATCTAATTCTTTCCACAGCCCAAATCGCTTACAACAGCTCCATGAATCGATCGTTAGGTATGAGTCCATTTGAAGTTGTTCATGGTTTTAAGCCTAGGAAGCCTTTAGATCTCATTCCGATGTCCCCACATGCTAGAGTGTCTATGTCAGCTGAATCATTTGCACAACATCTTCATGATTTGCATATTGAGATCAATAAACAACTTGAAGCTAGTAACGCATCATATAAACTTAGAGCTGATTTACATAAAAGACATGTTGATTTTAATATTGGAGATTATGTCATGATCCGAATTCGACCAGAGCGGCGTCTACATGGACCCGCCTCTAAATTGCAAGCTCGTAGTGCTAGTCCTTTTAAAATTTTAAAGCAAGTAGGCCCAAATGCTTATGTTCTTAATCTTCCGCCACATCTTGGCTACCACCATACTTTTAATGTTGAAGATTTAGTTGCTTATAAAGGTCATTTCAATCCATCCGATGATCCTTTCTTACCTCCTTCTGTGGATGTGGACCCGGACGTTCTTGCTACTTCTAATCCCATTCCACACTTCCCAGCACACAAAGATAAAATTGATGCTATTTTAGATGAAAAGGTAGTGTTGACTAAAGATGGGGATGTTCAGTGTTTCCTTGTTCGTTGGGTTGATCGGCATGAATCTGACTGCACATGGATTACTAGAGAAACACTACAGCAGCTTGACCCGGACTTATTGGAGCTCTATCGGAGCCAGCAGGATATTCCTTTGCCTCGTTCTTCTACCATGCACCCAGGAGACATTGGTGGCGACACCAGATTAAAACCACCGCTGACACGTTTTTATAGACGCCGGAGGAAGCTCGCCCAACCTCTGAGTTTATGGTTAGGCCATTGATTGCAGCCGTGCTCTACCTCTTCACTCGACGGGGTCGAGTTCTCTTCCACCCCGGGAGAGTTGATGCGGACATCACGAGGCTTTCCGAGATTTATTTTATTATTGTTAGGGTTTACTTTATTAATTATTGGACCTTGTCATTTACTTTCTATTTTATTATTATTGGGCTTGTATTAGTGGGACAGCCCAAACCCATTAGGTTTTCGCTATTTAAACAGTTTTACAGTACAATTTACACAGTTGAATGATTGATTAAAATTAAGTTTGGCTTAGCCATATTTCCCCTCTCTCATTCTTCTCGGCTTCTCTCTCTCTTCTTCTTCTCGTTTCTTTCTTCTTGCTTTAATTTCTAGGTTTGATAATAGTTTTGTTATTGATTCTACATCAGACTTCATGTTTAAATGCTTAACACCAAAACACATTAAAGGAAATTGATTTTCATTAATTCTTATATCTGGCAAAAGCAGTGAGAATGATGGGGATAAGAAGCACATTTTATTTTCGTCTTCTTCTACAAATTCTGGCATTTATCTACAGTCTACTTGCTGCTAATCAACAAGTAAAATGTGATTTCTGACTCAGTGGTATCCAATTCTCTAGTTTTGCTTTCATTTCGCCTTTACTGAATTATGGTGTTGTACTTGAATCAGTTTGCATGAAGTTTGGTGTAGTATCAGCTAATCGTGTGCTCCTGATTTTCTTTATCATTGCAGTAAAAGCTTTCATTTCTGGTCTGCCATCTGGTGCCTCATTTGCACACCATAAACCGAGTTTAAAGAGAGATTCCAAGTAGTGAATGGAAATAACTTCACCTTTACAAGCATCCATTAATTCACCGTCCAAAATATCCAAAACTCGGGTGAGGAAACGCTGCTTGAACCCATCTCAGAAGATTCAATTCTCCGCTAAATGACTCTTCTGTTGGTCTCTTTCCAGTTAGCATCTGTAGTAAAAGTATCCCATAACTATATACATCACCTTTTATTGAGACTTTTTCTCCATAACCATACTCTGCATTAAGGTGGGAAAACAGTTAAAACATTTGAACAAAGTAGAATTGGCAGATACACACAGAAAAAACAGACATTGCACATTTGCTACAAAGTATTGGGTAGCACTGGGCATTATAACAAACAGGATTTAGCTTATTAATTTTCTTCCTTATTAATCTTCTGTACTATTAAATCTTCCCTACCAAACATGCCATAAATGTAGATGAAAAGTATCTATGTAAAATACCTGGTGCTATGTAGCCCACAGACCCTTCAACCCAATGGTACTACTCTTGGGATCATGAGATTCTTGGGATCATGAGATTCAGTCTTCTGTAGAATCCGAGCTAGTCCAAAGTCTCCTACGTGAGCAGCCATGTCTTCATGTGGAAGAGCATTACTTGGCTTGAGATCAGTGTACAAGGGGAGTTTCACAGTCATGATGTAGATATTCCATTGCAGAAGCAATGTCTATGGCTATCTCCAATATCTGATTTAAAGTAAGACTCTGCCTTTGATCATCACTCTTGCTGTGAAGCCACTTCTCTAAGCTTCCATTTGGCATGAACTGAAGAACCAAAGCCTTAAATGTGGGACTTGAAGAAGCACTCAGGATCTTAAGTAAATTCCTGTGCCGTGTGTTTCTGAAGGCATTGCACTCGGCTAGAAAGCTTTTGGAAGCTCTAATTTGGTCCATGTTAAAGACTTTTATTGCAGCAAACGTTCCATCACGAAACATGCCCTTGTACACATTGCCAAAACTCCCACTTCCGATCAAGTTTTCGCTACTAAAATTATTTGTTGCATGTTTCAGGTCATAGTAGGAATTGGGGCCATCGAATGAGATAGCCTGAGTGGTTGAAGAACCTTGTATCTATTTTGACTTCATAAAGAAGATCCTGTAGAAAAGCAGCAAAAGGAAAATGCATATGATTGTTGATCCTGCAATCAGTCGTGCAATTAGCATTTGTCTTGATTTACTAGATTTCTCTGATTTGGCAGAACATTTTGGCATTGCTAATGTGGGGATGCCACAACAGAGGTCTATGTTTCCAGACAGGAAAACTCCGGAAGCATTCAGGAATATACCATCTTTGGGAACTTCTCCTTGAAGCATATTGTTCGAAAGATTCAAGAATTTGAGGTATCGAAGGGTACCCAGTGAGGGAATTGAACCAGCTAGATTGTTCAATGAAAAATCAATAAATTCGACGCCCTTTAAATTGGCAATCGAACTAGGTATAAATCCTTGAAAAGTATTTCTGGATAGATCTAGATAAAGTAGGTTCTTACATTCCCGTAAGCTGGAAGGTATTGGTCCTGAAAGTCTGTTTTTGGAGAAATCCAAACGTTGAACCTTCTTCAAGTTGCCAATATCAGAAGATAAACTCCCTGTTAGAGAATTCTATGAAAGATTTAGTAACGTTCCTAGACTTTGAAGGGTAAAGATGTCCTTGGGGATGCTACCACTGAGACCATTCATAGACAGATCCAAGAGTTGGAGATTACGAAAATTTGAAAGGCTTGATGGGATGCTACCTGATAGATTGTTTTTATTTAAACGCAGTTCAAACAATCGGCTAAGGTTTCCCAATGCTCCAAGTATTTGACGTGATAGAAGGTTCGAATGTGTGGACAAGACTTGCAGATTTGGAAGGTTTCCAATTGATAACGGAATGTGTTCAGTGAATGAATTCGCTTCAAGTGATAAGTAATTTAAGCTTGCTAAATTCCCTGTTGTGTCTGGTATGTTCCTTTCAAATTGATTATCTTTCAAGTACAACACAGAGAGTTGGCTTGACAAATTGCCTATCGACGAAGAAATATGACATAAAATTTGATTGGTTGCCACCGAAAATACTAAAAGTTGGGTGGAGGTAGCAAGAGAAGTTATAAACTCCAACCCCTTTTTGCCTTCATTGGAAAGCTGATTGTAAAGCCCAGACCAACACACGTTATGAGAATCGAAACAATCAATAACCAAAATAGAAAAGTAAAACTGCAGAAATTAAAGAATAAACACAAGAATTATTTCGACCGTAGCCCCGAAGGGTCGGTGACCGCTTCTAACACCTACATCCCCCGTTGAGCATCCATAAAAAGGATTATGCTCAGATGCACTAAACCAGCCACAAAATGGCAACAAAGGTTACAGAAGTTCGAGAGAAGAGATATGAGACTTATTTCTCAAAACACAACAGAAGATAGCCCAAGATTCACCCAAAAATCACCAAGAAATCCTTCGAACACATACTAAGTAGTACAATAGAGGAATCACTCAGATCCTCACAATATTCACCCAGAATATTACAATCGAAGGTAGATCTAACTATTACAATACTTTAAATCAGAGATTTAAAGTGAAATCAACCATAAAGAATCAAACCCTATCTCCTTCTCTCAAAACCAAAAACCCTCAAAGTCTCCAGAAGAATACCAATGAATCGAATGACTCCAAAAGTCTCCAGCCCAAAGTATATCAAAGGTCCAAGCATCCAACAGCCACAAGAGACCCTTGTGTCATCAATCTAGGTAAGAACGCTTCAATTAAGAGAAGCGTGTTTTGCAAACACGCTTACATGTCAAAATGCTAGGAGCACATAAATGGGTCGGGTTCCAATCCAACATTCTCCACCTTGCTACCAGATTTTGGACTGTTAGTGCATCCAGGAACATAAACACTGATCATTTCATTTGCTCTGAGTATCAGCATCAAGATCACAAAGAATTAATAGAAAGAAATTTAAGACAATTTAAAATTTTGTTATATCTAAAGGATTATGTTGAGTTGCAATCTTTATTATACCCTTAGAAATAATATTTCTAATGAAGTGATATTGAAATAAATCATATTAAAAGTCATCACAATTCATGGAAATAATGGAAGTCATAATTCAAGTTACAATGCATAGATTAGAAGTTATGTTTCATAGCAATTAAATCACATACAAAATAAAATATCGAGTTTACTTGCAATTTAAGGAAGAGAGTTAATCATACCTTGATATTTTTGTTATGCATATAGAAGTACCTTGATTATCCTTGTCCATTTGATTGATGAGTTCATTGGAGTGTTCATTTGTGTTTACCTCATCTTCAATGGCTATAAAGCACATGTTGGCAATTTTTCCTTGACCTTTATCTTCATCTTGATCATCATCATCATCATCGCTTTCATTCCATCTTGTTTGGAGAGTCTTCTTGAATTTCACCTCCTTTTGAAATTTTTGATTGTTTCGAGAACCTCTCAACTTCTTGACTAGACGGACCAAGTCATCAAGCTCTTCATCGCTCATGTTATTTGTTATTCCTTCATCATTCATATTTTTACTTGAAGTGCTTTCATCAACAATGGATTTGAAAGCAACTTGTCGTTTTTCCTCTTCTATGCTTTTCAATGTTTTCTCCTTCGTCTCGGTGTGATTTATCTCATATGTCATCAATGTTCCATATAGCTCTTCCAATGGATATGTGTTGATATCTTTGGTGTTTTCTACCAACATTTTCAATGGACTCCATTCTTCCGAGAGTGACCTAAGCATTTTACTTACAAGCTCACCATTAGTAAATTCACGATCAAAGCATTTGAGGCTATTAGTAATATTGGTGAAGCGAGTAATCATGTCAACAATAGGTTCATTCTCTTTCATGAAGAAATTTTCAAAATCTTTAACTAAGTGGTTCCAACATGAGTAATTTCTAAAGTATGTCAAATATCATAAGCCAAATCACGTGTACTAATACAATTAAATTCATTTATATCTAATGCACAATAAAGTATATTTTTGGCTCTAACATTTAAAGACAATTTTCTTCTATCTTCTTCATTGTATTCCTCTCTAGGTTTAGAAATTGTTTTGTCCGATTTTCCATCAACTTTAATAACCTTAGTAAGCTTATGAGGACCAAATTCAATAACTTCCCAAGTATTATAATCTATGGATTGAATAAATATCGTCATTCTAGTTTTCCAATAGTTATAATTAGTACCATCAAATAAAGGAGAACGATTTGTAGAACACCCCTCAGAGTTTGGAAAAAGTAGTTAGTCATTACTCAAGATCGTGAAATCTTTAAAAATGAGCACCTTGCTTTGATACCAATTGTTAGTAAATAAAATGACTTAGTTGTTATAATCAAAACATTAAGGTTATAATCAACCATATGCTAACATCATCTACAGCTCTACTTCTACAGTTTGGATTCTTCTCTATATATATTTATCTCTTCTCTACAATTTAGTTGGATTGATTTTACCCCATTATCGTTTGTTAACCTCATAATAGGTTGGTTTAATCTTATTGAAGGTTTGTTTATCCTCATTTCAAGATCCATATGATTAGTTTAAATTTCATGAAAAATGTCACATTCGAGGAATTCAATTTCTACTTTGGCTGTTTGATACGAAAGTGAAAATGAAATTCGAATTCCAATGTATAACCACTTTAAGCTTTTTTTGCTAATTTTGTGGAAAATGCATTCCTATGGGGGTACTTGTGTTTTTATTTTCCAACTTATATGGAATTGAAAAGTCATTTCAGCTTTGCTAATCAAACTGACCCTTAGTGAAATCTCATTTACTCTGGAAATTATATTCTTCTTGTGAGTTTGTGATCTTTATTTTATATTGTGTATATAATCTTGTATCGTCTTCAACAAATTGGTACCGAAATTATCTCATATCTTCCATGAAATAAACAAACTGGTATTAGAGCATTCCAGTTTACAAGAAACTAATATCAGAGCAAAAGACTTGGAAATTCTTGAGAGATTGAAATTTTGATCAAGATAAAAAAACTTATCTTGATATTTTGTGATAGCAATCATGAAGTTTGTGTTCTGCTATTGGATCGCATTAGAAGATTTTTGTTGTGGCAGATTAGGAGGCGGCCATTGCTCGCTTATATAGGATTGATTTGTTATGTTTTTGCCCACTAATATTTATTGTTTAAAGACACGATCTTATATAGTTGTGATCTCACCATTGAAGAATTTTATGATGCTCTATATTCAAATTAAGGAGAAGATAAACCATCTCATTGAAACTAAGGCTCATGGAGATGGGCTTGTTCTTGATCGTGGTTGTGCAAGGGACAAATTAAGGCCAAACTTCAAAATTTAATGCTAGTACTTAATTAAAGATTTTTATAAGCTGCAGAATAAAGAAAATTTGAATGCAGCTTTTCAAAAGGAAAAGTAATTAGATACTTGAGGTGAAACTATTGTTGAAACTTTTCACAGTAATGGTGAGCGTTTTTACTAATTTCTGACTACTACTTCAAACCCGATAATTATTGAATTCTTGATACAACTTGCACTTATATATCCTAATTGGGATTCGTTTTCAACATATGAAACAATTTCGAAATGTGATCTAGTAATGGAAAATAATTCACCTTGTTAGATAATTGGTATTTACCTCCTCCACGATACTCTAGGGACGGGACGGTGGGAGGGCCATCAAGGTTGGGGTTCAACATTTTTTCATAAATTCTCCGCATTTCTCTTCTACATTGATTTTTTTTTTTTTTGAAGGTTCCAACAAATATTTACTTAAGAAATTATGTTTATCTTACTTGAAATTCATGCAAAAACTCATTCACAATTAAATAAGTAGCAAAGCACTTTCTTCAAGATTATGAATTAGGAGTTGTTTGACAAAGATTTTGAAAAAAGTTCTAATAGTTTTGGTCAAAATTGATGAATCTATAATTGAAAAGCTGATAAAAATTGTAGATCGTGTGAAATGTTTGGTTAAAATTGAAGTTTAACTAATTGAAAAGTTTATAAAATCAGTTTAAACGAACAAGCACTAAATTGGGACATGTCTTGACTACATGATGGAATCTTGCTTTTTACCTGTCGAATAGCTTATAGGCTGAACATAGAATATATCTCGATTAGGGTTGGACAAAAATTTCGAACCGAACGTGAACCAAAGCTTGGAAAAGTCTTGAATGAGACTTGAACTAAGCAATTCAATTCGATTATTTTTAGATAAAATTAAGTAATGAGCATTAGAATAGAAGAATAGAGCTTTCTTATTTTTTTATTTTTTATTTTTACCTCCGCAAGTTTACTAGATGGGTAGAACTTGATCAACGGGTCGTGAAAACCCATGATTCCAAATCGTGAAATAGTTAACATGTTGGGTTATGTTCAACAATTGAAATTATCCCAAACTTCTAATACACAATGTACACTAATTTTTTAAAGGATCATGCTACAAGTACATAATCACTTACATAATACATTACATAATGGACATGTGGCGCACATCCATCGACAGTCTACAAGTTTTGACTTTTCCACACTTCACATTCACGGTCAGATTTTTTCCACATGGGCTTATGTAATCAATTATGTACAATGATTATGTACATATAGATTTATTCTTTTTTAAAACATGGGCAGAATATAAAATCATCAAAAAATCAGTTTGATTACATATAATCTATCAAAATAAGTACTAGTAATACCATTGAAGGCTCGAAGCAAATGAATCAATGGAAGGAAAAGAAATTCGCCTATATTTTAGTGTTATTATTTGCTTCTTGGTCATTTGTATACATTTATGAATGAATTTTATTAGAAAACTTGTTATTTGTGTTTTTAAATTTGAGCTATGTTTATACTTTCTAAGAACTAATATGGAACCTATCATTTGTTAGATTAATATTTTTCTTCAATTATTAAAAAGTTTAAATATGGTATGGAACCAAATGGTTGGGTTCTAGTTCGGTTCCAAAATTAAATTTGGACATGAGGTTCCATCTACAAAATAGTCAATAATTTGTAATTCGATATAGTTCTCTTTAAAATTGGACCCAGATTTAACCGTGTCGAGGCCCTACATCTTGTCAAAATGATAAACTTTTAGATGGGTAGTTTAACACAAAATATACAGTTTAGGTTTGCTTCTTACAAATATTGATGGAAGAAAATAGAAAGGGTTATGGTTGCAAAAGATATATAGGAAATTATATCGTTCGGAAAAGTTGTTAGAATTCATTTAAAAAATAAAAATTCTCGAGAATATAATTTGGACTTTTCATATTTAACCATGATCTCAGTTGTGTGACGACTGACGAGTTATGAAAGTGAGCTCGTTTTCATCATAATTCATTCTAAAATTGGACTCTTCCAAGAAACAAAAATAGTCAATCCATTTCATAGTAAATCAAAGGTATTAACTGAATGGGGAATTACAAAATTTCTGGTTTCAGATTTCAAAATGGAATTGCTGCATTTTGATAGGCCATACCTGATGAAAACCAAGATCTTCCTTCACAGGCACCCCAATGTTTCTCATCAGAGCCGTCGAACAATGCATATCAATATCATGATTAATATGCAGCCGTGAGCCGTCTAGATAAAACCCTAACAAGCTCCACCACCAAAGGGTTGCTAATAAAAAAATCTCCACCAATATAGCCCAGAGTGTAAGAATGCATAACATCTTGCTCTATACTCTTCCAGTTTCCACCAAAGTTCATCTGTTTGATCATAGTTAGCCAGCATTTTCCACAGATTCTCTGTAAAACACACTGTATAAGGTCATCTTAATTTACCTGGCATTTCGTAACCCTGGTTCAAAATACTCTTTTACAATGTACGCAAAGTGTATATCTGATCTTGATAGGAACCAGCTCGTGTACTAAAAGTGTGTTCCAATACTTGTTATGACATCATGAAGTATCAGGACCATGGCTCGTCATTGATGGATACTACTTCGTGCTTGAAGACTTTGCTAAGATTTTATCAACTTTTCAACCATATATTTCATATAACTTTTATTAAAATATGCTAAAACTTTTATAAAAAACATTGTCAAACTATATGTATAGAAAAAAGGGGCATAAATTGTTTGTGTAGGAAAGCCGGAAACATCTTGGTTGCCGGGAATATAGGGCTAATGTAGTAACCACACTGTATGAATAATTTCATGAGAAATGATTATTATGTCAACGAACAAACTTAACAAGCTTCTGAACTCCTTTTAAAACCCAAGGTAATTCCATTTTCAGCAAGCTTTCCCATGTTGATACCATAATATAAAATATATATTCTATGATTGGCAACACAAATTAATTAATCATTTCGTATCAAGCGTCGATACTGAAACTTGATGGAACAGCTGATGTTCTAAGCTTTTATTAGACATATATATAGCACATATTTATGTAAATTCAAAAATACATTAGCTACATACATCACTAGAAGCATATGAAAGGAAACTGATTATAGACCAGCAAAAATTGAAAAAAACTAACCATATAATTAGTCTACTTTCTGCTCATCACGAATCTCACTTGATAATTCTTGAAATAATATAATAAGTTATCCTTTTCCTTATAAGTGGATAATTTTACACTTGAACAATGATCCAGAAGTATATTTTACCAGATTCAAAACTATTGCTTTGAGGATGCATCATGATCAGGTTCAGGCCCTAACCGAAGTTCAAGGTCTACTTCAGCCTGCGTAGATTCATGGCTAACAACCCGGCTGCTCTCCATATGCTCACCAAATTGACTGTTTTCTCCTTCATCATTGCTAACCAATGGTGCCTCAGTAAACAAAGCTAAACCTTGCAAAGTTTGAGAATTTTCATTAGGCTCAATTGCTGAATCAACTTCTCCAGACGAAATACTGGCTGTTTTTGGCGTGTTCTCATTGGCAGAAGCCGGAGGACTATCAGGAGAATCTATTCTCTTGATGTCCAAAGAAAGAATGTCTTGGCTGGAAAACTCTTTAAGCTTAGCCCTGTCTCTTCTATGAATGTTCATATGCCCTCCTAGTGCTTGTGCATTAGAGAAACCTCGTTTACAGAAAGTGCATCTGTAAGATTTAGCATGGCCTAGAACTTGAAGATCATCACTCGACATTGTTGGCTCCAAATTTCCTGTGCTGGATGGATTAATCTCCATTTTCAAGTGTTGGTCCAGATGATCTTGAACAATATTTAAGGAACTAGGGATATATAGGTAGAGTTTAGGTTTCACGAATAGAGGTGGTCAATGGTCGGCAATAAAAATTTTCATATGTGTTTTTGAGAAAAACTATAGCGAGCGTGCTAATATTTTTTGCAAGGATATAACTTAGTTGTTAAATGATAAAAATAACACAAATTTACATAAAAAGTTGACCAAGTTGTTCCCATAAAATATACTCTTCCAAGCCAAAAAAAAATTATTTGTGCATTTATTTATACATATTAAAATAAACTTCGTGCGACTCTTAACTCAACGATGAATACTTACAAGATATGTACTTTGTTGGTTTGTTAATGAAAATAAAGTTATTTATTCAACAGAAATTATCAACAATGCAGTAAAATGTAGCTGTTAAGATTTGGAGGTCCAAATCTTGCGGGGAGTGTTAAGGATATATATCCCACATCGATAAATGATATTGACACAGACCAATTAATAAAGATCCTGAGCTATTCCTCTTAACAAGATTGACCTTTTAAGATAGAACACCAAATCTTAATAGTAGCCTTGTCATTAAACAATAAAAATCCAATCCATTATTCAACTGTTTATTTATTCAGTCGGTCCACAATGGCAACATATGATCAGTCAGCAGTTTTTGTTAGATTACTGGTTTGAAGTGTCTAAAAAATTCCTTGTAGAAGGTGTAATATGTTCACGCTTTATGCAGACTAATCAGGATCTTGAATTGTTTATTTTTATGACATATAAAATAGAGCGAGATGTATTAAGATTTAATTTCGACTGTGTATCAGAGCAAATTTCATTTGTTTAAAATGAAAATCACACTACTCTTGTCGTTATTTAGTACTTTAATCTTCTTTTCAGCTACTTATAATCTGAAATAAGTACATGGCATGATGCTATAACGACATCTTGGTTAGTGACACTTCTTGTTAACTGCAAGGTAATAAGTAAATTGGAGACGGTATACTTGGCATTAAACAGACAAAAATAATGGACAAATGAATGATACAAAAAGCGTGCTTTAGCTTATGGAAGCACGCCCGGATTAAATTAGTTCTCGGTTTAACTAATTGCTCTATGGATTTTAATATTTGCTTACTTTGTTAATAAGTTAATTTCTTAGTTTAACCAAGACTTAATTAGATAATACAATAAAATCTCAATAAATGAATGTTCAATAAATTAATAATCTCGCTCAAATAATAAAATTCTTTGATTCTAACTTGGATCAGTGTAATAAATTAATAATTCCCCCAAATACATAAAATAATATATATATTTTTAAATCAATTAAAGCCCAACGAATATATAAAATAATAAGTGCTTAAATTCATAAAAATTCATATTAATACAAATTAAAAATCAAACGTATTTACATAACTCATAGCTTGATTTAGGATAATAGCAAATACATATAATCTCTTTTGTGTCACTTATATTGAATTTGATAGAAATTAATACACTATAATTAGAATTTATTTTTCGTGCGATGATAACTCAATGCACTACATTATCACTTGACAATGATCATGTATGCTTGTGAGATCTATCCGAACAAGGGTCAATATAAAGAAAGTGATTTTCTAAATGAAAAACTTAAAAGATGATCATTTCTTCACTTTTGCCATAAGATGGTTATTTCGAAAAAATAAAAAATCCTTGAAGTACTAATAAGTGCATTTTTGTGCACTTATTCGAAATATATTATTAAGCTTTTGTGTGGTTTAATATTGAACTTCACTTAACTTAGGTTAATTTTATTTTATTTCAGTTTTGGACTTGTTTCCAAGCAATTGAAAAAGAAAGAATAATATATTGACCAATGGATGGAAGTTTGGGGATTAATATACATTTGAGTAAAAGTTGAAGTAATTTGATGTGAAGGACCAAGATGGAAGAACGAACGAAGAAAATGGCCGAAATGAAAATTCGTGAAATTTTTATAACTGAGCAGCCACCCAGTTATATTGGTCGGGCGGCCGTCGGACCCTAAACTTCAATAACAGGGGCTATTTGTTATGCTTGGACAGCCGTCCCATTTTCTACTGGACGCCCACCTAGGCTAAATCGGGAAAAAAAATTCGAACCTCCTAATTTGATTTCAACTCTTATGGAAACAAATCTTGGAACGTCTTTTAAAGACCTAGGGCCTTCCAAAAGTAGTTACGATACATTATAACACATTCTAAGAGCTTTTGGAAACATAGAAGGAGGCAAGATCACGAAGATCGATTCCAAGACTCGAAGATTTAATTCAAGCATTATTTGGGTGATGTCGATTCTTCAGTATTTATTTTGTTTTCTTCTTCATAATATGTTAAGTTAGATTTATTTGTACTAGGAAAATAATGAACCATGTAATATGAGTTTTTAGTCTTTAGTTTTACATACTTAACATTGAAAACACGTTTTTAAATATTGGATGATTTATATGATTTTATTTTCTCTACAATTATTGTGTATGACAGTTGTGTGAATTTGGTAGCCTATTTTATGCATTCGAAAGAAGGGAAATATATTTTGATATATATAAATTGTCATAGAGTCCGCTATACTCTATGTGAGTATTTAAGTGTTCATAAAAATTCATGCACCTTTGTATGTTGCATTCGTCATAAAAATATAATCGGATTATATATGAGAAGATTTAATATTATTCGAGAGAGATTGTTAAATAAAATAGGAACATTTATTCGTCAAAATTCTCTCACATTGTCAAAGTGTAAAACTAAAGTTAAAAAGGATTATTACATGGGAATTTAAGATCCTAGTGCGTTTGTCAATTATTAAATACATCAATTTGCATTTAGTTTAGTTAATTTACTCATAATTGCATAAGTGGATTAATTTATTCATAATTTTGTCAAAAATAAATACATCATATTATTCTTGTTTCGGTTAAGGTCGCGATAATTAAAATTGAACTAATCAATTTCTGTGTGATGATACTTAGACTCAAAATCAACCTTATAACTTGTTAATGAACGATATACTTACGGTGGTTTTAATTTGAAATATATTTTTGTGAACAAGTTTTGCGTCGTTACCAAGTATTGAGTTTTAGTTTAATTTAAATTATCTTGGCACTAATTCAGACTTTTACCTGTATTATTGTATTATTATTTTTGTTCCATTTTTGTTTTCTCTCTTTTTAGGATATATAGAAGAACAAAAGTAGATAGGATAAAAGATGATTGTGGTTGATTTCAACAATGCTCGTATGTGACTTTATCGTAAGACAAAAACAATTAGCAGCTCAAGAAATTGATGAGAGAGATATGCTTGTGGGAGATTTCATTATAAGACAACGACTACGAAATATAAAAGCAGAATGTGAACTTAATGAATATGTCATAGGTGACTTATCTGTTGCATTATTTCTCTGGCCACAATTTGATGCGGGTGATTTTCCTATGGAATTATTTCTTCTATTGATGATTAGTGGATATCAATTAAAGGAATCACGTCAATCAAACTTCTTACAAAAACAATAAGAGGAGAAAACTCTTTATGAAGATATCATTGTTTTATTGCCAAAAACTTTGAACACAAATGTTGAACTCTAGAAAAATTCAATTTAAGAAGATGAGTATGAAAAGATCGAGAAATTAATCATAATATTTGGAGAATTAAGATCTTTGTTGCTTATTTTTCAACTGCTTATCAGTTTTATCTAACAAATTTAACGTTAAAAAAATTTGAAGAAAAAAAAAACAAAAACAAAAACATTGTCCAGTACATCGTTGAATGACTTGACGCCTATGATATATTTGTTTGAATAGAGAGTAGCTTTATCTAGAATTGGACAATGTCATATCTTATGTTTTTGCTTGAGTGCTTATTCGTGTTAGATTTGTTTACTTGAGCACATAGCCATCATTGACTTATCACTTATGTTAGAGCATAACTTGATTATGTGGATTTAATTGTTGATGTGTTGACCTAAGTTTAAATAAAATCCTCAAATCCGTTATATAGAAATCAAATTGCTAAAAAAGCAGTTTGGGTTGGGAATGTTAGTGCTTGTGTTCATAGAAGTTTGATGGTTTTGAGTTCTTATATCAAATTTTTGGTTGAAAGAGTTTGAGTTAAAGAGTTTAAAACGGGCACTAACCAATGTTAAAATTTGAATTTCATATCAAAAGAAAATATGATACATCTTACACCTCTCTTCGTAGCCTTTATGACTCGAGTTATTAAGCCTAAGCCTACTACGATATCTAAAACCTTGAGCCCTATGGTCATCTAAATTGGGAGTTATCAACCTAACGCTAGTTACATGAGTCATTTAGAAAACTTAATGAAGAAACAAATACATGAATTTTAAATTCAAATATCGTCCCATAGATATTGATTAGTTCAATTTTAATTATCACAACATTAACCGAACAAAAATAATATAATGTAATTGTTTGTGATTAAATTATGAATAAAATAATCTACTTATGCAATGATTTGTAACTTAACTAACTTAAATGAAAATTATTCTAAATGTAGATAGATGTATTTAATAGATAACGAACGTACTAGGATCCCGAATTCTCATGCAATAATCAATTTAACCCTGGTTTTACACGTTGACAACACTATTGAATTTTGACTAATCAATATTCCTATTTTATTTAACAATCTCTCGAGTAATGTTAAACCAACTTTTATATATGACCCAATTATATTTTTATGATGGATGCGAATATATGAAAGTGCATAAATTTTTATGAATGCTTAAAGATTCACATAGAGTAAGCGGTATATTTATATCCCATATTAAAGCCTATGACCATTTATATATGTCGGACATATTTTCTTTCTTTCGAATGCATAAAATAATTCACACAACTACCGTGCACAATAATTGTGAAGAAAAGAAAATTGTATAAATTATTCAATATCAAAAACGTGTTTCAATGTCAAATATATAAAACTAAAAATTAAAACTTATATTATATAATTCATCGTTCTCGTAGCACAAAGAAATCTAGCCTAACATGTTGTGAAGAATAAAGTAAAAGATATAAAGGTTGTATATCACCCGGATATTCTTGAATTCAATCTTGAACTTTTTGGATTTTATCTTGATGTGTTCTTTGCCTCATTTTGCAATTAATTCTTTAAACCCTAATTATTATTTGAGAGTTGGTATTTATATCCCTCTAAAGAGTCCAAAAGACCCCAAAAGTCGTGCAAATCATGGCTCAAACGGAAGTTTCCTTGTTGGAATTGAATTTCGAAGAAAATAGAATTTTTTTTTTCCCAACTTGGCCTAGGCAGGCGCCCAGTAATATACGAGGCAGTTGCTTGGGCATACTAAGTAGTCCTTGCAATTAAGGTTAAGGGCCGGGAGGCTGCCTAGTTATAAAAAAAAAAATCGAATTTTTCTTTTAGCTATTTTCTTTATTCTTTCTTCTATCTTGATCATCTACATTAAATTATTTCAATTTTAGTACTTAAGCTTTTACTCAAATGCATATTAGTCTTCAAATTTCCATCCATAGGTCAATTGGTGATCCTTCTTTCTTTTTCCATCACTTAGAAATGGGCCCAAAACGAAAATATGATAAAATTAATTGAAGTTAAGTAAAATCTAATACTAATACGATACAAAAGCTTAGTAATATGACTCGAATAAGTGCACAAAAATGCGCTTATCAAGTACCTTCTACTATCTTAATGAAAAACTTAAAAAGGTGATTATTTCTTCCTTTTTGTGATAAGATGCTTATTTCGAATTTAAAAAAAAAAAAAAAAAACCTCTTGAAGTACCTTCTAATAAATTCAATAAAGTGTTGTCTGTTATTTAATTAATTCGAAACTATTTTGAGAACAATTATTTTATTTGAAATTTCAAATATATTTATACACAAGTGATGCTGAAAAGAAAAAGACAGTCCTTGAGCATGTTGCTACAAGTTAACCGACTATTTTATCATCAAATCAGTACAAAGCATGGCTAAGAATACAAAACTAATGCAAATAGCACACGTGGAGCAGATAGGTTAATAGTTGATAATTATCCCACGGTGATTAGTATTATAATACTGTGTTATTTGATTAAATACGTATATTTGGCCTGCTCAAATACACCTGATTGGTATGCCAAGTTGACCTCACGATGCATGTGTACATAGGACAATAATAAATATCTCCCCTTCATTTTCATGCTTAAGTTTCTAAATTTTTTTCCCAGATCAAATTGAGTTAATGATTATTTTTCTTCTCGTTTTCTTGAAGAAACTTATTATTTTTTCTGTTATTAGTAGGTTTAGCTGCTGAAATGTGAAACTATGAGTTAGAAAAATTGCAAAATTTGTTAAACATTTTAATTCTACTTTTATTTTTGTTTAAGTCACTCCAAAGCTAAACTTAGTATGTGCAAAGAAAAAGAACCCACAAGTTTATATATATATTGTGCAATTATTAATAAAAATTACATATTAATGGAACGTAAGTATCTTGAGATTTGTGTGTTCTTTTGGAATTTTGCATCTTGAAAGTAGGGTGGTCAATTTGGACCCAAACTGAAATTTAGTTTCCAAACATGAATCATGGACCAAGCATAGCCTTCAATGTACATGAGCTTAATTTGGATCGACATTGTGGTCGACCTTGTTACCCGTGATTCCTTCAAAAGATCAAGTAAATGATGGTTGTTTGGCTGTACTATATACTTAGATTAGATTTACCTTTAAGTTATTTATTTTGTTAAAAACAATTTTCGGAGTTATTCCTATAAGTAACTAACCAATAAAATCTTCAGATGCGTTTTAAAAACAAACTTTAAATTAATAATAAATTTATACTCTTTCTAAAAATTTGAACTTTAGTACAAGGTTGCTAACATTTTCTTGTGTTTTCCAATGTTGTAAAAAAATTGTTAGGTATTTTGATACCAAACAAACTCGGTGCGATGATGAATTTGTCGGATCGGCTTAGAATCATATGATTCGTTTGGAATCCATTATTGAGAACATTTTAAATAGTCAACCAAAAATACACGACTAATAACCCACGAAGTGAAGTTGGACCGAGAGTTGCATTTAGGGCTCAACCCATACACTTGACATAAAGTGTATTGTATATATATTTGTGCCCTTTACCCTTTAATACAATACATACACACGGCTTCCCCTCTGTGATTTTGCTGCCTCCTTCGTGTGGTCTCTTTTGTGAGACCTTCTCTATCTCACCTTGCCAACATCTTGCCTGGCAACTTAGCTACTTGGTTCGATTTCCCACAGCTTCAATTTTTCCCCTGCTTCGCTGCCGCTTGCTACCTTGCTGTCCTCGTGTGTGGCGGTCTTCGTGTGATTCCTTGGGAAGCTTTCTTCGTGATTTTGAGTGTGATTCTTTGTCCCTCACTAGTAAAACTGCTTTGTGTGGTTGTGGGTCATTAATCTGAGCCCTATCCAATTCACTTTTGGGTGCCAATCTTCATGAAATCGAAAAGGAAGTGTTTTATTTTATATTCAAAGTTTGATTCCATTGTTATTATTTGATTTGGAACTTACTTTGTTTTGAGGGTTAATTACCTAAAACATCACTGAACTTTACCTAAAGTTTTCACTAGGTCACTGAACTTAAAAAAACAACGCTATTCATCACTGAACTTTTGATACTGTTACCCCATCCATCATCGAACAAAAGCCCGTAAAAAAACTTAACTGAAATGATGATGTGGCTGACAAAGTGCATGATGTGGCCGTTTGCTCAAGTGATTTATGCTCAATCATACAAGTGCTAGTGACGTGTAAAGTTGTGAACACGTTTTTTACCTAAAAAAACAAAAACCCAAAATCAAACCCCCAACCCATTTTCCTCCAATTGCCAATAGTTTACCCATTTCCATTTCTTCCAAATTGAAACATATAACTCTTTTGATGCAGGAGGATCCAAATCAGACAAGATCGAGCTGTTTGATAGTACGTTAATGGTGTTGAGATACCATGAGTTGACGAATCATGCAAAATTGGCAAATAATTGGATATTTCCTAATTGGGGTCATCTTTAGGCATGTTTCGGTATTTTGGCCATAACTTTTCCTACGGTTGTCAGAATTACGCCCATGACCCCAATCCGGAAAGGTCTTTTCGACGCGCACGACGTGGTCACCCAAATTCAATTGTTTTCCTTTCTGAATTATCAATTTAAGTTATTTTTTGTCATTTATAGTAATATTTCGGTTGCTTTTTTACATAGAATAAGAGTTCGATTTGTGCCAAATTTTGGGGATATTATTTCTCTTATTAAATATTTTATTTTAGTATGAATATTAGAATTTACCATTTTTGGTAAAATTTCGTTAATTTCAAATATTTAGCTATATAACTCGGCTTGTAGGTTATTTTCATTCGGTTGTTGAATAATAAAGAATTTTATAGTTTCTCTTGCATTATTCCGTGTATTTGTCAATTGATTTCAGCTTGCAGAATAATCACTATTCAGTCTGACGTCAGTTGGTATCAGAGCTTCAACATCTTCGTGGGCGAAAGATTTCATCAGTCCTATCATGATCGTGGTTGCAGTCGTTGAGGACAGGTTTCGAATGAGAAAGTCCCACACCGAGATCGTAACGTTCAGGATGTGACGATTGAAAACTTACAAAGGCAAATTGCGGAGTTAACTCAGCATCTAGCGGCGTAGGATTTTGGTGATCGTGAACTGGAAGGTCATGATTCCAATACCAGTTTTGAAAACATGTATCACAATCACCCTCAAGGTAGGGAGTACCGTGGTCGGGAGGATCGTCATGTAGACTTCGCCTTTCGAGTGGATCTACCCGAGTTTTCTGGTACGTTATAGGCTGAAGGTTTTGTTGAATGGTTGAATGAAGTGGAAGCTATTTTTGAGTATAAGGAGGTTCCAGATCATATTAAAGTGAGGTTGGTCGCCATCAAACTCAAGGGCAGAGCATCTGCATGGTGGGAGCAGTTGAGACGTTTACGAAGTAGGCAGGGTAATGCTAAAATCACAGATTGGGAGAAGATGAAAGGTCACTTCCTTCCTTTCGGCTCGCTTAAACCTTATTTCAATGGCTTCATTCTCTGAGGTAAGGTACGAGGTCTATTGATGAATATACTGAAGATTTTTATCAACTGATCGCTTGAAATGATCTGTCTAAGACGAAAGAAGAGATGGTAGCATGGTATTTGGGGGGGTTAAGACAGCCCCTGCAGGATGTCCTAAGCCTTCACTCGCTATGGACCGTTTCTGAAGCATACCAGCGTGCACTGGTTATGGAAAAGCAGCAAAATAGGAGGCCAGTAATCAAAAGCGAAGGTAGTTAGTCAAACCGCCCTCAACAAACACCTTGTCCCGTTCAACAGCCACCGCGGGATAATCCTAGTTCGGGTAGATGTTTCGGATGAGGTGAACAGGGACACCGGGCAACTGATTGTAGGAAACCAGCTAGTCAGACAGGTAAAAATCTCCTGAATGATGAAGATATAGTTGACGAGACTGAGAAGATGGGAGAACTTGAATATTACGATGACGAAGAGGGGGATGTACTGTATGGAGATGGTCATGAGACTCTAGTCTTGCGCAAGAGCCTATTAACTCCCAGAGGTGACTCGGTGGATGACTGGTTGAAAACTAACATCTTTCATACAACCTGCACAGTAGCAGATAAGGTCTGCAAATTGATCATTGATAGTGGAAGCTGTGAAAATGTAGTGTCCGAAGAAACTGTTCAGAAATTACATTTGAAGACAGATCGGCATCCCATGCTATATAAATTGTCCTGGTTGAGTAAAGGTAGTGAAGTATCAGTCGAAAAGCGATGTCTAGTGTCTTTTTCGATCGACAGAAAGTATTTTGATAATGTGTGATGTGATGTTGTGGCGATGGATGCTTGTCACATATTACTGGATCGCCCTAGCAATTTAATCGCAGTGTCATTCATAATGGGCGAAAAATACCTATTCCCTTAACATCAAAAGGAAGAAGGTCGTGTTGGCCACGTAAGGAAGAAATCACTCCTACCCCAGTAGTCAATAATGCCAACATGCTCTCTATGTCCAGGTTTTTAGGAGAGATTAAGCGTGAAGATGTGATCTATGCTCTACTACCTCATGAGAATAATACAACGACGAGAATCCATTCCTACCAGTAGAAGTACAGCAGATGCTAACGGAGTTTTCTAATTTGATGTCTGAAGATCTCCCTTCGGGGTTGCCGCCTAGAGGGATATTCAACATCAGATTGACGTTGTTCCACGGTTGAGTCTGCCTAATCGATCGACTTATCGCCTCAGTCCCAAAGAAGCTGAAGAATTGTAGCAACAAGTAGTAGAGTTGTTGGAGAGGGTGTACATTCGTAAAAGTATGAGCACATGTGCAGTTCATGCTCTACTAGTGCCAAAGAAGGATGGTTCTTGGCGTATGTGTGTTGATATCAGAGCAATCAATAGGAATACAGTAAAGTACAGGTTTTCGATTCCCCGTTTAGATTATATGTCGGATCAGTTGTCCAGTTCTAAGGTCATTTCAAAAATTGACCTTAAAAGTGGATATCACCAAATTAGAATACGGCCGGGAGATGAGTGGAAGACAGTGTTTAAGATGCAGTATGGTTTGTATGAGTGGATGGTCATGCCTTTTAGGATGTCCAATGTACCCAGCACTTTTATGAGGTTTATACATTAGGTGTTACGGCATTTCATGGGGAAGTTTGTAGTGGTCTACTTTGATAATATCCTCATCTGCAGCCCGACGTGGGGCATCTCACTTTGATCACCTTCGTGCAGTTTTTGATGTATTAAGGACGAAATGTCTGTTCGTTAATCAGAAGAAGTGTTCTTTCTTCACTACTTTTGTCACTTTTTTGGGTTTTGTTGTATCTACTAATGGTGTTCATGCATATCAATCTAAAATAGACGCCATCTTAGAGTGGCCCAAGCCCAAAACCTTGCACGATGTCAGAAGCTTCCATGGATAGGCTTCCTTCTACCGCCTGTTCATCAAGAACTTTAGCACTTTGATTGCCCTAATCACAGAGTACCTCAAGGGACATTCTTTCTAGTGGTCTGAAGAAGCAGAAAGCAGCTTTCAATTGGTCAAGTAACGGATGACAGATGCTCTAGTGTTGGCACTTTCAGATTTTGATAAGGTGTTTGAGGTCAATTGTGATGCATCTGGAGTGTGCATTGATGGTGTTTTGAGCCAGGAGGAGCGTCTAGTGGCATTTTACAACGAGAAGCTATCAGGATCAAAAATGAACTATTCTACCTATGACTTCGAATTCTATGTCATAGTTCAGTCTTTGAAGCATTAGCATCATTACCTGATACAGAGAGAGTTTATTCTTATTATTGATCATGAGGCCCTGAAGTACATCAATGGTCAGCATAAATTAAGTAGACGGCATGCCAAGTGGGTGGCATTCTTGCAGGAGTTCACATTTTCATTAAGGCACCAAGATGGGAGCCTAAATCGTGTTGCAGATGCAATGAGTCATCGTACATCACTTCTAACCACCATGAGTACCAATATCGTGGGATTTGAGACTTTTCTGGATATGTATGCTGCAGGTCCTTCCTTCGGGAAGATAAGTCAGGAGGTAAATAACAATCAGCGACATGATTTTGGTTTGCATAATGGTTACCTATTTCGTAGATTACAGTTGTGTGTTCCAGATTGTTTACTACGGCAGCATATTGTTAGTGAACTTCATAATATGGGACATTTTGGGCGAGATAAGACATTGGCTTTGGTTTCCTCTACCTATTATTGGCCCAAATTAAGTAGTGATGTGGCTCATCATGTTGGGCGTTGTTATGTGTGCCATCGGTCCAAAGGGGCTCTTACTAATGCGGGTCTTTACACACCTTTGCCAGTGCCTGAAGTGCCTTAGGTTGATGTCAATATGGATTTCATATTGGGACTGCCCTGTACCCAACGGGCCTCAGATTTTATTTTTGTTGTGGTTGACAGGTTTTCAAAGATGGCCCATTTCATAGTATGTCGGAAGACAATGGATGTTACACGGATTGCCCATCTTTACTTCAAAGAAATTGTGCATTTGCATGGTGTGCCTCATTCAATTCTGATTGTGACACTAAGTTCATGAGTTATTTCTAGAAAAGCTTGTGGGAGAAACTAGGAATGCAGTTAAATTTTAGCAATGCCTACCACCCCCAAACGGATGGTCAAACCGATGTGGTGAATCAAAGATTGGGTAATCTGTTGAGAAGTCTGGCAGGCACTAAGCCGAAGCAGTGAGATTTGGCGTTCCCTAGCATAATTTGCCTATAACAGGTCGAAGAATAGAACTACAGGGATGAGTCCATTTGAAATAGTCTATGGTCGGGTTCCATCTGGGGTACTTGATTTAGCCCTTATTCCACGTGTAGGCCGTACAAGTCATAAAGCAGATGAGATGGCAGAACATCTTCAGGGAATCCATGAACAAGTGAAGTTAGTCATCCAAGAGAGTAATGCCAAGTACAAGGTTTAGGCTGACATTCATCGTTATCAGGTTGTGTGGGTCGTGTTAACTCGTGATCGTTTTCCTGTTGGGAAGTATAATAAGCTAAAGGAGCGGAAGATTGGTCCTTGTGAGGTTTTACAGAAGATCAATTACAATGCTTACCGACTACGCCTCCCCAGCCATTTGAAGACTTCTGATGTCTTCAATATGACGCATCTCAGTCCTTATTTTGGCAATCCTGCAGACACTCAAGTGAACTCGAGGACAAGTTCTTTCCAACCCGGGGCGACTGATGCATAATGATCCGAGTCAGACGAGGCTGGGCTGTCTAATAGTATATTAATGGCACCGAGATACCATGAGTTGGCGGATCAGCGCAAAATTGGCAAATAATTGGATATTTCCTAATTGGGGCCATCTTTGGGCATGTTTCGATATTTTGGTCATAACTTTTGCTACGGTTGTCAGAATCACACTCATGACCCTAATCCGAAAAGGTCTTTTCGGCACTCAAGACATGGTCACCCAGCTTTGCTCAATGAGCATCGATTTCGAACCCAAATTCAACTATTTTCCTTTTCGAATCATCAATTTAAGTTATTTTTTGCAATTTATAGAAATATTTTCGGTTGCCTTTTTGACACAGAATAAGAGCTCGATTTAAGCCGAATTTTTGGGATATTATTTCTCTTATTAAGTATTTTATTTTAGTATGAATATTAGAATTTATCATTTTTGGTAAAATTCCGTTAATTTCGAATATTTAGCTATATAACCCGGCTTGTGAATTATTTTCATTCAGTTGTTGAATAATAAAGAATTTTATAGTTTCTCTTGGTGTTTCTATTGCATTATTCCATGTATTTGTCAATTGATTCCAACTTGCAGAATAATCACTATTCAGTCTGACGTCACCTTCTCTCACATCGACGATAAGTGCCAGCCAGAACTCAACAAGTCGATGAAGTAAAGCCTCTAATCGCGAGCCAAGATCCTGCAAATCGAGACCCCAAGAACCCTAAAAATTGTGACCCAATGAACTCTAAAATTACGAACTTTAGAAGCACATCCATTCCACTTTTATTACATACCAAGTGTCATCCTCCAATGTGAACCGATAGTAAGTTTACTTCGAAGAACCTGCAATCGCCTGCCTTCCACTTCTGACTAATTCAATAGCTAGAATTGAGTCATCATTAGATACCAAAATCGTACAGGTTCCACTGTATGTTATTGTGGACCAATGGTTATTTTGAATTCATCGTGGACCGACAATAATTTGGGAAGACGTTTCTTTAGTTGCGTCAATTATGGAACTTCGATGGCTTATCGATTTTTTGATTAGTAAGATGATCCTATGCAAGCAAGATCGAAAGATGTTGTCTTGGGGTTACTTCGAAATGGAAGGATATGTTAAGTTGAAAATAATGTATTGCATCGAGAGATTTAAAATTTGAGATTACATCTCGGGGAAGTCCATGAACAAGGTGAGGACCTACATATGACACACGATCTTCTGAATGAAGTTATACAACTGCGTCGGGATAAGAATTTTACCTCATGGATTCTACATGTTGCTGATTACTGCAACTTTTTTCGTGTTCTAAATAGTGTAGCTCATGGCTCAAGTGGTTGTCCGGAGAGAGGCCGAATTTGTTTGTAGTGTGGACGCCTTTGTTTCGGCCATTTCTTGTGTGATCTATAATGTCTTTTCGTTTGTTGTAATGTTCCTATAATGTGTATTAGTTAGCTAGTGAAATGGCTTTGGACATGGCTGCAAGTATGTTGGTGTAATGTGTTTCAATTCAAAAATTCCACCAGCTTCTTGTGATTTGTGTTTCCAACAATGCCAAATTAACTATTTCCAGTTCATTCCAACGCTGTAATTACATAATTACTCAATACCAAAATCATTACAATCCCAACATATAATTGAAATTGAAATAATACATCAGAATATAGAATGTATTTCCATTTATTGCCAACAATGTAATTACATAAGAGGTTTTCAAAAGAAGTGTCTAGGCCAACATTTTCACATTAGGCGAATCTTGGCATCTAAACAAAAACAAAAATAGCAAATTCGGCCAAGTTCAAAATAACAAAAGCACAAGCTATTGGCTCCATTTGGTATATCTGACTCCAATCATTCAAAATAAGGGATTATTCCAAAATAATAAAGCATATTCTACCATTAGTAGCATCCCAACCTCTATCATTTTCAACAGTCATCAACAGGTTCTTGATCCTAAGTTGCACTTACACCGATATGTCGTACGTTCTTCACTTTATGGAACCGTTTGTTGTATCCCTTTACAATGCTCACTAAACATGGCATAAACACCACACCATTTTCCTTTACTGACACTCTTAATTGTGATTGTGATTGAGATGGTTCGTTCTCTTCAAGTCCCTTCTTTCTCTTTCTTTTTTTTCCTTCCGTTTGTAGTAACATACCAAGGCGGAGGCCTGATAGGTGGCTATTAATTTTTTGACCACAATGTTTTTCCATTCATCATATATATAATGTGTTTATATGTACTCATGTAGGTGTCGACTGTAAACCATTCTAACACGTAATCATTTATCTCATGTTATTTATCCAATATGCAAGCAATAGCCTACGTATAATGGATTCCTGGTATTTCCCATATTCGACAAGAACAAGTTTTGTTCTCCATGTCAACTGCATATTCACCATTTGAACACTCCACTAGATATTGATGTACCACATTCCACCGTAAGATGCATTCACGGGCTGTATCGACATTTTTTTTCAGAATCTTTGGGATTTTCGGACATATTGAGTTGTTGTAGTTTCTCATTTTTTCGCACTTCACTTGAATTCTGATAAGTGCGTTTTACGCACTTAATTATGCGACAAAACATGATTAATTGTTAATATAAATGCTTGAATACGGCTTAATCCGATATGAATTGTGTTTATAGGTTTACTTTGATGAAAATAATGAAATGTGCGCGAAAAAAGGCGGAATTGACCAAAATTGAAGGAAATGAAAGTTCAGGGACTAAATCGCAATTATTCATAAGTTGACCCGAACGATGAACCGAGCATGGAACCTCGCTAAAGATCTAATTGTTGATATTATGGATGACTAGAAGAAGATGGAAGATGAAGAAAAACCAAAAGTGGAATGAAAAGAAGATTGGGGACCAAGTTGCACTAGAAGCGAAAATTCTTCCATGCTATAGCATGGAAATACACATTGCTATAGCCCAGACCTCAACAGAGATTTTCAGGAAACATTTACTTTGCCCATGCTACAGCATGAAAATATACCTTGTTATAGCAATGGGTATTCTGGGCGAGAAATTCTTAAGTTTCCTTATCCAACTACAACTCTTATGGTAATGATTCTAGGGCAACTATAAAAAGCTTAAACTCATCCTAGACTAGATTTTTATGCATTCTTAGAGAGAAAAACACGATTGAAGAGCAAGAAAAAGACGAGAACAAGGGTTTCACTTGAAGATTCAAGATTCAAGCTTTAAACCATAATTCTTTGGTGATGTCTTCTCTTGATTATTTTTATTATTCTTTAACTTTAGTCATGCTAGGCTAGACTTTTTATGTACTAGGTGAACGATGAACCTCGTATTGTGAACTTTTAATTTCTATTTTGCAATTTGATATTTAAACACGTTTGATGGATGTTGAATGATTTATATATACTTTTTTGTCTCTACAATTATATGCGCAATAGTTGTATGGGTTTGGGTGATTTATTTTATGCATTCGAAAGAAGGGAAATAGATTCTACAAAGTATAAATCATCATAAGGTCCGATAGGGGATAGAAATATACCGCTATGTTTTATGTGAATCTCTAAGTGTTTACAAAACGTCATACATTCTTGTATATTGCATTTGTCATAGAAATATAGTCAAATGGTATGCTAGAATATGTTCAATTCTACTCAAAAGAGATTATTGAATAAGTTAGAAATATTGATTCTTCAACCAATTCATCGTGTTGTTAAATTATGAAATAGGAGTTAAAAGTGAACTTGCTTGGTGATACGGGATCCTAGTACGCTTTTTCATACATTAATTTCTTCAACTTTTGCATTTAACCATCACTTTTGCATTTAGTCGTAATTTTAGTTTAATTTACATGTTAATCATAGTTTAATCATAAAATCTAGAACAATCATCTTGAATTTAATAGATTCGGTTAAGGTCGAGATAATAATAATCACGTTAAATCAATTCTCGTGGGAACGATACTCGAAATTCTAGGATTTTCACTTTATTACTTGTCAACGAACCGTGCACTTACGGTGATTTAAATTCGAAACATATTTTCGTGAACAAATTCTATGCATCAACTTCATTTGAATGCCAATCAACATTATTAGAATAGATTTATCTCTTTCCTCAAGAATAAATTTGTTGAAGCACTTGCATAGGTTATTAAGGAACATTTTGCAGTTTGGCATCTCAGAAAAGTGAGACCTACTCCACTCAGATGGTGGTTTGGCCTTCAACCGTCCATAGGCCGCCGGACTATCAGTTTCAATCTTTGACATCCAGTATATAAACGATTCCAAATGACTTGATTTTGCAGTAATCCACAAACAATCTTTTAAGTACTTTCCCTTGAAATCACTTCGAAATTTTTTCTAATACATATGCCTAACATAAAACCTGTGTTCCGCTTAAAAAAAATAGATTGGAAACAACATTAACTAGTCTTTTTTGTCCATCACTCGTAAAGGTTACATGCAATCAGTTCTCCATAGAAAGGACCTTAGACAACAACTTAAGAAACCAACGCCAAGAACTAATGTTCTATTTCTCAACTATTGCATATGCAATAGAATATATGCAATCATTGGCATCAACCTCAACTGCTGCAAGCAACTAACCACCATATTTTCCTTTTAAAAAATTATGTTCATACTCACAAAACGTCGACAACCCCGTAGGAATCCTCTCTTACATGCCCAATGCAAATGTAGATACCTCTAAACATATTATCCACATGAGAAATGATCAGAGTTGAACCCGAATTTGTTCTTCTCAATTCAGCACCATAACCCCATAACAAAGCAAATTGTTCTTCATCGCTATCTTCTACTAAAACCTTGGCGTATTTTCCCAAATTCCTAACAACTACCTTAGTAATGTACAAACCAAAATCCTTTCTCACAAAAGTTCTAAAATGTTTTGTCTTCCATTCAGGATCAACTTTGAAGTCCTTCAAACACTATTCTACAAGCCATTTATAATTTGCATACTTATTTGTCTGAACCTTAAAACAAGTATGTTAGGGATCATATGTTTTTATCTGAACCGTATCTCGATCCTCTAGCTTAGATGTCCACACCTTCCATAGGCTTCCATCTTTACAAACAATGAACCCAATCTTTATTGTTTTTGTTTGAAGATAGGATCAACCCGAATGAATGCTACATAATTCCTCACAATAGATTTCAGCTCATTGAATGAAGTAAAAAGTAAGCCAACCTTAAGATGTGGATTCTTCTTTTCATTACCGTCATAATATTCAGGATAATTCAATCGACCTCTATTATCCTCCAAATTTGAACCACTACCGAATTTTAACTCCTATGAAGATGCATATGAAGAACTATATAATTCAGGCACTTTTTCATACTCCACCATAGTATGCATATCTATTTCAGTACCTTTTGTCGCCTTACGATCAAACACATTGTCATCACCATCATACACATCACAGTCCGAGTCATTGAAGTCTTAATCATCTACAATTGTATTAAAAATCACATAGGTTAAGACTCCAGTATTCAACAACAAATACAACAAATGAAACTATCCAATGAAAAAAAAAATTCAAAATACTACAACCAATTGAATCGATAATATATGGAGATTATTTTTTTTCTAACATGTCGATTGTTTCTCAACATCTGCCATTTCAGTACAAATGGAATGGAGGTGACTACAGGTTATTCAAAGGTTCACTACAGGTTCGCAATGGAGGTCGGCCCTTGGTCGAAGGTTCTTCAAAGGTTCCAAATGTGGGTTCACTGAAGGTCGTGTGTTTAGGCTTCTAAAGTTCGCAATTTTAGGGTTCGTTGGGTCGCGATTTTTAGAGTTTTTGGGGTTGTAAGTTTTCTGGTTCTTGGGGTCTCGATTTGCAGGATCTTGGCTTGCGATTAGAAGCTCTGCATCGTCGACTTGCAGAGTTGTAGTCAGGCACTTGTCGACGGGAGAGAAGGGTTATAGGTTTCAATTTGGGAGAAATGGAAATGGGTAAACTGTTGGCAATTGGGGGAGAATGGGTCGTGAGATTGATTTTGGGTTTTTGTTTTTTTTTTAAGGTAAAAAATGTGTTCGCAATTTTACACTTCACTAGCACTTATATGATTTGGCATACATCACTCTAAAAAATGGCCACGTCATGCACTCTGTCAGCCACATCATCATTTCAGTTAAGTTTTTTGACGGACTGCTGTTCGATGATGGATAGGGTAGCAATATTAAAAGTTCAGTGATGAATGACATTGTTTTTTAAGTTCAGTGACCGGATGGAAACTTTAGGTAAAGTTCAATGACCAGATGGAAACTTTAGGTAAAGTTCAGTAATGTTTGGGGTAATTAAACCTTGTTTTGACTTTATCATTGAAAGTTGTATTTTTTCTTCACGAAAATCATACTGGAAATATTGGTTCGACTAGCAACACTTTTTTCGTATTGAAACGTAGAATTTATGTTGAAAGATGAAATAGCTCTAGTATAAACAAACAACAAATAAATTAATGAACCAAGTTCAAAATAGACCGGGAACCATCACTAGTTGATAAAAGAATAAATGTCTTAAAAAATAAAATCACTAGAATTGAAGAAACTATTGTTTCATAAAGTTTTGGACTTCTTTAATAACATTAAATGATTTAATTCTCAAAGAATGTGTTTGTATTATGGGTGGGGGTAAGGTACGTAGTGAGAGTAATTCTTTATGATTTGTCTATTCTAATAATTAATAATATACTGCTGATTTCGGAAAACCCTAGCTGTCATGACAAATATAAACAACTTCGAAAATCCCAGTATATTCTGGAATTAATAGTTTTCCCCGTAATTTTCATACTTTAGTGCATATCTCGGACTTATCATATTCTCTAAAAACAGTAAAACAGGTTAGCTGGAAATATCCCATCTCTTTCACAAAATTCTATATATTAACTCTTCAGAAGAACATTTAGAAATTCTGATACCCCCATGTGCCTTTCTGTGAATTCTAACTTAACTTAAATCTCTCTGCATTTGATCAGACCTATCCAACTCAACAATCCTAAAGAAGACAAACAATGACCAATCACCTTAAATCTCTCTTACACAAATAAAGAACTTCGACAAAACCAAAGTGGTCATGTATTTTTACATGTAATAATTATGTTACAGAACAAAATACCCATATTATTAAAAGGAAAAACTACAGAAGAAAATAAATTGACCCCTCAAATCAATTTGTATTGTTCACTAGATCCATATCTAGAAATCACTCATACAGATATTAACAAGTATGATAAAATATAGAACTAATGTATTTTGTAACTTCAAATTTATCGAGAATACCATATGACAATATTATTCTATACGAATAATGTCATTTATCTTCATTGCTTACCCACAAATAGTGATGTGGTATTTAGATGACTTTAGTTGATTAATCGTCTTAGCTGCCATCTTAAATGTAGGATTTTAAGAGGACACATCTTCGATGTCCGGTAAACACTGCTTATCAATAACAATAGTTTAATATATACTCCTCACAAGATGGAGGAAATATTGTTATACAAAAGGAGCTAATTTCTTAATCTATTTGCAACTCCAAAGATGCAAAATCAAAATAAGTTTATTGCATAAGATCTAAGAAGGTATTTACTATACAATTTTAGAATGAACTTGACTCTAAAATACATAAGATTTTAGCTTAATATTGTTTAGTAATCTGGAGTCCATGTCTCCAAACAGAACATAAATGAACTCACATGTTTAAGTGAGCTTAATTAGGATATAAGTTCAATATGCTGGAGTAATAAACAAGGAGTGGTGTTATCTATAATGCTACAGCTAGGGTTAGGGCTTGATGTGTTCTTGATTATTCTTTATTCCTTATCCAGCATTCTCCTTAATATTCTGCATTAATTCTCATGCTGAGAAGGTTAATTAAATAGAATTAAATATGCCCCAAGAGAAACAAACAAAAGAAGCGTTTTTTACGCCTACAATCATGCATGATGCAATAATATTCCCTGTGTGAATAAAAAAGGGTATGTGTATGATAATTAAATGGATTGATTCCTTGTAGTTGGTGGCAAATTTGGAAGGATTGAGAAAGAGAGAAAAGTGAAAGAACATTAGCAAATGTATGGACTTATGCACTATATATTACAATAGATCTGATGACGATGATTACAGTAAAAAGAAAAAGGGAATCAGTGTTATGTTATAATCTGACTTATGCATTCTTGAAAACTGAACTGTGATTGTTTAATAGTGTTAATAATTAGTTTATATGAACAATAATATTAATGAAGTACTGATCTATGTTAATAGGTGCTCACTGCATTCAATGAAGTTTTTAGTCAGTTTCTTCATCCTCTGAGCCCCAAATTGGGGGGGGGGGGGGGGGGGGGTGTCTGTGTGTAATAATACTCAACCAATTGAAGGGAAAAAAAAAAAAAAAAGAGAGAGAGAGAGAGAGAAAAGGTAGAGTCCCTAACCTGTACTTCTGGCCTGAAATTAGATTTAATTAGACTTGAAAAGGTTTAATCAGACTTCAAATATTGTTTTAAACATAAGATCTTATCTCCAAAAATACCATCTAGACTTGAATAGGTTTAATTAGACTCCTAGGACAAATCTTCTACCTTTGATAATCTATTGCCTGAAAACAGTATGAACCGTTCTTGAACTGAGGGTTAACAATTATAATAATGATTGGAAATTCAACGGTCATATCTGTATTGTGATCAAGAACAATAATTTTAATGTATAGGTAAAGATTATCATACTTAATAAAATTACTATTACACGCTGCAAATTTGACAAGTACTTGAAAGGAGAAAATAAAAGTGTATCATGTTGAAGGAAGAAGAGTTGGTCTCAAATCATCAAAATAAAGGAGAAATCAGGGCAGATAAACTTTCATCTGAAATAAACAGATAAAAAAGAAGTATCCTGCATATTTATTTTGGGATTACCATTATGCAGTTTACTTCACCTTTGGAGCACCACCAAGCCTAAGTTCGAGATCCAATTCCTCTATGGTACTAGAACACACTTTAAGAACCTCCAATTGGGGTTGACATCTCTCAACAGGACTAGATTTTTGTGAAAACGTGAACGGCCTCAGATCGATTCTCCTTCTCTTGCAAACTGCAACTTCCTCCTCACTACTGGATTCGTTTGTTTGAGTTCGATAAACAGCCAAATCATCTTTGGCACAATCTTCTTTAGCCTTAGCATTTGTTTCTGAAGTTTTAGATTTCCTATCTTCATTGTAAAAATTGAAAACGCCAGTATCCTTCTCTACAATAAAGTTAGCCAAGGATGCAGTAGGGGAAGAAACGTTATTCCTCTGATTGTCTTCTAATCTTCTCGAAAAGAAACGAAGACCGGTTATCTTTTCACAGGAACTGGCCTTCCTGGGTAAAGTTGAACCCCTTATATGTGAAGAAGGAGAAGCTAAAACTTCAGGATCTGAAAAATCGGGATTAGGGTTGTACAGAAAGGTACATATTTCAGATGGAAATTGAAGATCGACATGATTATGAGGAAGATCTTCAGTTTGTGGAATTGGAGACTGTTTCAATCTGGCTCTATCCCTCCTATGGACATTCATATGACCCCCTAGGGCTTGAGCAGACCTGAACTCTCTTCTACAAAAACTGCAAGAATAAGATCTTGGAGGCCATGTACACCCTCCAAGAGCTCCAGCTGCATCTTCTGCAAAAGCTTGTTCTTCCCAAGAATCTCCATATGATGCAAAAACGTGAGAATTCAAATCGCTTTTTTTCTTCCCCGACATCCAATACCTTGTTTGCTCCATTCTGACAAAAAAAGAAAACCTGATTTTGGATCGATTCTGCAAGAAGAGAAAGAAAGTATGGCTGGCAGCTTTAGAAAGGAAATAAGAATTGGAAAATGACAGATATGCAGTCTACTTCTGAGTAATTGAGAAGTTACATGGAAAAATATGGTGGAGAGACCGAGTGATTAGCTGAAAATAAGCCATTTTTTTGCTAAGTTAGGGGTGGTGGGCGCACTCTAACTTTGGTTCTCTCATGCAGATAATATTTGTATTTTGGTTGGTGTTTGCAAACAAAAATCTCATTGTCGTAATGCCTGACCGTATTTTTGCAATTTATTTTTTATTCTTTTGAAAATTCACACGAATGGGTCCTTGAAAGACGTTCCTTATACGGTCAGGAGTGCTTGGATTTTAGATACAAACTGAGATTTTGTGAGTTCACTCATGAAAATGTCTAACGTCCATATAATTCTAGGAAGCATGAGCACGAGCTTGGACTTGGAATTTCTTTTTTTTTTTTTTTTATGTAGGTTTTTGGTATTTCTCCTTCTGTCTTAAATGTATATAATTGATACAGACATTTTCACTTTCATATTATCAAGAATACAGTTTTGGGGAAAAAAATACCACCGTAGTAAAAATGACTTAACGAGTAACGACATTAAGATGGACCTTTGTAACACTACTACTTCGAGATTCGAATTCTAGATTAACACTCTTTAATTTTCATTTAATTGTGTATTTTTGAGAAGTTGAAAATTAAGGAAATTTGTGTATAACTAAGTTTAAAATATATGAAACATTGCTTTAGATCTAACTAACAACATAGGTTCTCCAATGTCTAATTACGTTGGATATAATAGTGCAAGATAAAATGTTCGTATAAAAACTCTGCAATGGTATTTTATTATTTTATTTTTTTGGGCATGATTAAAAAAGAGAATGCAGCCAAACGTGACAATTATTGTGAATCTCGTACTGGAAAGCACATGCTTGCAATTTGCATTCTACGCAGAAACAACGTTGGGATTCTTTGATCTTCGATATTTTGCCTCTTAACTTTGTGTCCCTAATATAGAATTTTCTAGAACAATATGCTATTATATGAGTTGATGTGAAAAATATCCGACCTTAATTCTTCAATGTATAGGTTAATAACTTGATTGGACACTCGATTTATATGTATGCATTATTTTGATTATCTCCTCTTTTGTTGCATAATTCGTTCACGTTTGAATCTCTTTTTTTAAAATTCATTTTTCAACAACTTCATTTCCAATCACAATCTTCTAATAAAATAATTTTGGACGTATAAGATATAAAAAAATTCATACTTTTTAACCACACAATTTTCAAAAGATTTACCGGTGACAATTTATTCTCAAAAATCGGGGCTCAAATATGGCCTTGGTACTCCACACTTCCATTTCATTACCCTATTTGTCAATAGAACTCTAGAACATAACTCTAGTCATTCCACATTCAAAGTTGGTGTTCAATTTCTTGTGAAGGTTGGTTCAAATGTCACATACATTTCTGTCTATAAGGACTTGATGTTGTATCTTAAAAAGTTAACATTAATAGAGTAGTCAAAATTCTTATATGTTGATCATTTATTTATTTTTTCGATGCAAGAATTTATCTCTTAACATGTTCTCACAAGATGGTGACCCATTTGACGAATGGAGCACATTCAGGCAATGCACCAAGTTTTGACTACTGGAGAGTAAATTGGCCTCTCTTCCTTAACCTCAACCATTAAAAGATGGGTGGCATTTATTTTTCTTGATTAAACCCGGTCAAGCCGCCTTTCACTGGTAAGATTTGGTAACAAATTTTGATGATAAATTACAACAAAATCCTGAAAATAAATAACAACGTAACCTTAATTATCACAAGTGTTCGAGTTGGTTTGTTTGGTAAACAATATAAATTTGAAAAAAAAAAAAATAAGGTAAATATCAAGAATGAGTTCGGCTCATTTTAATCTGTATGCATGTTTTTCTCACACTACTAATACGGACATGTCACACCCCAAAATTTACAGGGTATATAAATCCATTCGTGATACATTAACATTATAGTTGGCATCTTCCTTTATATTCTATCACAGGACACCGTCTTATTCTTTGATTTTCCCAACAATCTTTCACATCATCGTTCAAATTGCTCTACAAAGTGGGGGAGTCAACCATATGGTAAGACAAGGTGCACCTCTAGCATTATTGATATAAATTTCTTCAAATTAATTTAGTTTTAATTCTTTTTCAGTTTTTACTTTAAATTCTGAGTTTTTGGTCTTGGATTTTAATTTTCAAACACAAATTTTAAATTTTAATTTCAGAATATAGCCCCTGTTTCGGCTCCAATAAAATCAGTTTTAAGAGAAAAATATATTTTGGAATATTGATTTCTCAAAGAATGTGTGGTAAAAAACGAAGAAAAAATTTTAGAATGACGTTTAATATTATTTTATTGAAAAATATGTGGTTAAAATATATTAAATTAAAATGGAGCCCAAACAGGAGGATAAATCACATTTCATTTAAAAGTCCAACTTTGTTTTGTATGGAAGTTGTCAATAAAAGTGAAAAATTTGTTTACCATTATATCTAGAATTTGTTCTCATTGCCAAAAAAGAAAAAAGAAAAAAGGTGGAAAATGTTTTCCCACCAAATAGGTGGGAAAACAAAATCAAGCTTTTGTGCATAAAAGGATTGTACCTAGAAAAGGGTGGAAAACGTTTTGTCAAGAAAATAAAGCATATCAAACACCAACAAAGTTGGAAAATGGAAAATCAATTCCATTTTCCATGGAATTCCACCCTTATCAAACGGACCCTAAATGCAACGTTGAAGATTTTCACTATAAAAGGGAAGAGAATTATTATTGGATTTACACAAATTGAAAAGCATTATGGATATATTGTACTCTATATTTTTATAATTTTGGCAATACGAAAAATAGTTGTTCCGATCTTGTGGTCGTGTCAATAAAAAGATAATCGTTGCAAGTTATACGAGTTTTATCTTAGGGTCATGCAATGCCTATAGGACGTGAGCGAACAATATGCGACTCTCTCAAGCTAGCCTCTAACTCGATCTTCAATTGTTTTTGTGTTAGTTTTAAATCTATTTTATATATTCAGTTGATGTTTTGTTACACAAATAAACTATTTTCATAACAATCTAATCTATTGTTGACTCTCTTTCATGTGAGTATTATCATCACTCTCCGAGATAAAGTCTATGTAACTCATAGTCGATTCTCCTTCTACAAACACAATCATATGGAGAGGAGAACTAATATGTTACATATTAACAAAACTAAACAAATATTGTATATAGAGAATGTTTTACAAGTTTTTGTAGAACAATAAGAATGGAATATATTTTTGAAGTTAAAAGTACCGAAAATTCCTAGAGACATACTATCAGATCCTTCCTTAAACAGTTCATTTTCAATCCTATATTGATGAAAATTTAATCATTCAAATATGAATAGAGATGTCAAAGCGAGTGGATTGGCTCAAACCTGCCCGCAAAATGCTAGCCTTGAACCGTCTCTGCAACGGTCTGAATTAGGCTCAGACCTTATTTCAAAAGTTAGAAATGGAATGATCGATCCGCTCTATTTGCGGGTCAAATTGATTAGGTTCTTACGAAACTATTTCATTGAAGAACAAGGTTTCAATTTTTAATCTCATAATAACCCCAATTCCAAAAATAAATAAAAATGTTTATAAGTGAGTCCTTATTTCAACAAGAAAGATAGCCCAACTTTTATCATATAAATTTCATAATGTCTAATCCGAAAAGTCGAACCTCAATGTAAAACATTTGCAATAGGAAAAACATGTTAAAGAGAAGAAACCAATTGTTCTTGTTGCCTAGGATCTTAATCCAACTAATCCATATTTTATAATTTTTTCCCTATATAAATATGATATCGCCATAATCTTGATTGAGATTAAGATTTTATTTTTTTATTTTATTTTTTAATGAAAGGAGAATGATGAAAAAAAAAGGGTAGATGTGAGGTGTAATACTAAAATCCTAATTATATATTTAAAAAGAAAAGTGATTACAAAGAAATGAGTATGGTAAAATTCATTGCTAAAGTGTGTTTGTATTATGTGAAGAGAGCTAAATCAAACAAGGTAAAATTGCATAGCCTTTTGGTAGAGTCAGACACTGTCCCCTGATTTGAATTCAGATATTTAAATCCGGACCATACTACAAGTACATAACCATTCACATAATACATTACATAATTGACATGTGGCGCGCATCCATCGGTAGTCTACAATTTTTTACTTTTCCACACTTCACATCCACGGCCGGATTTCTTCCACATGGGCTTATGTAATTCATTATGTACATGAATTATGTACATGGAGATTCTAACGAAAAATAGTTAAATACATTAATACAAACGTTGCCTACATGTTTTTATATTTTAAAAATATTGTATAATTACATCACTATCAATATTGTCAAATATATTATCCTCAATATATACAATTAGACTATTATTCAACGATCAAGTCTTCAATCTAATTGCATGGTTCAAACTGTAGGGTGAAGGCCTTGAAGAGTTTGGTGTTGATGTGGAGAAAAGCTGTCTCTCGTCAACATCGGCACGGATGAGTTGAGTAGAAAAAGACAATAATTATTTGGTAAAAATGGTACATCAAGGTATTGGGAGAAGAATGAAATTTGAGGCCCGAGAGAAGTTGGGAGGCATAAACTCGAAGGAAAAAAGTCGTGTAAATAGGAACGCGAAAAATTTTAAAATTTGTGGGTGAGCAAATAACCCCACATGACGCTATGTAATTCCACCCATGGCTCTCGCCTTTAATTGTGATTCATGAAGAAAAAAAATAAAGTTTGACACGTGCGTGTCTTCTCTTATCTCCAATTATGCCCCTATTAAAATTATAATTCATTTTTCTTTTTCTTATTAACAACCACACATTTTCAATAAAATAATATTACACGTAATTCCAAAAAAAAAAAAAAATTAACCACACATTTTTCAAAAAAACAATATTCCAACCATTAATATTTCAAATAATGGGGGCCAACGGGGGCTATTTGTGGGTACGGTTTCAATTTTGGGGTACTTACAAAAATACTCTTAAAATTAGGGATGTTTTGAAAAATCATATGAAAGATTTTTAGAAAGAAAAAATACTGTGTAAAATAAAAAAGTGACATTTTTTTACAAAAATACTTTTATTTTAAAAAAAAAAATGACACAAAATCAAAAAAGGTGACACTAAAAACAAGTGACGCACTCTCAAAAAAGTGATATAAACTCAAAAAAGTGACACAAACTAAAAAAAAGTGACTAAAAAAATGACAAAATTCAAAAAAGTGACGAATTAAAAAAGGTGGCACAAATTAAAAGTTATACAGATTAAAAAAGTGAACAATAAAAAAAGTGACAAACTCAAAAAAGTGACGATTTTTTTTTTTTAAAGTGACAAATTAAAAAAAAAAACAATAAACGCTCAAAAGTGACGAAATTAAAAAACAATGTTATTACCTGCACTAAACTCATTGTTTTTCCAAAGATAATAAAATGTGAAGGAAGACACATTTTTGAAATGGTTACATTTTTGGGTTTTTAATAATGAAATCGATCACTTGCATTATATGTATTTACATGTGCATAAAACTGATGGAAAATCAAAAAAAAAAAAAAAATGCAATTCATCCTTGTGCAATACTCTCTCTTCTCTTCTCCATAAAATTATAAAAAAAACTAACGTTACACCACCTGCACCACCACCTAAACATCCATCGCTGCCTCCACCAAGTCCACCACCACCCCCTACTCCTCCATGGTTGGGGCAGATGATTTCAGGGTGGAGGATTTCTCCATTCCCAATTTTAATGTTTTCGATACAATTCTAGAAATTCAAATGGCAGACTGGTGTCCCTGCTTGTTCTTGTAAGAAAAACGCGAAGTGTCGGTCGAGATTCTCAGTTCTAGGAGGTTCTCACTCTCATTGGGGTATTTTTTTCATTCCCTGCTCTGATTCGAGCCTCTTCCGCACGCTCTCTTTCGACATCATTACACCTATCCTCGAAAATCTCCCTACATTCTTGAGAAAATCCAACAGCTCAACGCTTAGCTCCGTGATTCCGACCCAGAATCCGGCTAATAGTAGTCGAAATCCCATAAACATTCATGAATCCCAGTGGGTCAAGTCCAAACTCCAAGACCAATTCAATACTATACATTTACCCTTGTCCCACCGTTCGCTTCCTCTGCCGTGCCACTTTTATCACCACATCCACCGACTACGCCGTGGAGGGTAGCGGCTTGACCACAAGCTAAGATTTATTCATATAAAGGAAATGGGGTAGGGGCTAAGCCGTGGACAATTACGCGAAAACAGGCAGACCTGAGAGAATCGGGGGTTGTTTTGATAGTTTTAGACAGTATTAAATACTTGATTAAGTCATTTAATTAGTTAATATGGTATTAATCAAATTAGAAATTTTTTCAGGGTATTAGACCTAATTTTCCCTTCAATTTTTTCTCCTCCGTTCCTGGATGGCCCATTTGGGCTGGACCTTGTGGGCCACCAAGTTGGACTGTCTATCACAACATAAACCAATAACATATGGCCTATGGATCAGCCCAGTCTAGGCGGTTTGATTCTGGTCCGAGCTTTTAGCAGGCTAAGATGATTCGAGCTTAGGCCATCGGGTGGGTTGTTCCAAGTATTTCTATGGGTATGTTTGATGGATATTATTTTGGAAAAATATATTTTGAAATAGTAGATAGATGGAGAATGTGCTGTTGAAAAAGAAAGAAAAATTATTGATATGATGAAATATATTATTTTATTGAAAAATGTGTGATTGAAAATTAATAGAAAAATGAGAATGAGAAATTTAATGTGGTTCAAACAGGGGCTATATCTGGAACCATCCATTACAGTTTGAGTATTTCATAAATGAAATCATTGGGGTACATATAATTACTAGATTCGAACACAAATCTAAACTGTTAGTTCTGATTCGGGTACGATTCTACCAAAATATTTTTTAAAAATAATCATAAGTTGACAATACAATTATTTTTCCAATAACTATTAAAAATTGAAGAAATAAATTATGTCACTAAATACAAATTTCAATTAATCTACTTAAAAAATATGTCCGCAAATAGTATCTAATATCTAACAATATGCTCATATAATTTTTGTAGAAAGTTGGTATATCCTTTAAATATTATTTTTTAGAACGTTCTAATCATTAACATTCACGACGAGAGATCATTTAATACAAATATATTTTCAAAGTATCTATCTCCACGATTTATAAAAAATTAAACAAATTTATCTGTTCAAAACGTCACGAAAACGTCACACATACTTTTACATGTTTCAAAAAGTTTATTTCAATTTTCAAAATGGTTAGGTTTATATTTTGTATTGACAATTATGTGAACAAATTGACCAACTTGAACAATTATAAAAGTTTGGGGACTGAATTGTAAAATTTCATAGTTAGTAGGTTAGCTTTGGGTTCGCGGTTCCATGTTTGGAACAAGAAGGATTCAAGCCGGTTTTTCGCAGCTGCTAGCCGGAGGGCTGCTTGAGCAAATAGAACAGAACTACCTCGTTCGACCTTCACCCCACTGTCCCTCGAGCGACAGACCCTTCGCTCAAGCGAATCTACCTTCTCGCTCGAGCTACGTATTTTACGACCAGACCTAATTTCTATTTCCGAGATTTTTACTTGGCCCATACAACCTATTTCGTCCAACATATAAATTCTAGAGCAACTTTTTCTACGATGACGAGGTTGAACACATTACATTCTTGAGAAAATTCATGCTTCATCATATTCAAAGTTAATCATTTCATTGTTTATACGTTAAACCTTGTGAAAACATCAAAGATTCAAATCAAACATTGGATTGTATTCTTCGTTTGGATCTGCTATTAGATTGTGTTGTCAATTGTGCTGCATTTAAGATTAAGGAAGAACTGAAGAATGAGGAATTCTTTATGAAGATCTATAGGAGATAAACTGCATAAAGAGTCAGGATTGGAGTTCGTGTGCTCATTCCAGGAGGACTGTTTTACAAAGAAGAGTCGGGATTGATGTTCGTGTGCACATTTCAGGAGGGTTGTTTCGCACTTCAGACAGGAGATCATAAAACTTGTGTCGTTAACTTTGCGGTGGTCTGTAAGTTAATTGATAGTTTATAGTGGATCTTTGACTGACAAAGCACCCGGAATTATTGGGTTTCTCCGTGAACAATTATGTGTTGTTTACTGCTTTATTTATTATTTTGATATTGTTGCGATAGTCAAATATATGATTAATTGGATTGTTTGACTAATCACCTAGACATAATTAACTTGTGACATGTTACTAGTTAATTAATTTTGTTTATTCCGCATTTACACCTAATCACCTCATTCTAGGTATAGTTGGGTCGAATCTCGTGTTTCTCAAAAATGCTTTGTTATAATATATTTATAATACCTAAATCTAAAATCGTATACCAAATAAGATTAAACAAAAAAATTGTAAATTTCATCACTTGACTTCCTCCTTTACTCTTATAATATGAAGTTGAAGCCTGCCATAGCACTCAAAGTTTGAACCTACCGTTAGATTGACTTGGAAGCATCTTTGGACGTAGAGAATTTATAAATGCCGTTATTGACCGACGAAGACCTGTTTGCCTTTGCCGATATGGACAGGTTATTTACATATATTTCTATTGCATGTTTATTTATTTAATTTAATTTGTTCGACTATTTTATTTGTTTTCAATTTTGGACTGAAACATCAATGTGTTTTCTTATAATAAAATAAAAATAATCCATAGCTTTGTTCAACGATTCAACCAAACAAGTTGGCCTTATATTAGCTACGTTCAAATTTAATTGTTAAACAAAGATGCAATATATTATTTTTATTTCGTAATTATAAGAGATATAAATTGAAATATTAAATAAACATTTTGACATCTCACCTTTAACATGGAAGTTCAAAAATTTACCTTTTCAATTTTAGCTTTGTTTATTATTATTATTATTTACGTAAGAATCCGCAACCGCTACCCGTGAATGTACACTGGGTAAATCTCGCTCCATGTGCAGTAACTCACAAACCACACATAAGAGATAAACCGCACTAGGCAAACCCGGTGTGACTGGCTCAACCGAGGAACTATTGGCAAGGGATTCCAACTCGTGACTTTCGATCTCCGCGTTCACCTACTCCACCAACTCGACCACCCCGAAGGGATACATTGTGTCGAGGAAGTCCCTCTTTGGCTTGAGTTAAGAGGGCATTCGAGCCCTTATAATTTGAACCAAATTAAATAGTATAATCAGTATAATCAATAAATATTAAATTTATTTTTAATTAATTAATACGGTCATCAATCACCATGAACGTCAAGTCAAAAGATAAGACGCATATCGCTCTGACACTAACTAATAATGGTATAATAATTAGGGATAAGATTGATTTGAGGGTTAATTTTGCCTTGAAATATAATAATTATGTATAAGTTTGTCTTTATTTGGAGATTCTGCTTAACACGCATGTCCTCATTCACAAATTGTGTTAATTAATGAGCATTAGGACCTACTTCCAGTCATTGTTTCGTGTACATAAAGGGAGTTGGAAAGACCGACAGTGTAATTATATATTAATCGAAAGACGAGGGATATGAATTACAAATAACCATCTCATTACAGTCTTTTTCCTGTGTATACAACGTTAATCTTATTGTATGTAATGAATTGACGGTTATTGGTTCATTATACAACGAAACTTACTTTCTATATTTAATCAATGTGGAATTTATCCCTTGACATACTTCATAAGATGGTGGCTCTATTAAGCATAATAATTTTAAAATTCGTATACTCATTTTTTAGGATCAAATATCTTTATGTAGTTTAACGGGTTGTGATATTATATTAAGATTTTGAATTCTATTTTAAAAGGTTAAATTTCTTAAAAGGAGTAATTCATTGTTCAAGTCCTTATATGTTGATCTATATTTTAGTATTTAACCGTGTTGACTGTTGAAATTTAAGTATGACCTGATTTGTTGAAATGTTTGAAGTATAGAAAAATTCTAATTGGAATGCATGTCAAGAAAAATTCATATTTGGAATGCGATTGGAGTTCTATATCAAGTTGAAGTTCTATTTTGAATGTGCATTGGAGTTAAAAATTGGTATTGGACTTGAAGAAGAGTTCGGAATGGAGAAAAACACTTTGGAACACTTTTGGAAGAAATTTGTCCGAGACGCGGCGCTAGCCTTGGAGCGCCCAAGTGCTACCGCGTTATTTCCGTTTTCCGATTTTTTCTTTCATATTTTGTTTTGGACTCGATTTTTTGGCGTTCTACTTTATCAATAACTCTACTAAAAAGGTTTGGACATCCCCTATATATTCCATATAAATATTACACTCTTCTATACAATTTTGTAAGGTGTGAGAAAATAGATTATTAGAATTTCATGATTCATTGTAATTTACTATTTTTCCCATTATTCTTGAATCAACAAAATCTCTTAATTACTCTACCATATTTCTTGTCTTTATTATTTTTTTGCTTGATCAAATACTTTATTATAATGTCATATAACTTCAACATCTCAATTTGGTGGTTGGTTTCACAACAAATGGTATCAGAGCCTAGGTTCAACAATTCCGCAAGAGCGTAGGGTTTGATTTGTTAGAGGTTTTTGTTCGTAATGACTTTCAAGAAATTTGATATTTCACTTTTAGATTAGAGCACTAGATTTTCGGTATAGCAATTTAAGATGTGTGTAATACTCGCACAATTAGATTTGGATGATGTGTTGCTGTGAATTGACAAGATGCCTGCAATTTTGACCGCTGAGGAGACAGTTTCTCACATTCATCTTCATCTATCGAATATCATTCTTTAAGACGTTTTGAAGAAGAATTTACCACCTGCTTTATGGTTGAAGTTGGAGCAATTGTGCATAACTAAAAGTTTGACAAACAAGTTGAACCTCAACTAGCGTTTATACTCTCATCTAATGGCAGAAGGAGTATCATTGGAAGATCACCTGACTGTATTTAAAGAGATCGTCGCTAATTTGAAGAATCTAGAAAAGTCAATCAACACAAGTTTAGTACCATGATGGAAATTCGATTTGGTACAATATCTTTAGGAGCTCATAAAGGGTCAGATTTGAAGAATGCTCAGTGGAGTTTCGAAGATATGGGTAATGCTGCTTTGTCACCATCACCACGGTGCCATTGTATTCAGTTGCTAGAGACGGACTCGGTGGAAAATGATATGTGGATACTAATTTTGTTGAGCATGCTTTCAATGTAGTAGAATGTGTACAATCTAACAAGGGGTCTTCTTTCAAAGCATTTGAGTTTGATTATGTTTTTGGGCGTGTTAGAATCCAGTTTGGTGAATTTTAAAATCATTATGATTTTTGGAAATCTAAGGTAATTCTATAGAGTAGTGCTTGGATTCATTGGAAGAGGAGAAGTATTGTATTTTGTTGGAGAAATTAATTTTTTGATTATTTTTGAAGAAGAATGTTCATTCCTTGAATGGAATTCGTGTCAAGGTAAAGATTGTTAGAATTTGTGTATGACCTGAATTTATTTGTTAAAGTGTTTGAAATATTGAAGAATTCTAATTGAAGTGCACATAATAAAGAATTCATATTTGAAATGCTATTGGATTTCTATATCAAGTTAAAGTTCTATTTTGGATGTCTATTAGAGTTGGAAATCGGTATTGGATTTGAAGAAGAGTTCAGAATGGAGAAAAACACTTTGGAACACTTTTGGAAGAAATTTGCTCGAGACTCAGCGATTAGGCACCAGCCCTGGAGTGCCCTAGGCAACCAGCCTATAGCACCCAAGCCCCAACGCCCAAGCGCCCGAGGTGTAGCGCCTCGGCGCTACCACGCTCTTTTCATTTTTATTTTTTTTTGGTTTTTTCTCTACTATTTCGTTTTGAACTCGATTTTTTGGAATTTTACTTCATCAACAATTCTACCAAAAGGGTTTGGACGTCCCCTACATGTTCTCTATAAATATTAGGATCTTTTATACAATTTTGTAAGGTGTGAGAAAATATATTACAAGAATTAGAGGATTCATTGTAATTTTCACTATTCTTCATTATTTTTGAGTCAATAAAATCTCTTAATTCATCTAACATATTTCTTGTCTTTGTTATTCATTTGCTTTGATCAAATACTTTATTATAGTACCATATAATTTCAACATCGCAATCCGATAGTTGGTTTCATAACAAGTGGTATCAAAGTGATTCTGATATCTTGTTTGTTTTACAACAAACCGACGTGAAATTTATTCCTTAATAATAACAATTGCAAGTCCTAATTTATTGAATAATGCTGCTTTGCCAGAAGAATTTGGCCAAATGCTTATGCAATTACAGAAGATGTTGTGGTGGGGGTGATTGGGTAGGAAAATTGAGTGTGTTTAGAATAGTCCAATAATAAAATGTCATGTGACATTATGTCAATTATTATATCAAACTTTATGTTCATGTAAGATGATTGTAATTTATTTTCTAACTATTTTTCTTTTCCAAAGAATTCTCACGACTTAATTCTATAATTCCCTCGTAGAAAAAGGTAATATCAAATGCAGGATGAAAGATTTATTTGGTAGATGGAAAATGATTTCATTATACAACATTTTCAAATATGAAAATCTATTAGAACAATTGTAATGGACGGGAAACAATGTTCTGATATTCTTGTTCACTTTATTTTGTTTCAAAATCTTTATTCTTAGTGAAGTTACGTCCTATGAGAATCAAACAGACGTGCATAGTAGAAATTTTAATCATATTTGTTCCCCTAGCTTTTGTCTCTCAATGTCAATGACAAAAAAATGTTCATTCGAGTTATGACCACTATTTCGAATTCAGAAATTAATCGTACTACAATTGTTGAGTTGTGTAGAGCCTGACTATACTGGACACCCAGCCACAACTGGCGAAAATTCACACAAGGGTATTTTGGGTATTTCCATTGTATTATGGTTTTTTCTTCTTCTGACTATATATATGTTATTTTATGACATATGACTTGTAAGCGAAATTAGTAGTCGCCCAACTACTGTATTTTGATTCCTCAAGAAATAAAATTTCCTCTGCAAATCCGTATGTTCATCTTTTACTTTTATCGTCATCTTTTTCACAACAATAATAACCTTACGTAAATGAAACAAAAATCATGGATCAACTAAACTTTGTGAGTACTTTCTTAAATAGAAACATCAAGTAAATATCATGGAATAAGGTTAAGTTTTAAATCCTCTTAACGATTAAATTAATCTTCAAGTAAATACAATAAATTGTGTAAAGAAAAATATTATTACTCTTAGCGATTCATACTGCAGAAAATGATTTCTCCTCTAAAAATCCAATCTTGTAGAATTGATATTTTTCGCACGGCAACAATCCCTTTTCCCAGATCTTGGTCTTAATCTACCACAGCAGCTCCACGTGAAAGTTGGAAGGCAAAAATTCCTACCCTAGGATTTATAGGCAGACAACTTCTACTACCTAGATTAAGGTTTTAGATTTTACCTTTTTTTATCGAAAAAAATCTATATGTAGGATAATTAATGAAATGAGGGAAAATAAAATAAAATAAAGGAAAGGAAAGGAAACAGACGATAATGATTGACGGGCATGTTTTATTGTAGGATGTTGGATTTATGCTACGAATACTCATTGCTCGAGCGAACATAATGGTTTTTCATATAGCACACATTCGTGTCTAGAATAAAAAACTTGTTTAAGCAGGAAAAATTAGGACGGTGCTCCATAATATTTCAATTAGCGTGGTTTTGAATATTTAACGACGTTCACAAAGTTGAAGAGTGAAAAACGTCGAATCACTTAATGTCCAGCTTTAAGTTGTGTGCGACTTTAATGTCCACATCGAATATTTTTAACATGTAAAATTCAAAATTTACGTATTTAAATGGTAAGGGACTCAAATTCTCACTTTTTAACCTTAGAGGTTCGAAACCACAATACTATCGAGGTTCCCATCCTTAATTTTCTCTTTCAAATATATATGATATCAAAAATCAGGACAACTTTTGTCGCCATATATGATTAAACTCTACTGTTGGTATATCCAGACAGGAGAACACTTCGTTTGAAAGTAAAGCACGAGGGAAAGAAAAGACATCATATGGGGTCCAAAGTCTATAATGATCAGCCCAAATATTTACAAATAAGTTGGGCCATATGTTGGTTTGTAGAAGTAAAGATCCAAATTCAGTCTCATCAGATTTCAGTAGGATTTAATTTGATTGGCTCAAACAATGATTATGCTGCTAAGAAATTAAGAAAGAACAAGAGAAGAGAATATAGAGAATAATATAATATGTAAGAGAGTCAAAACTATTGTTCGTAATATATTGAAAACTAAAACTTCATATTTATAGGTACAATTAGACTGTAGGAATATAATAATTATTCACAATATATTATTTAATTTAGTCCCCCCTTGCTCATCAAAAATCTTGTTGTGTAAAAATTCCGTGAGTTAAAAATATAAAACGAAGGGAAAAGGAGTGCACAGAATTTGGAGTAATCAAATGCTGCCTCATTAGAATTTTGTCAAGAAAATCCAATGGTACAAAATCTTAGCGAAGAGAAATGAGTACATCTACTTCCTTGACTTCAATCAAAGAAGTATATGTATTGAGTTTTCATATTGTAGTTTCTTTATGGTTTTCAAGCAGTATTATCTCATACAATATATTCATCTATTCCTAATTGATTGATCTATGCAATAACATTGAAGATAAATCTTGTTTATCAACTTTTCGAGTGTTGAAGTAGATAAATCGTAGTAACCACGTGTGAATAAATAAAATGGTCGATGAAGTTCATGTTGATCAAATAATATTTTGCATCGTCATAACTATCTAGTCCCAAATATGGTACTTCAAGATCAATATATTATATTATCTTGAGGCCGGAAATGATTCTCTTCTCACTTCAAGAAAATAAATAGCTATAGAGCATCAAATAGATCATATAGTTGTCTGATTAACAAGAATGACAAGATGCTTGATATGCAAGTCGAGAATAAACTTATTTTTTTCTAATATCTTTCGTCTGGAATTATTAATGAAGCAATCATATGCATGTGGAAGTTCTTCAGAAGTTCTAACTATATATATTTAATTCATCGACAAGAATAATGGAAAATATAGATATTGATTTCTATTTGTAAACATATGGGCATATATTTTCATTCTTGTACTATTTTTCGACAGCTCCTTCGCTTGGGCGACATACTCCCTCACTCGATCAACATATTTATGCGATCAAACCTAATTAGTGATTTTGAAGAGTTTTACACGGTCTATAACACCTAAACGTCCTCAACTATAAATACAGATGTCTGGGACGATTTTCAATAGGTTTCTTCGTTGTGCTATCATTGCAAAACATTCAAATCATTGTTTGAAGATCCAAGAACACAATTCATTGGGAATATTATACATATCATTCTTGAGATCCGGCAACCAAGTTTTGGAAAACATCAAATTGAAGGATCCAAAACACCGACTTCCTAAACATCCTTAAGAATGTGTTTTCTCAATTGGACTTTAGAAGTTTCTGGAAGTTGAGATATGTTGGACTACAAGCGCAGGAAGAAGAACGAGAATTGATGATTCCCAGATATCCACTTGGAAAAGACAATTGTAGAAGATTGTGAGTTTGAAATTTACAGCAGATCTTGGAGGCTACAGGAGGCAGATCGAAAAATATAGCAAGATGATTAGATAGTATCTACGGTAGCAGATCGTGAGTCTGGAGGAACAGCTAATCTTGGAGATTATAGAAATTACAATAGCGAGAACTAGTGGAATTTGCTAGGTTGGAAACGAACTGTAACTCACATTGTGTATAATGGAGGTGATTGGACTGGTCCCGAAGTTTTTACCTCGTTGGGTTTCTCCGTTATCATATTGGTGTTCATTGTTTACTGCTTTCTCATTACAAACTGCGGTAATTCAATTTAGGATAATTGGACTGTTTGTTTAATCATCTAAAAACTAATTAAAAGTGACTAGTTGTTTTAGTTAGTATAATTTCGCACGTAAGATCGAACTTAGTTAGTAAACGCGTTTTTTTTAAATATATATACACATTTTTGTGTCCTATCTAAAGTTTGAATACGAATAAAATTAAAGATAATAGATAACAGAAGATACATAAAGTGTAAGTGACTTGACATTTTGGAGGAGAGATAGGCACGTGGGGACACATGAACTTATGTTCTATTTTCCCCCCAACTCCTCGTCATGATATTGAAATGTGTCTGAATGTATAATTTCTTAACTACTCGACCAAGCATCATTTGTCTTGCCGTAACTTGTTTTGTCTACAGAAAAATTAAGTGTCATCAATTGAGATTGAGATGAATTTTTTTCTAAAAAAATTCTAACTTAAGTATCATTTTAATGTATTTTAATGAAATTCAACGAAATTCTTTAAAATTTAAAACTCAAAAAACTTGAACACGCGGATTTCAAGATTGGTCTACTCAAACGAGCCATCATCTTGAAGGGGCATGTTAAGAGATAAAATCTCAAATCGAATAAAGATAAAAGTATAGATTAATTTATAAGAGTTTGGATTACTCTTCTTAATAAGTTTGATATTTTGAAGATGGAACCTCACATCTTAATAAGAATACCCTCGTAAATGTCCTATAAAACCCTACTATTGCCCGACCAGCAAAGTTACAACTTCTTGGTGTCAATCATATACACACATCCTGTCTAATTGAGATAAACCCAAGTAGAAATGGCAAGAGAAGGGAGTTCCAGCAGACAACAAAAATGGACTCTTCAGGGAATGACAGCACTTGTTACTGGTGGAACTAGAGGAATTGGGTAAACCACGCTGAATTAGTTCTCTTCTTTATGTCTTTATTTTTCTTCTTACTCCTCGTCCCTAGGGCGGGGTAATTAAGCTGTTATGGAGAATGAATCCTTTTTTTATGTTCTTGTTTGTGTGGATCTTAGATATGCCATAGTGGAGGAGCTAGCAGGATTTGGGGCAAAAGTATATACATGTTCAAGAAACCAGACAGAGCTGAATGAAAGGCTAAAAGAATGGGAAGAGAAAGGGTTTAAAGTAAGTGGTTCAGTGTGTGACTTGTCATCAAGAACTCAGAGAGAAGAACTAATGAAGACAGTCTCTTCAATCTTTGATGGCAAGCTGAACATCCTAGTAAGTCAAACATTGGATTCATAATTTTGTTCTTCATCTTCTTTTCCTTCTTCTCCTTGATTGTTCAAGTAGGTATGGAGTTGATGAAGTGATTCATGTATTAGAACAGTTACAAAACCTGCCAAAATCTTTTAATGATAATTTTGCACTATGCCATTCATAGATAGATAATATATTCGACCTGAACGTGAAGGGACGTGTAGAATTTAAATTAACGAGGCCTAAACATACCACTTCTCTTCTCACTTTCATGGTGGTTGGAGGTTGGGGGGACCTTCTAAGAGGATATATCTTATCTCAGCAATATATGTTACATCACATGATTAATGCCACGCTTATTAATTGCACGATGTTATCAAGATGACATATCACAACATACAAGTAGTACAGTATATGATGCTTAAATGGTCTTGTATTTTTGTCAACAGAATCAATTACTAAAAGTTTCTGGGGATTTCGTGGATTTAATTTATTCGACCTCTATTTGTTATTTATTGAGATAAATAAAAATATGGGCCTTGAAAAGACTGGTAGGAAAATACAAATCTGCAAGAAATAAAAGTCCAGAAATATAGGTGGCTTGTCTTTGTTAAACTTAATAAATAATTAGAAAAATATAAAATTAAATGAATTGACAACAAGACGGTGCTTAAGCATAAAACCTTCATTGGAGGTCCAGATTCCATTTAAATAAAGTCAAAAAAGAAACAAAGGAATTCAATATCCTTAACTGATGTTTAGCAATAAGATTTATAGTCTTTGAGTTTATTATATCGATCCCACTCGCTTTTTATTAGGTAAATAATGCTGCGATAAGTCTAATGAAGCGAGCTAAAGACCATACTCATGAAGATTATGTACGTGTAATGGAAACAAATATCGAGTCCCCTTATCATATCTGCCAACTCGCGTACCCACTAATGAAAGAATCAGGAGTTGGAAATATTGTGTTCATTTCATCTGTTGCTGGTGGAATGGCACTGCCTGCACTTTCTGTTTATGCAGCATCCAAAGGTAAAAATACATTAGCATCATTTAATCAATTTTTTGCATAAATTTAAATGATTAAAATCATATTTAAATTGTGTTTTTTTTTTTTTTTTTTTTTCAGGTGCCATAAATCAGCTAACGAAAAATTTGGCTTGCGAATGGGCTAAGGACAATATTCGCACCAATACTGTTGCGCCATGGGGTGTCAAGACTACAATCATGAAACCCGTATTATTCTGTAACTTTTCGTGCATGTTTGCTAAACAGTAGTTAACAAGATTAGTCGACAATACAAGTGACATATTTTGAACTTATTTTGTTTGTTCAGGAGGATATCGAACCATCTGTTTTGGAAATGTTTGTCCCTCTAATGGCTAGGACTCCACTAGAGCGATTAGCAGAACCCGATGAGATATCTTCTTTGGTGGCATTTCTTTGTCTTCCGGCTGCTTCGTATATTACGGGGCAAGTCATTTATGTCGATGGAGGATATACAGCAGGTGGCTTCTAATGGGAATTTCATATTTTTAGGTGCCAAATCTATGATTTTGTAAAATTTCAGAACATTAGGCTCCTGTAATAATTTATCGAAAGAATTTTGTGCGCTGTCATTCAATTTTTCAATCTATTATTATTTATGGCACTGGAAAGAAATACTTTTAACCTCCAAAAGAAATTACAGTTAGTCTTCAATCTATACAAAAAAAAAAATCAAAGGAATCCATATGCAATACAAAAAGGTTGTGAATTCAAATACGAGATTAAAGTGTTGAGAACCTAATACATTTCGTAAAAATTAGAGACCCCAATAATAATTTTTTAAGAAAGAAAAAAGTCAAGAACTTCATACTTATTGGTAAAAATTAGAGACCCAAATTGTAATTTTTCACTGTAGCGACTAATTTGGTAAGCAGCAATTGCTATCACTTCATTAATAATCATTGTTTTATTTTTATTTTTTTGGTCATATTTAAAAGACAACCAATTGCTATCACTTCATTAATAATCATTGTTTTATTTTTATTTTTTTGGTCATATTTAAAAGACCGTCCATGACCGCCAATCTTACTCGAACATCAAAGACTACATCGATTGTGACCTAATTATAAATTTAAGCTTTTCTTTTGGCTAATTGGAATGAATAATTCCATACAAGTGCGACAAATTAATTATTCACAGTCGGTCGATCTTAAATTATACTAAGCTTAATCATACAATACATTTGTGTTCTGTATTGAAGATCAATCGCGAGCCATAAAGTGACTTATTGAGTATTCTTTATGCATTTTCCTCTGATATTCTAACAAGTATTTTGAGAGATTTTGTACTACCATTTGTAGTGTGAGAAAGGTCAAATCAAGAAAATTGTTCAAATATTTCTTGTACAGAAAAACATTGTCCAGACCAAGACATGTTCCCTCAGATTTGACTTTGAGAATCACAAAATCCAAACATATTTTAAACCACACGATAAACATATGCTCCCTCTCTATCTCCCAATTAAAAGAAACCCTAAAGTTAATTCCAAAACAGAATTCACATTGCACTCACAAAATTAAACAATAAGCAAAAAAGTACAAGTCGGCCACGAAGATTCCTATAATCTTTATCATGGAACAAGAACTAAGGTTGGATATGAACACTGTCTGAGCTCCTCTTTGACAGTCAGATGAGTACTGTACGGCACAAATGTATACCAAAAGATGGAATTTTCTTTGCAAATTGGAACTCATGGACCTGCCTGTGCTGCTACTTTTAAGAAAAAAAAAAGCATAGACAAATGCACTCGTGTCTTATTATCAAGAAACAGACATTTTGAATAGATGAATGTTGGAGTTGCCGACACACACAATTTTCTATAGTATGACCCACAAAAATTTGTTAAGGAGACAGATAATAACCCGCAGGAGATGCGTACCCATATGTGTTAAATAAAGGGAAGACAAATGAAGTTCAGTTTTCCAGAGGATGTCTATATGCTTTTTGCTGTTTACAATGCTCTCTTGAAACATTACTGGTCCGAGGAAAGAACTATTTAAATTCTAATCTCCATTATTTATGCAGGAGTTAAAAGCTAATTGAGATTTGTTGGTTTCGATGCTTCGGAAGACTATCTGGTAAGGTGCACTTTAGGTTTTCTAGATTTGAATTGAACTTTAAGTACCTTCTTTATTTAACTAAAAATTAATTTTTTTAGTAAATTTTGATAAAAGTTGCGATGTCTTGACTTAAGTTTTCATCAGTTTTTTTGACTAAACCAAGCATGAACTAAACGTTAGGTTATCAAGTCATTGTGTCTACTTTGTTTTGTCTAGGGAAAACAAAATACAAAATAAGATGAATTTATTTAACTTTACAACAATACTTCAATTTGCAAGAAATTTATCATCATATGTAAATATACGAATAAATAAATTCAGGTGATGCAAAATATAATGTCGACAAGAAACGACGACATCAACAGAGATGGATGGCCTAATAGTTTTAAATTTTTATTTTTTGGTTTTAGTTGTATTTTAAGGGAAAAAAATGTAAAAAAATAAAAAAAAAATCATGAGTGATCCGAGCTGACACTCATCATGCATTTTTTTATTTTTTTATTTTTATTTTTATTTTTATTTTTATTTTGTGTTTGTGTGTTTTTGTCAACGGACAGTGTTTTGTTATGCTGGATGTATGTTTTTTGGGATGTATTATCTGTACATTTGAAGCTTGTCGGCTGTATTCATGTTGTTCAGTTGCTTGGATGTGTGATGGTTTTTTGAGGCTGTAAGCAATGTAGAGAGATGTCTGTAGCATTTATGTTTTGTTGTTCTGCTGAGGTGGGGACATGGAAATTTATTTTGAAGGTTATATGGTTTGATGTCCACTTCAAACCTCTAATTTTTATAAGTGTTGTAGTATGATCAAAATTCCATAAGAATTGGGTGGTTGATTGATCCCTAAATAATTTTGGTTTGGAACTCCAATATGAAAAAGAATCAAATTTCATCAACGATTGGAAAGACTTTGAAATAGATAAAAACGCTTTTAAAGTGTTTGAGACAGAGACATGGCACCAGCAGCACGAAAAGGAAAAGTGTTTGGGCGCCTAGGCATCGACCAGCGAAAACAGAAAGAGGGGCTGGGCAATTGGTTCCGTCGTTCGGCAATAATTGAATTTTTATCGGGATTCTTGTATTCTACTTCATTCAAAATATCAAAATTGGATTCTTACGTATACTTCACGCGATTTAAGCTCTTCATAGGCTTAAATAACACTGCAAAATATTGTATAAACACTGAGAGAACATCAAAGTGAAAGGATCTAGGTTATAAAAAGACTCGCATAGTTTGAAATATGTTGAATCTTACGAGATCCTTTTATACTTCTTTGCTATTGATTATAGTGAATTTTCTACCTCTATCCGTGGTTTTTCCGAGATATGGATTTTCACATTAAATCTTGTGTTCTTATATGATTCTTTTCATCTTATCATATTTTCTTGACTTTAATATTCATGACAAGTGGTATAAATTCTATCACCGAATTATTGTATATTAATTTGTTTTCTAACAATAAAAAATACAGGTGTGATTTGCTTTTATCTCACACATATTTGTGGATCGTACAAAGATGAAAATAAGATGGCAGCTCAAATAATCATAAAAATCATTCTTCATTCTCAAGAGAAAATTAAACAAAATAACGTCTTACTTGTTTTCCTTTGTCATGCAATAAAATCTTCTTCCTAGGTTAAGTTTTGTCTACAAAGTCTTCGACAAATATTTGGGAATTCGCCCACTTGTTCTTGGAAACAACAGCACATGTGAACTTGTCTTCGAACTTGTTCACCCTGAAGGCGATATTATCCTTCAAAACAACAGCATATATTTTCCAATGACATGGATCTTTACACCTCATTGGAACCGTGTGTCGTTCTTCAAGTAATAAATAGGCCTTTAATTTTTTACTGAATACTCTACCAGTGCATCCCTTTAGTTTGTTTATCGTTAAACATGTTTTAATTGTTTGTCGTTTATCAGATATAGTTTGTTTTTGGTGTAGTGTCAACTATCGAGTATGTAATCACTGTATTCCTCCACCACAAGTGAGGTTCTATTAAATGACAAAAAAAAAATCCCTTTGAAGTTCTATTCAAATTACGTCGAAAACTCTACTGCATAAAATAAAAAGAAACGAAACTTACCCAATTGAAAACGAGCTTCACTTATGTCTGTCTTCGGATTGAAGATTACTTCATTCACCTTTCTGCGTGGTTTGTCATCATCATAAACGCTATTTAAGCTCTATAGCTCATTCTACAAACAGTAATGAGACTGAACATCGTCAACTAGTGGTTCTTTTTTTAAAATAAAATTGATTTGCCATTTTTGGTTTGGGATTTTTAATTACTGTAATTAAGTTATTCAACGAGTCCTCATCTAGAATAGTCTATGTTATAGAATAAGTAATAACCAACCATCTAGAATTGTATTGCATTAAAGAGTATTTAATGGACAGTGATTTAAGCAATTGAAAGATGCATTTATTTTTGGTGGGAGGGGTTAAAATTAGATTTTTAGTAAATTTTAATTAAAAAAAAATTGATGAAATGTATATTTGAAAAGTTGTGGTTTCCATAAAATATATAGTTAAAATTTGTTTTTGACTTTGACTTAAATCTGCCAAACGGGTGCTATATAGAACAAGTTCATTAACTAGCTTCTTCAACCCCTTAAAAATTCTCCTAAAGTATTATTCAAGTAAGTCATCTTCCTAATGAAGTAGTGGTACTAGTGCCCGCAGGGTCTTCTGAAAGAAATGGCAAATTATATGGTTCCTTTTCAAGTTCTATCAATTGATAAGAGCAACTACGACAAATTGAGTGCTGAAATGAACGCATTTTTCTGGTCACAAGATCTATGGGAGATCGTAAAGAAGTGATACAATGAGCCAAGAGATGAGGCTACTATACCTTAAGGGCAAATGAACTCTTTGAAGGATTCAAGAAAGCTTTGTATCTCATTTACCAATCACTTGATGATGATGGATTTGAGGAAATTTCAAATGATAGTACCCCAAAAAAAAAAAAAAAAAAAAGAACTTGGGATATGCTTCAAACTGTCTACAATGGAACAAACAAATTCAAGAAGATTTGTCTTCAAACTATAAGAGGCGAGTTCGAGTATCTAGGAATGGAAGAATTTGAATCTATTTTTGAATATTTCTCTAAATGGCTAATTGATTGAAAACAAATTGTAAGAACACAATGTTAAAATTATAGAGAGAAATCTATGATCTTGAGATCCAAGATTTATGCATATCTTAGTCGCCATTAAAGAAACTAAAGATTTGGAGACCATGACCATTTAAGAACTCATGAGGTCTTTTCAAGCCTGTGAAGAAAGACAAAAGAAAAAGCAAATTACATTAGAACGGGTGCTTCAAACAAAGTTCTCGTTTAAGGAAAACAATAGAGCAATTTCAACAATGAAAGAGGAAGGTGACGCAATTGTGGTCGTGGTTGTAGCCATGGCCAAGGAAGAGGAAGAGGGAGAATATAAAACATCCAACCATGAAGAAAGTAGATAAATTTCATATGTAAGCAATTATATAATCCTAATACCAAAATCTTTAGAATTCATGATTTTCACATATAGATTAATTGATCAAGAGACATACCTTGATCCATAGCAATAATTGAAAGATTTAAACATGCAAAATAGGAACTAATAAAATCTAGAAACTGTTCTCTCTTTTTTCCTCAGTGTAACTAAATAATTAATTTAATGGGTTTCATTCACTTTTATAGGCAAAGAGAGGCAGTCCAAGGGTCATAAAAATTATTCACTTTCCATCAAAGTGGATAGCTATAAAAAACTACCACTTCTCAATGGACCGATAGAATTTTAACAATAATAAACCACTTTAATTTATTTATTAATAATATTTTTTGTACCACATTAATTGGTTTTACATTTTCTCACTTGGTCCATGTAATATTACATCGTTATATGATTTATAACTTAATGCGCATATATATAAAAAATCCCTCATACATTGATCACTTAATATATCATCCTTAAATAGAGTCTAATAAGAGTCATATAGGTTTTACACCATCATTTCGGCATAATTCCTTCCATGTACTACAATATTAGTCCCTACATAACATGACATGTAATGAGAAGTTCGATAACTCTATTTCAATAATGTCTTTGAAAAGACTGTCACGTCAGCATTCATATAATTCATTCATGTACATATACCAACTATTATGACATGAATAATATTTTGTAAAAAAAAAATAGATAAACGAGCTCAAAGTGTCAATTACATAAATTTCATAATGTCAATGATTATTTTCAATAATGTTCATTCTTTCCACATGTACACTAAATGTCTTCGATAGCAGTCCTTTCGTTAGTGGATCTGCAATCATAAGATTGATACTAATATGCTCGATTGAAACCTTTTGTTTTTGAACTTCTTCTTTAATGGCAAAGTACTTCAATTCCATGTGTTTAGGATATTTAGAGTACTTGTCATTTTTTGAAAAGAAGACTGCTGCAGAATTGTCACGATAAAGTTTCAGCAAATTAGTAATACTATCGACAATTCCAAGCCCTAAAATAAAGTTCCGAAGCTAATTTCCTTGAACCGTGGCCTCAAAGCACGTCACAAACTCAGCTTCTATAGTGGATGCGCAATGATCAACTGCTTCACACTTTTCCATGATATAGCCCCTCCAGCTAAGAGGAATAGATAGCAAAATGTAGACTTTCTAGTATCCACACATCCAGCAAAGTCTAAATCTGAATATCCAATAACCTCCAAATATTTTTCGTTCCATGCAAGTATCTCAACACTTTCTTTGCAGCTTTCCAATGATCAAGTCCTAGGTTACTTTGATACATGCCCAGCATTCCAACAGCAAAACTAATATATAGTCTGAGCATACATTAAACTCCCCACAAGAGATGCATAAAGAATAGCTGTCATTTGTTTACGTTCCAATTCATTCTTAGGACATTGCATGAGACTAAATGTGCCTTCTTTTTGAATTGGAACGACACATGCTGAACAATTTTTCATCTTAAATCTCTCTAAAACTTTATTAATATATGCTTTCTGAGACAACCCTAACAATGCTTGTGACGTATCTCGGAATATTTCAATTCCAATCACATAGGTTGCCTCTTCCATATCTTTCATTTCAAAAATTTTAGAGAGAAATTTCTTAATCTCATGTAATAGACTGAGATCATTAGTAGCTAGCAAGATGTCATCAACATACAGAATCAAAAATATAAATTTGCTCCCACTGATCTTTAGATATATATACATCGATCAATGATGTTTTCTTTAAATCCAAAGGAAGTAATGGTACTGTTGAACTTAAGATACCACTGACAGGAAGCTTGTTTAAGTCCGTATATTGATTTCTTTAATTTACACACCATGTGTTCCTTTCCTTCAACTGAAAAACCTTCAAGTTGATCCATATAAACTTTTTCATCTAAATTTTCATTTAGAAATGCGATTTTCACATCCATTTGATGTAGCTCTAAGTCATAATGGGCTACTAAAGTCATTATAATTTTGAGTAAATCCTTCTGGATACTGGCGAAAATGTCTCCTTATAATCAATGTGGTCTTTTGAGTAAAACATTTAACAACAAGTCTAACTTTATATCTTTCGATATTACCATTAGAGTTGCGCTTAGTCTTAAAGATCCATTTGCATCCAACTCTGTTACACAATTCAGGTAATTCAACAAGATCTCAGACTTCATTATGTTCCATAGATTTTAACTCATCTTTTATGTCATCTAACCATTTATCAAAATTGCACTTTCAATGGCGTGTGAAAATGAAACTAGATCGTCATCAACAATTCCTAAGTCAAATTCAGACTCTTGTAGGTAAACCACATAATCATCAAAAATAACATGTCTACGTTGTCTTTGTGACCTTCTTAATTCTATTTATTGTGGTTAATTTAGTGAAGTTCATTAGTAACAACTTCATTATAAGATGTTTGATCATTTATTTGTTGTTCTAGCAAATTATCATATTGTTCAACGATTCGAGGAACACCAACATTAGAAAAAGTTGAGGGAAGAGAAACTCTAACTCTAACTTCTTGTATTTCCACATTTTATGGTTCCAAACTCCCACTAACTTCATTCTCAATGAACCTAGCATTTCCAGTTTCAACAATTCTAGTACTTGATTATGACAATAAAATCTATGTAGCCAATGAAAATTCCACCGATTGTTCTTGAGCCCAGTTTCTTTTCATGTGGATTATAAATTCTTGCTTCTGCCGAGAAACCCCAAACATGTAGGTGCCTTAAACTGGGTTTCCTTCCCGTTCACAGTTCAAAAGGAGTCTTTGGAATGGCCTTACTAAGAACCCTGTTTTGCAAATATATAACCATCTTTAATGCAAACATCCACAAAGAAGTGGGTAACGAAAAATTGTTTAGCATACACCTAAACATTTCTATCAGAGTATGATTACGCCTTTCAGCTACATCATTTTGTTGTGGTGTACCTGTCATAGTGTATTGAGAATATATGTCACGTCTTTCAAGAAATTTAGCAAATGGACTGGTGTTGTCCAATTCATCATATCTTCCATAATATTCACCATCTCTATCAGATCTAGTGATTTTCACCTTTCTATTTAATTGTCGTTCAATTTCATTGACAAAGATCTCTAAAGCATTTACAGCTTGAGACTTTTCATGCAGTAGATAGACATAATCATAACGTGAAAAGTCATCAATAAAGGTGATAAAATACTTTTCTCCACCAAATAATAGAACATTAAAAGGCCCACATATATCGGTGTGTATTATTTCAAGAAGTTGTGTGATTCTTGTGGCTCCTTTTTTTGTGTGTTTGGTTTGTTTGCTCTTAATACAATCCACACAAGTTTCGAGATCACTAAAATCCAAGTCGAGAAAGATTTTATTCTTTACTAATCTTTCTATCCTATTCTTGGATATATGACCCAAACGTTTATGCTACAAGTTAGCAGATCGTTCATTCAATAAACCACGTTTAATACCAACATTATGATACAGGGTTAAAAGTGTCTCGACAAATAAGTTATCAAGTTTTAATTATATAAGTCATCACAAAGAGTAGTAGAACTAATAAGATTATTTTCTTTAAACAAACTCAAACATCCATTTTCACCACTAAAGAAATCTCCAGAAGAATCAAGTTTTGATAATGAAACTAAATTGCGGAACATAAAAGGTACATAAAGAGTTTGAAGTAAATCTAAATGGTGTCATGTGTCTAAAATCAAACGGTAGGTTCCAATAGCTTCAATAGAAGCTTTGACTCGATTGCCTATCAGAACAAACTTTTCATTTGGATTTATGATTTGGATTGAAAGGAATCCATGTATCGCATTAATAACGTGAGTGATACATCCGGAATCAGTCCACCACGTATTATAAGGAACTTCTGCCAAATTAGATTCGAAACATACATAAGAAATAATCTTACCTTTACTTTTGAACTATGTCTTGCGTTTTAGGCAGTCTTTTTTATATTGCCCAAGTTTGCGATATAAATGATACGTATTTTTCTTGTGTCCCTTATTGTGGATTTGGAAGAAGACTCATTTATCTTTAGCTGTCCTTGCTTAATACCTTTTTCATATCTTTTCTTATATTTCTTAAATTAAGCATTGTCTCCCTTTGCATGAGCATACTGTGCAATTCATTCACATTCCATTATTCCTTTAAGGTATTATAGTTCATATGGAATATACCATACTCAGGAGGCAAGGAGTTGATGATAAACTGTACCAGAAAGTTTTCACCCACAATCATCTCAATAGTCTTAAGTCTTGCTGCAATGTTACTCATTTTAGTAACATGCTCATGCATGGTACGTGAACCATCTTCCATGGTGGTTAGGGTACACATTAGTGTGTCAGCAAGTGATTTGTCAGCTGTTTGGGAACATTCTTCCACAAACTTCATATATTCCTTAGCAATCTTAGTTTTAGGGATAGTGCACTTGATGTTCTTTGCTTAAGGTCATTCGTATAAACATTAGGCTTAATTTGTTTGATATGTCCCAAGCCTTATGGAAAGATTTTTCATCAACACTGCTCTCATCAATGAGATCAGCAAGTTTCTTAACTTGAAGTGCCAAGTCCAAGTCCAAAACACCTAAGTTGAACTGGACTTGTTCACACTAGTCAGAAAAATTGAGCTCATTGATCAGTGGTACACATGAAGCGTGTGAATGCAGAAAAATGAGAACAGATACTGCAAAATATAAAATGCTTTAACATTAAAGTTTTGAGTTTTGACTTAAAACATTTAAATTCAAATTCAAATAACATTAAATGCATAACATAGTTCTCATTTGGGTGATATTACATTATACCATCATAATAAATATAATGATGCTAGTTAGTTTCACGTAATTGATTATTAAATATATCTTAATCAAACATGTCTGATATCTTTGGATATACAAAGCACATTTAACTAAGTATATCAATTAATCACGATCATGTTCAAGATTAATAAAATTAACTGATCAGCCTTTGAACGATCTATAACAATTTTATTATCTATGAATGTCAATATACTCTTGACAAAATTAATAATAATGCCATCTTCATTCATAAGCATCAAACCATCAAGAATAATTAACAAATAAATTATGTAATTTGGCGTTTGCAATATCATCATGGTGACTAATAAATTATGTAATTTGGCGTTGGCCACTTTGGTGACTAACAAACAACATTAATCGAACATTAATTACATAAACAAAACATTTATCACTTTAATGTTTATTTATAAATTGACGATAAATAAACAAGGCACAAAAGGTAATTTGTTAAACTAACTAAAATCTGAAAATAAGTGGCCACTAACCAAAAACAATCAAAGAAAAGTTTATATCACTTCCTATCCTCCTTCCACAATCAGTGATGCTTAAAAAAAATTCTATCATCCTCACATATTCAATTATAAACAAATAAACCCATTATGAGAATCCGAAATCCTTAGAAAAATGAGTACCGGTAATGTCTTTCCTTCAATTAATTGGTTTGCGTATATCAATATGTGTTACTGTCCCTTCTCTTAAAGAACAAGGCTCACTTGCCATACAGTTCGTGGACAGTAAAGCATATAAAGAGTGCTCGCAATTTTAATGCACATTCAAAAGCAAAGAAAAGATTAAATTTCTGGGCGACTTGCAGTTTCTGGTGATTCCCTTCCGACATTAATTTCTAATTATTCTTTTAGATCTTGATTCATAAATCGATAAGAACAATTAAGGATCGATAAATGGGAAAAAAAAAAAAAAAAAAAAAAAATCTTTAAAGGAAAATCAAGAACTCTCTAACTTGGCTCTGATACCACATGTAAGCAATTATATAATTCTAATACCAAGATCTTTAGAATTCATGATTTTCACATATAGATTAATTGATCAAGAGACATAGCTTGATCCATAGCAATAATTAAACCTGCAAAATAGGAACTAATAAAATTTAGAAATTGTTCTATCTCTTTTCCTCACTGTAATTGAATAATTAAATTGATGGGTTTCATTCACTTTTATAGGCAGAGAGAGGCAGTCCAAGGGTCATAAAAACTATCCACTTTCCATCAAAGTGGATAGCTATAAAAAATTGTCACTTCTCAATGGACCAATATTAACAATAATAAACCACTTTAATTAATTTCTTAATAATATTATTTGGACCACATTAATTGGTTTTACATCATCTTCAAAAAGATATTATGGAAGAGGTATGACATTGTTACAATTGTAAAAACTTGAACATTATGCTTGAAATGTAGAGCTACTAGTCAAGTTGAAGTAGTAAATTTTGTAGAAAATGAGAAGAAACAAGACTTCATTTGAATGAAAATCAACACTTTGTACCTCGACACCAGTGCTAGCAATCACATGTGTGGAAATAAAAACATATTTGTGAAACTTGATGAATCAATGAGTGACAATGTCACATTTGGAGATAAATCCAAAATTCCAGTAAGAGGCAAATTAATATTTTGAGTTTGGAACAATTTCTAGAAAAAAGTCATAACATTTATATGAAAGAAAAAAGCATTTCACTAAAAGGTTGTAAAAATAATTTCATTTCTAAGTACCAACGACAAATAATAGAACATTTTTGTTTGCATATTCAAAATAATGTTGCAAAATGCTTGAAGGTTTGTATAAAAGATACATCGTGGCTATGGTATCTAATGTTTAAGCACCTCAATTTTGATGATTTGGAGTTTCTATCCAACAAGAGAATGGTGTGAGGATTGCCATTCATCAATCACATGAATCAATTTTGTTAAGGATGCCTATTTGGGATGCATTCGGAAAGAGCTTGCCGAAAGAACAAGCACAAGAGCAAAGAAGTCACTAAAACTCATTCATACTGATATGTGTGGGCCAATCTTTTTAGCTCCCTTGGTTAGAGCAATTATTTCTTCGTATATATTGATGATTTTAGTAGAAAAATGTGAGTTTTAAAATAATGAGATGATTATTGGTGATTATTTAGTATTATCATAATATATAGATAAGTTTTATCTAGTTCAGAGAGTATTTTATTTCAATTGTAACTCTTATTTTATACCATATAAATACTGGTATTGATTCTCAATAAAATACACACTTGAATTTTAACGTTTACATGTTCTTCACTTCTTGTTCTATTATTTTTATAACTCGTTATCAGTACGAAAACTTAATTCTTCAAAGTTTAAAGAATGTAGTAATTTTCTTTAAACATAATAATCTATCATATGTACCAAAATTAATTTGGTGACATGTGAATTTTTTTTCATCAATTCACGCATCCAATTCATGTCTTTAATAGCTTAAGTAATTGAGTAAAAATCATATCTAATTATTCATGCATCCAATTCAAAATTTCACGAATCTTGAGGCTGCCTACGCACTCTTCTTTACAATTCACATGTATCAACTCTGTAATCGTTCCAATTGATACACATATTTGTGCCTATTAATTATGCTGTAATGAATTCTTGAATATCAGTTTGTGCTGCCATCATTGCTTTGCCTTCATAGATGTAATACTATTTATACAATGAACAAACATGCGCGTCCACCGCAATTAATTCATGCATGCAATTCTATACATATTAATTCTATCTCCCGATTCTTGATTCTATAATATATTAATTATGTCTTTAATGCATGTTCGGAGATTTTAGTCCTACCTTATGTGTATATGAATATTTTTTTTCTAATAGGGTATGTCACTTAAATTTTAGTCTTGTACTACTATACTTACTAATAATAATAGGATCATATAGCATGTTCGGCTAAGCTTAAAAGGTGTGTATCTGACTCGATTTGCTTATTTTTTGTTATGTATGCGTATATATAGGTTTCATGATCACGATACGAACGCATCAGCAATTTTCATTGTTAACAAATGCTAATTATTCCAGTAAAAATACACAGGCAGATTCAAGATTTGTTACGAATACATCACATCACTACAATCTAAACATATCCATACAATTTAGATTTTGCCCGAGCTCGGTGTCTGATTTTGTTGCAGAAGTTGCATTAAAGGCCAGAAGATGTCCAGACGATGAAAGTTTCTCGAGGCCTGAATGGTAAGAGAGATTAAAAACAGAAATAAGGATAAATGCTAAAGCGGACAAAATGATGTGAGGCCGAAAAGTAATGAGAAATGAAGAATTATAAATGGTAACTTCGAAGTTAAGAACATGCCTAGTCCATAAGCCACGTTATTCTGATACTAGTACTACTTATACCATTTATTTTTCATCTCACCGATTAGCTTCCAACAATTAACGCTACATAGAAGATTGTAACATCCTTCTATCATCGACATATAGAAACTAACGCCGATTTTCATCTTACTACAAAGTAATATCAATAATAAGAAGAAAATATCCAATCAAAAATTGATCTCACATCCACGGTCGAAAGCTATTATTGATGTGGCCATTATGCAGTTCTTCCCAGTTAAGCTCTAGAGGAAAAGACAAACTTTAGTGCCTATTCTGCAGGCAGTATACACAGCGATGGAATAATTTGTTTTAATGCAAGTTACCTATCGAAATCTGCTTATCTTTTATGAATATTTTTACCATATTTTTTTGAAGTTAGCATTTCTACTCTCTCATGGTCTAAACCTGTGTTTCTACTTTCTCAACAATTTCTCCTTGTTTGTTAAGATCAAACTAAGGAAACAGAGATAGTTTCAGAATAGACTCGGACCATTTACGCAGAAAGACGTAAAAATGATCGCCTGATCAATCAAAGAACTATTTCTTTACCTAAGAAATGTGTGTCTTTGACAATAATCAGGAACTTGCCTATCCGTTTTGTGAAGTTAAAATGATTCCGCTATGAAATCAGGTGTGGTCATTGTCCTTCTTGCTCATGTTAATGTTTCCTCAAGACTGAATTCTTGTTGCTTGAATCTTCAGTAATTGTTGAGTTTCGAACCCTTGACCTGTCTATTGTGCTTCCAACAATTGCTAAAAACGTGTTCCTGGAATGACACTTTTATTATTAAAGGAAATGGCTGGATTGTTGACACTTGGCACGTTACTTACCATTGGATGAGATTCTAGAGTCTTCGACTCTTTATCTTGGCACAGACGCCTCATTTCTGGGAATTTCGATCGACCTTATTCTCTCTATGTTCTAGGGTTTCCTCTCTGTCGATCTTAGAGAGAATTAACTCATTCTTTTAGGGTTTACATTCTGATTCTTGTAAACTGTATATCCTCATAGTTGAACTCCTGATTAGTGTGTTCTTGAGTGATTATTGTGCTGAGTCTTTTGTGATTCGAGCAGTGAATGAGTGCTTTGGCAGATCTTGTGTGATCTTGGCTGTTTCTGTGTTCTGAAGGCGATCGATCTAAGGCTGTAAAAGATAAGTGTCTGTAGCCATTTGTCTTGTACAAATCTTGTAACTCTTGTGCCATATTTTGGCTTGTTAGTGCAACCGAGCAATATCCATTATTTGGATGCTCAACGGGGGACGTAGGCGTTAGATTTGGTCGCCGAACCTCCGGGGCTTAGGCCAAAACATATCTTGTGTTCATTTCAGATTTTCTGCGATTTTACTTTCTGTTTTGGTTGATCTTTTGTATCTTGTTTAATATTGTGTGTGGTTTGGGCCTTTTCAGTGGTATCAGAGCCTGGAACTGAAAGGAACAAGATACCTGGATCTTCGAAGAAAGGTTCGATCTATTGTAGATCAAAAATTTTTGGGAACTGCTAAAAGCCAGTAAAAGAATTCGAGTTCTTGCTAACTCGATTGGGTGAGATCTTTTCTTTTTATCTCTAAAAATTCTTAGAATTTCTTTTAGGGTTTCTTGATCATACCCCTGATTTACCAAAACACCGTTGAAACCCCCTTGAGACTAATCTTTGTCCAGTAGCTCCTGCGAGGCTTCTGGAATCTGAGATAAATCAAGTTTGGGTGTGTTTTCTGGAGAATCTTGTTGGAGTGATCTGTGAAAATTAGAATATGATCTCTGTTGTGATCCTTAATTGAGCTTGTGCTGTGTGTTCTCCTTTTTTTTTTTTGATCTCTCTGATTGATACCTGATATCTTGTATTACTACATGTGATACTGTGATTTCTTGAGTTGCTGAAATTGTTGCAATCTGTCTGAGTGTTCTCTATTATCTTGAGTTTTTCATCTGTGCATCATAAGTGCTTTTACATATGGCCACTGCTAAGTATGATGTTCCACAATTTGATGGCAAATGTGATTTTAATATATGGAGTCAAAAGATGAAAGCAATCTTAATGCAAATGAGAGTTGCTAGAGCTCTTGATGATAGTTGGCCTGCAGATTTATTGCCTGCTAAGAAAACTGAACTTGAAGAGGTTGCATGGAGTACCATTTTCTTGTACTTATCTGATAATGTTGTAAGAGAAATTGGTGAGACCAAAACTGCTTCTGAACTGTGGACTAAACTTCAATCTAAATATGTGACCAAAACTATTCCCAACAAGTGTTTTCTGTTAAAACAACTTTTTTCTTTTAAAATGGATCCTTCTATGGACTTGGATGACAATCTGAATAGGTTTACAAAACTGACCATTGACTTGGCCAACTGTGATGAAAAACTTTCAAAAGATCAGTTGGCTGTGGTTTTGTTAAACTCCATTAGTGACAAATATAGAGACATCAAGGTTGCTCTTGAATATGGTAGAAATGAGGTCACCACTGATGAAATCATTAGTGCTTTGAGAAATAAGGCCTTAGAGATTAAGTCTGAAAATAGAAGTCACAATGGAGAAAACTTGCTTGCTAAGGGAAAAGGTTTTAGTAGACCTAATTTTCACTCCAAGTCTTCAAATGAAAACTTAACCAAATGGAATGGGAAAAACAAGTCTCAAAACAAGGCAACAGGCAAGAAATGTTTTCATTGTGGAAAATTGGGTCATTTTATTAAAGATTGTTACAAGAAAAAGAATGAAGCAAAAGATAAAAGCTTCACTAATGGGACTGCTGCCTTAGTCTATAATAAGATTGACTCTGAAGATGGTTTAGTCCTTGTCCATAATGAGAAGAAGCTGAGTGATGAGTGGATCTTAGATTCTGGATGTTCCTTTCATATGTGCCCATATAAAAACTGTTTTCTTGATTTTGAAGCCACCTCTGGGGGGCAGGTTATTATGGGAAATAACATGACTTGTAAGGTGAAAGGGATAGGTACTATCAAACTGCTTCTTGAAACTGGGAAGGTTCTTTTCTTAAAAGAAACCAGATATGTACCTGAACTAGAGAGAAACCTGGTGTCTCTAGGGATGTTGGATGACATGGAGTTTAACATAAAATTGGGTCAAGGACATATTGAAATTCTTAGGGGATCTGACTTAATTATAAGTACCCCTAAGAGACATGGTCTTTATTTCTTGAATGCAAAGCCTTTACTTGGTTTAACTGCTGCTGCCCTATCTGACAATTTTATTTTGGCCAAACTGTGGCATGAAAGACTTGGCCATATTGGCAAGAAAAGTTTGAAATCTTTACAAAATAAAGGAGTTTTTGGAAAATAAAATCTTGGTGATCTTGGTGCATGTGAACAGTGTGTTATTGGAAAGCAAGTTAAATTACCTCTTTTACCTGGAACTCATAAATCCAAACAAATACTTGAATATCTGCATTCTGATCTATGGGGTCCTGCTTCGGTGTGTACATTATCTGGTTTTAAATATTATCTCTTGATCATTGATGATTTCTCTAGAAAAATCTGGGTTTTCTTACTAAAATCAAAAGATGAAACATTTTCTGTTTTCAAAGATTGGAAAACACAAATAGAAAATCAAACTGATCATAAGATAAAAACTTTAAGAACAGATAATGGTTTGGAATTTTACAATTATGAGTTTGACAATTTCTGCAAAGAAAATGGCATTTTGAGACACAAGACTGTTGTTTACACTCCACAGCAAAATGGTATGGCTGAAAGGATGAATAGGACTTTATTAAATAAAGTTAGATGCATGCTTTTGAGTTCTGGCTTGCCTAAACTGTTTTGGGGAGAGGCTGTAAAAACTGCTGCATATCTTGTGAATAGAACACCTTCTAGTGCTTTAAATTTTGAAGTTCCTGAAACTGTATGGTCTAAAAATCCTGTCAACTATTCTCATTTAAAAATTTTTGGTTGTGCTGCATATGCTCATCAAAATATTGGAAAGCTAGAGCCTAGATCACTTAAATGTGTTTTTCTTAGGTTATGGAGAAAATGTTAAGGGTTACAGATTATGGGTTAAAAATGAAAAAGGCTATAGGGTAATTGTAAGAAGAGATGTTGTTTTTAATGAATCTATTATGCCATGCTTAGAAGGTAAAGAAAATACTTTGAATGAAAATGATGTTCAAATTGAGGTGGAGCCTTCTGTTGTTGACAATGTTCCACCTGTACTTGCTATTGATGATCCTGTTCTTGGTAATAATAATCTACCTGTTGAAATTGATAATATTTCTGAATCTGAAGAACAATTTGATTCACCTTACCTACCTCTTGATGACTATCAACTTATAAGAGATAGAGAAAGAAGGCAGATTAGACCACCTGTTAGATTTGATAATGATGAGTTTGTTTCATTATTTACTTGTCAAGATAAATCTGAAAATGAACCTGATTCTTATGATGATGCTATAAACTGTAAAGATTCTGTGTGCTGGAAGGCTGCCATGGATGATGAGATGAATTCCTTACTTAAAAATAAAACTTGGGAATTGGTTAAAAGACCTAAAGGACAAAAACTGATTGACTGCAAGTGGATTTTCAAAATAAAAGAAGGTGAAGGAGAAAATAATAGTGTAAGATATAAAGCTAGACTAGTTGCAAAAGGTTTTACACAAAAAGAAGGAGTTGACTACACTGAGATATTTTCCCCTGTAGTTAAATATACCACCAGTAGATGTATACTTGCTCTTGTTGTTCAATTTAAATGGGAACTTGATCAACTGGATGTTAAAACTGCTTTTCTATATGGTGATTTAGATGAAAAGATATATATGAAAACAACCTGTTGGTTTTGTTAATGGCAATCCTGAAAATGTTGTTTGCTTGCTAAAGAAATCTCTCTATGGGCTAAAACAAGCTCCCAGGCAGTGGTATAAAAGGTTTGATACTTTTGTTTTGAACCATGGCTTCCAAAGAAGCAACTATGATGTCTGTTTGTACTATAAAGGTGATGGAGGTAAGAATTCTCTATACTTGGTGCTATATGTTGATGACATGTTACTTGCCAGCTGCAATAAGACTGAAATTGATAATATCAAATGCATGTTGAAATCTGAATTTGATATGAAGGATCTTGGTCAAGCAAAAAGGATCCTTGGCATGCAAATCTTGAGAAATAGAAATAAGGACATGTTATATTTGCATCAACATGATTATATTGTTAAACTTTTGAAAAGATTTAACATGTTTGAGTGTAAACCTGTAACACTACCTCTTTCTAATCAGTTTAAACTATCATCTGACTTCTGTCCTAAAACTGATGAAGATTATGATAGAATGTCAAAAGTCCCATATGCAAATGTTATTGGTTCAGTTATGTATCTTATGGTTTGCACCAGACCTGACCTAGCACATGGTATTAGCATACTTAGTAGGTTTATGGGCAATCCTGGTGAAGAACACTGGAATGCTTTGAAATGGCTTTTAAGATACCTCAGAGGAACTTCACATTTAGGACTTGTGTTTAAATTTGACAAAAAGGGAATTACATTAAAGGGTTTTACAGATTCTGATTTTGCTGGGGATAGGGACAATAGAAAGTCCACTTCTGCTTATTTCTTTACTCTGTGTAACACTGCCATAAGCTGGAAATCCCAATTGCAAAAGGTTGTTGCCCTATCCTCCACTGAAGCAGAGTACATAGCTGCTTCAGATGCTGTTAAAGAAGGAATATGGCTTAGTAGACTATTAAATGAACTTGGTTTTGTTGATGAGAATGCAATTCTGTACTCTGATAATCAAAGTGCTATACACCTAAGTAAAAATCCCATGTTCCATGATAGGACCAAGCATATAGACATTAAATATCATTTCATTAGGGATGTGATATCAAAAGGAATTATGAAAATTGGTAAAATTCCTACTCAAGTTAATCCTTCTGATATGGGGACTAAGATAATACCTTTAAATAAGTTTCTTAACTGTTTGAAGTTGTTATCTATTGATGCTATGTAATGTTTCACAGGTACTTGGAGCAAATGAAAAATGATCAGTGAGGTTGCTCTTGGCTGCACTAACCTAATTGTTGAAAGCACGGTGGAGATTGTTGAGTTTCGAACCCTTGACCTGTCTATTGTGCTTCCAACAATTGCTAAAAACGTGTTCCTGGAATGACACTTTTATTATTAAAGGAAATGGCTGGATTGTTGACACTTGGCACGTTACTTACCATTGGATGAGATTCTAGAGTCTTCGACTCTTTATCTTGGCACAGACGCCTCATTTCTGGGAATTTCGATCGACCTTATTCTCTCTATGTTCTAGGGTTTCCTCTCTGTCGATCTTAGAGAGAATTAACTCATTCTTTTAGGGTTTACATTCTGATTCTTGTAAACTGTATATCCTCATAGTTGAACTCCTGATTAGTGTGTTCTTGAGTGATTATTGTGCTGAGTCTTTTGTGATTCGAGCAGTGAATGAGTGCTTTGGCAGATCTTGTGTGATCTTGGCTGTTTCTGTGTTCTGAAGGCGATCGATCTAAGGCTGTAAAAGA